>CM040238.1:45592821-45643195 GCA_022545495.1 Chrysanthemum lavandulifolium | reverse complement strand
AAGTTCTCTCACGCAAGCGTAAGAAAACTTAAAACAGCTTAAGCACGAAATCAATGAAGATCCGAGGAGTACAATGTTTCCCGGTCGTTATGTCCCAAATGAGTTGTGCAATGATTTATCAAACGTCTAGTGATCGAGGAGTTTGAATGAAAAAGGATTTGGTTATGATTATAACTACGGAATAAGCCAACAAATTACAACGGCTTAAATGCAAATTAAAGAAGATTAAAAGATAAAATCTATTAAATAAACGCTATCACTATTTTTACAATGATGTTTTGTTTTTATGTTTTATAAAACCGAATTAAAAATCTACGCGACGTCTGAATTAAAAACGTGAAACTAAAGCAATATTAATCCTAAAAATATGAAAATGATATTTTACAATCCTAATGATAAAACAAAATATTTGAAAAAATAAAATTATTTTTATAACTAATTATCTAATTATTATTAATTAAAACTAATTTAAACTATTTAATAATACTCTAAAATAGAAGAAAATATGAAATAAGTCTAGAAAATAAAATTAAAACTTAGAAAAGTCTAAAATATGATAAAACTAATTTTAAAACTGAAAATATATTTTTGACTTTTTATGTATTTATTATTAATTTAAAACTATTTAAAACTAATTAAAATGCTAGAAAATACTAATTTAACTAAGAAAAATCTAGAAAAATACTTTTTGTCTTTTATATTTATCTAAACTTAATAAAATTGAAAAATTATTTTTTGAACCTTTTCTAATTTTTTATATTAAATGCTATTTAAAAGTGCTTAAAACTAATTAAAATTAAGAAAAATAGCAAATAAACTTGGAAAATTCTGAAAATTGCAGGAAAAATCTAAAACAATATTAGGAATATAAGAAAATGGAAAATAGGTGCTTATGTGGATGAATATGCAATCATATGGAAGGGCTTATTGAAATAAGCACTGATAAGCTAAAAGGAAACCAATAAGCACCAAACCAAAACAGAACTCTAATAGGCTAAAATAACACAAATGAAACAAGTTTTAACAACCCTAGACCTCTGATTAGCGGGTTATGCCGATTTGATGTTTGAACTAAATAGCTAAATCAGATTCGAGTGCTACTTTGGACTCATGCACAAGCTTCACAATAAGCTCAACAGAAAACCACAAATGGGAACCTCAAGAGGACCTGGTGGCTAACTTGTAAACCAAAACTTAGACTCGAGAAGCTCTAATGAGCTCTGGCATCTTGCACAAAAGTGAGCAAATCTCAAGATTCACCGACTCATGTAGCAGGCATATTTGTCCAAAAACAGGAGCTTGTTTGAAGCTTAAAGAAAATGACAAAAATCCACAAAATGCTAATAAGTAAGGGCACCAGTTGAAATTTTAAGAATGCCAAGTCTCACTTGTTAAAACCCAAATATGAATCCTAGAAAATTCCTTGTAGCATGGGCTCAAAATAGACTTAGTCAAATTGACTTTTGATGAAAAAGCGCAACCTTGACTTTTGCCAACTTTGAATCCAATTTTATGGTTGATTATGATGTTATTGATTGAAATAGAACCTCTGCAAGCTTTGTTATAGACTTTAGAACACAAATCAAAAGTTTGATTTCCAAAATCCAACAAAGTTAACTGTTGGAGCAGATAAGATGAATTTTGACTTTAGGCTTATATATACTCAAAATGTGGATGATATGATCACAATAGAACCCAATCAACTTGAAACAACTAAAACCACCACCGATCTAGGCTCTAAATCACCAACACAGCAGTGCCAAACACCCTTAATACTACTAATGTGAAGTTTAAAACTATTCTATCACTAACAAACACAAACCATTGATCAAACTAAATTAATGTGACACGATTACTACTTTTACCACAGATTTTAACAGATTTCAACTACAAAAACTTACTATGCTAAGAAACTTATAAAACACTTACACTTTGTCCCAAGCCACTATGGCTAGCAAGCTGTGAAACAAGTACCACTAACCTATCAAATCCACCCCAATAAGCTATAATTCACCCCATTCCATGCCTGCAACAACCCATATCCATTCTGCTACAATTTTTGTACCCGTGTTGACTTTTGTTGACCAAGGTTCACAAGTGACTAAAACTTAAACTTAAGCTTATATAAAGCTATGAAAAGCTTATATAAACTTATATAAACTTGAAAATAAGCTCTATGAAGCTTTAAGTTATGAGATGGAAACTAAAATTTTCAACAGTTAACTTTTAAGGATGAAATGATATGAAACTTGAAATTAAGGTTTAAAACTTGCTCAAACTAACAATATAACTTGATTTTAATATTTGTGAACAAAAGATTACAGAATTGAAATTAAACTACTACATTAAAGATAAAAACGACATAGAAAATTTAAAACTAATAATCTACTCTCTTTTGCTTGCTTCCCTTGCTTTGTTTTATAACCCAATGTTTTTGTCTCTCTCTTCTGAATCTATCCCACCAATCCTAGCCATTGGATGGCTCAAAACTCATCTCAACCGTTTAAACATATTTTTGGCGCCAAATTCCTTTTATCCAATTGGGGTTGAGTGAGGGGGGAATGTGCATTTAATGCCTTTGGAGGGTAGTTATGGAGTGGGGGCAGTTTGAGTGAAAATGGAGGAGGGGATGGAGGTTACGAGTCAGAGGACAAGTGAGAGGGTAGACTTTTGGCGGGCAAGTGATATTGACCAAGATTTGACCAACAAGGGTTATTAATAGATGGGGTTCACAATTGAGTTTTGATGGGGGTCCAAAATAGATAGGGTCCAAAATGAGTTAAAGGTTTTAATAATCCAAGGGACCTAAAGTGTAATTAAAACTTGAGGGCCTAAGTCGCCAATTCTGATAAGATGTTCCAAGGACTTAAAGTGACAATCTTCAAAAGTACAAGGACCAATGTTGCCATTTTCACATTTTCCAGGACCAATTCGCCAATTTTAAACTTGAAGGACCATTTTTGTAAATTTCTCAAACTTTGTATATTTTTCACCAAAGGACTTATTTTGACAACTTTTGATTTTAAAAGGACCTTTGGTGACTTTTGCTTTTGAAATTATGTGCTCGGGGACTGCTTTTGACAACTTTTGATACTTGGGGACTGAAACGCAATTTTGCAAATTTGATATGTTTTCATCGATTTTGATATTTTTGCATTTAAAACACATAAAACACCGATTTGTGATATTTTGATCATTTTGATGTGTTTCGAGTGTTTTCGATGATTTTGCGCTTATTTTGTACAAAACCGATGAGTATTTAGACACTCATCAATCCCCACATCGAGATATTGCTAGTCCCTAGCAATGATTTGAGAAAACACAATGGATTTTAAACTCTTTACCAAAAGCCATTACTTCGGAGTAGCCAAATGTTTCATTCAAGTAAGAACCATGGTACACCGATAACCATGATTTTGAGCAAACCACCGACCATCAACGGATTTGATTTTGTCTTTACCGTGCCGCACTTTCCGGACTAGCCAACTCTTAGATAAATTATCAATATTATCTTTGGTGAGTCGATTACCAATTATGGATTTTCCATCGCCTTTACCACAAGCCATAATCTTGCGGGCTAGCCAACTCTTCACTTTTTAGGATATGGTGAGTTGAGAACCATACAATTTTGGGCAAATTGCAAGCCATATAAACGGATTTGAGAAATCTTTACCAAGAGCCGTTTGCTCTGGATTAGCTAATCCTTTTGTCTTACGTACATGGCGGATCGATAACCAAAATAAGTAAGTGTAAAACACTTACTCCAAAAAAAAAAATTTTGGCCAAAAACGGGAATTGGTATAATTATATGATAAAATTCGTGAGAATTCCCCCACACTTAGAAATGAATATTGCCTCAATATTCAAAGTACCGCGGTTATGCCGAAACAAAGAACGTAAAAGGAAATACTACGGCCATTACTTAGAAAGAAGGATTTTTTTTTTTTTTTTTTTTTTTTGAAACATGTGGGCAACCCCCACACTAGGGTGGTAGAAAGAGGTGAGAAGACGTAAATATGGGTGAAAATCCATATGGCATGCTCTTATTTTTGATTCCCGAGTCGCTAGCTTGACTCGACCCCGCATTCATTTGTTCATGGGAAAGTAACGTGGAAAACCAATCTCGATCGGACTTTCGTTCACAATGTTAATGAACATATGAACATCGAAAGTTCCACACCGACGAGATATAACCTCGGTATTGTTTAGTAGACACTATAAGGGATGATACGGGGTCAAAGATGGTGTCCTCATTCCGAAAGAGAAAAGGAAAGAGCAACCACACCATCTCGTGAAGAATGGAATAAAGACGTACATGAGAATGCATGTCCATTCCTCGTGAGAGAAGCAAATCACCGCTTTGACATCTTTAAGCTTAAACTTGAAGCTTAGATGGTGATTGTCAAGAAGATGTCCGGGAGGAGGGTGGAAATGGTTCTTCAATCAATGACTTTCCGTAAAAGGATGTCTCCTCCGGATCAAGGTAAGTGTTATCAATTCCCATTGGAATTGACTCATCACTAAGAAAGGCCTCGACTTCATTCCAAAGTTGTCATCTTCCTCATCGAGGGTGAGAGAGGGATGGAAGAGTCGGAATAGGACTAGAAGATGATGGATCATTTTGAGCAATTCATCCATGGAAGAATGTCTCCCATTGGATCACAAACATCATCATCCAACTCGGATGAAACGAAGAGAGTTTAGTTTCATCCACGACTTAACAATCTCGATCGACAAACCGATGCCGAGGTGGGACAAGTGGTGTGCTCTTAGAGCTAGCAGCTTCACCACTTCCGATGAAGTCTCCGATTCAAGATCATCGTCATCATCATCAAGAACACTCTTGACTTCCCCGGTACAGACTTTCAAACCATTTGCTTGAACCGGGGTAATTTTCAAAGCTTTGAGCTCAAGACGTTTTGGTGAACACTCTTAACCTCGAAATTTGAGAGTGTTGCATTGATTCTTCGATTTTTGATCAATCAGGCAACACTGTTTGTACAAAGGTTTAGAGTTCTGGTTGATATTCAATGCGAGCTCTTCGTTGTCAACCCGTATGGTCAACTCTTCCGCAAACACATCAATCGAGCACGACTGCTTTCAAGAAAGCTCTACCTAAGATGAGGGAACTCTAGGATTTGCATCAAGTCTACTACAACAAAGTCGAGATGAAAGTGAAACTTTCCCACTTTCATCACGACATCCTCGGCTATCCCAGTGGACGAGTTACGATGCGATCCGCTAGCTCGAGTGTCATACGAGTGGATGAAAGTTCGGGAAGAGCGGTTTCTTCCACACCGAGAGGGCATGAGGTTAATGCTAGCGCCAAGATCGCCAAGGCGGAGCATTGAAACATCCCCAAGAAATCACACGGATTAGAAACCGGCTGGGGTCTTCAAGCTTTTCGGAAGCTTATTAAGAATGGTCACGAGCATTGCTCATTGAGAGGAGTTTTAGCCATCTCGATAGCTTATCTTTGTTGGTGAGTAAGCCTTTAAGCGTGGATGCAAATTTAGGCATTAGAACGAGAGCATCAACGAAGCTTATATCAAAGTGAAGCTCATTGAAGATTTGGAAAAATTTTCCATTTGCTCTTTGTTTTTGTCTTTGAGCTTCTCATCATTCATTCTTGATGGGTAAGGAAGTCGACTAGACTTTTGAGCCGGAATGGAAGTGTTTTCGCTCAGATTTTTCTTCGAACATCGGGTTCGGACTTAAAGCTTGACTACCAAGGTGGGACGTGTCTTGATACCGTGGGCTTGAATAATGCACCTTGTCCGTTGTCTCCTTGGTAACTTGACTAAATGCCACGGGAGGAGGGGCATAGGAGTCGAGGTCCATTGTCGTCTTACCACTACGAGTGGTGACGGCTTTCAACTCGGCATTGGGATTGGGAATAGTATTGCTTGGGAGTCCTCCGTAAGATGGTGAAGCTTTGTTCATATTCATGTTCATGAAACCGCTCATCATATTCTTTAACTCATTTGTCTGCCGAGATAATGTGGTATCAATTTCCTTTTAGCTCACCTCTCATGTTATTGATCCGAGTTTGCATTGATCGCATGTTTGCCTCGGTCATTTTCATGAAGTCATTTGGCATGGGAGCTTGAGGAGGTGGTTGATAACTTTGATGATTTGGAGCTTGATATGGTTGAGGTTGGTTGAAATTGTTCCGGTTTTGATTGAAATTTGAGAGTTGTTGAAATTTTGTCCTTGATTCGAACAAAGCGATTCGATTGCCATGGTTTTGCATGGTTTTGCAGAAAACCGGTGGTGTCATACCGCTAGGTGCACAGTAGTGAGGATCACCGTGGTCGGTATTGATTGTGGTTTACCGGGCTACGGAGCTTGGTAAAAGGAAGCATCGGTTGCTTGACAATCATAATACGCATGTGGACCACTACAAGTTTCACACACCTTGTTTATGGCTTTGATTGGTTCCGCTTATGAATTTCGCTTTTGATTTCCTTCACCTCTTTATCATACAATGGATGATGTCCGTTAGAGCGACTATCGGAGCCGCTAACTCGGAAGAGTTACCGGATGAAGAAGGAGTGTTCGAACATTGACTTTGTTGCGAGAAATAGGAACTTTTGATTTTTGCTCGCAAATCTCAATCACATCTTTAGGTTTACGATTCAAGATATTGCCGCTGCAATGCATTCAAGGAATCTTGATCATTACCGCTCAACCCATTGTAAAAGATATTGACTTGTTGAAGCTCCGTGAATTCATGATGGGGCATTTCACGAGGAGATCTTTGAATCTCTCCCATGCCTCTCAAAATTTTCATCGAAATTTTGACGAAATCCAAATTTCATTTTTAAGATTAGTCGTCTTTGATGGAGGAAAGAAGTAATTCACAAACTTTTGAACAAGATCCTCCCAAGTTTCGATAGATCGAGGGGTTCTTTTTCCACCCAAATCCGGCCGTCCCTCAAGAGAAAATGGAAAAAGCATCAACTTGATGACTTTTTGTGGCACATCCTTGAAATTGATAGTTGAAGTCAACTTGTTAAACCAACGGATGTGTGCATCGGGTCTTCTCGATCGAAACCCGTGGAATTGATTTGTAGACACAAGTTGGATCAAATGTGTCTTCAATTCAAAGTGATCGAGGCGATTACGGTAAAACAATGGCATCTCCATAACCCTCGGTGGGTGCTTGAGCATTTCCGCCATAGTACGTTAAATGCGCCATATTGTTGTTTGAAATAGTACGAATCTCGGGTTCGACTATTTGGGCAAGACGCTCACGAGAACGTCTTCTTGGAATTCGCTAGATCACGCAAAGGACTCAATGATCTAGAAGAACGAGTGCGATGCACTAGAGTTAACTCTAAGGAACTCTCGAGTTAAGGAGGAAATGGAATTATGAAAATCTTTCGGATGAGAATGAGAATTATGAAGAAGTTTTATAAAAATGGATTGAGGAGAATCTTTTGGGTTTTCTCGGTTCGAACGTCGATATCACAACAAAATCAATTAACACAAAATCGAGGCAAAACAACGATGAACTTAACCAATAATCCAAGATGAATGGCTTCTTTGAAAAAGGTACACCAATCACAAGGACACAAAGGCAAGTTTTATATCTTTAGTTCGGGAACTTATTATGGTCGCACCCCAGTTAGGTAGTGCAATTGCCTTGGTTTATGTGGTAATCTTTTAAGTTGTTATTATTAAAGAAAACGAATTCTTTTGTATTTTTATTATTTGATACATATATAGAAACAAAAGGAAAAATATTTTTGTGTTTTATAAGTTTTGGATGTTTTGGGTTTTGGATTTTTAGAAGAAAATATGGATATATATATATATAGATATGGATGATATAAACAAATGAGTGAGGATTCAAACAACTAATCTGCTAAACGGAGATAAATCAAGACTCCCCCGTGGCGCGCTAAAAATTTGATTCTCTATGAAACATCAAGTTCTCTCACGCAAGCGTAAGAAAACTTAAAACAGCTTAAGCACGAAATCAATGAAGATCCGAGGAGTATAGGGTCTCCCGGTCGTTATGTCCCAATGAGTTGTGCAATGATTTATCAAACGTCTAGTGATCGAGAAGTTTGAATGAAAAAGGATTTGGTTATGATTATAACTAAGGAATAAGCCAACAAATTACAACGGCTTAAATGCAAATTAAAGAAGATTAAAAGATAAAATCTATTAAATAAACGCTATCACTATAATTAAAATGATGTTTTTGTTTTATGTTTTTATAAAGCTGAAATTAAAAACTACGCGACGTCTGAATAAAAACGTGAAACTAAAGCAATATTAATCCTAAAAATATGAAAATGATATTTTACAATCCTAATGATAAAAGAAAATATTTAAAAAGAAAATTATTTTTATAACTAATTATCTAATTAAAAAAAACTAATTTTAACTATTAAATAATACTCTAAAATACAAGAAAATATGAAATAAGGCTAGAAAAATAAAATTAAAACTTAGAAAAGTCTAAAATATCATAAAAGAATTTTCAAAACTGAAAATATATTTTTTGACTATTTATCTATTTATTATTAATTTAAAACTATTTAAAACTAATTAAAATGCTAGAAAATACCAATTTAACTATGAAAAATCTAGAAAATTACTTTTTGTCTTTTTATATTTATCTAAACTTAATAAAATTGAAAAATTATTTTTTTGAACCTTTTTCTAATTTTTTATATTAAATGCTATTTAAAAGTGCTTAAAAACTAATTAAAATTAAGAAAAATAGCAAATGAACTTGGAAAAATCTGAAAATTGCAGGAAAAATCTAAAACAATATTAGGAATATAAGAAAATGGAAAAACAAGTGCTTATGTGGATGAATATGCAATCGATATGGAAGGGCTTATTGAAATAAGCACTTGATAAGCTAAAAGGAAACCAATAAGCACCAAACCAAAACACAACTCTAATAGGCTAAAATAACACAAATGAAACAAGTTTAAACAACCTAAGACCTCTGATTAGCAAGATACAACAGATTTGATGTTTGAACTAAATAGCTAAAAAGCGATTACGAGTAGCTTACTTTAGAACCATGCATAAGCACTTAAATAAGCTACAAACCAAAATCCATGTATGGGAACCTCACTAGACCTGGTTGAGAACTTGTAATCCTAAAACTGAGACTCAAGTTGAGCTCAAATGAGCTCAGGCATCTTGCAAAACTCGAGCAAATCTCATGATTCACCGACTCATGTAGCAGGCATATTCAACCAATTTAACAAGAGCTTGTTTGAAGCATAAAAAAATTCACAAAATTGCATAAAAATGCTAATAACAAAGGGCACCAGTTGAAATTTTAAAATGCCAAGTCTCACTTGTTTGGCTTAAATATGAACCCATGAAAATTCCTTGTAGCATGGCTCAAAATGACTTAGTCAAATTTGACTTTTGAACTAAAAATGAAAAGTTGACTTTATCCAACTTTGAATCCACTTTTATCAACGAGATAGATGTTATATGATGTAATAAGTGTATTGCAAGCTTTGTTAATGATTTCTAAACACAAATCAAAAGTTTGATTTCCAAAATCTCAACATGAGATGTTAAGCAGATAAGATTGATTTTGACTTTAGGGTATATATACCCAAGTTTATGATTGAAATATGCTCAAATGAGCTTAAGCAACATAAAACAACCAAAACCATCAACGACAAAGCTCTAAATCGATAACACACAGTAATGCCAAACACCCTTTAATACTACTAATGTGAAGTTTAAAACTATTCTATCACTAACAAACACAAACCATTGATCAAACTAAATTAATGTGACCTGATTACTACTTTTACCACAGATTTTAACAGATTTCAACTACAAAAACTTACTATGCTAAGAAACTTATAAAACACTTACACTTTGTCCCAAGCCACTATGGCTAGCAAGCTGTGAAACAAGTACCACTAACCTATCAAATCCACCCCAATAAGCTATAATTCACCCCATTCCATGCCCGCAACAACCCATATCCATTCTGCTTCAATTTTGTACCGTGTTGACTTTTGTTGACCAAGGTTCACAAGTGACTAAAACTTAGACTTAAGCTTATATAAAGCTATGAAAAGCTTATATAAACTTATATAAACTTGAAAATAAGCTCTATGAAGCTTTAAGTTATGAGATGGAAACTAAAATTTTCAACGATTAACATTTAAGGATGAAATGATATGAAACTTGAAATTAAGGTTTAAAACTTGCTCAAACTAACAATATAACTTGATTTTAATATTTGTGAACAAAAGATTACAAATTGAAATTAAACTACTACATTAAAGATAAAAACGACATGGAAAATTTAAAACTAATAATCTACTCTCCTTTGCTTGCTTCTCTTGCTTTGTTTTATAACCCAATGTCTTTGTCTCTCTTCGAATCTATCCCACCAATCCTAGCCATTGGATGGCTCAAAACTCATCTCAACCGTTTAAACATATTTTTGGCGCCAAATTCCTTTTGCGCCAATTGGGGTTGAGTGAGAGGGGGAATGCATTTAATGAGGTTGGAGGGTAGTTGTGGAGTGGGAACAGTTTGAGTGAAAATGAGAGGAGGGGGTTTAGGAGGTTTTCGTTGCAGAGGACAAGTGGAGACTTTTGACGGGCAAGTGGTTTTGACCAAGATTTGACCAACAGGTTATTAATAGATGGGGTTCACAATTGAGTTTTGAGGGTCCAAAATAGTGCAGGGGTCCAAAATGAGTTAAAGGTTTTAAACTTGAGGGACCTAAAGTGTAATTCGAAACTTGAGGGGCCTAAGTCGCCAATTCGAAAAGTCATTCCAAGGACTTAAAGTGACAATCTTCAAAAGTATAAGGACCAAAATTGCCATTTTCACATTTTCAGGGACCAATTCGCCAATTTTAAACTTGAAGGACCATTTTGTAAATTTCTCAAACTTTGTATATTTTTCACCAAAGGACTTATTTTGACAACTTTTGATTTTAAAAGGACCTTTGGTGACTTTTGCTTTTGAAATTATGTGCTCGGGGACCTTTTTTGACAACTTTTGATACTTGGGGACTGAAGCGCAATTTTGCAAATTTGATATGTTTTCATCGATTTTGATAATTTTGCATTTGAAACACATAAAACACTGATTTGTGATATTTTGATCATTTTGATGTGTTTCGAGTGTTTTCGGATGATTTTGCGCTTTATTTTGTACAAAATGATGAGTATTTAGACACTCATCAATAAACAATTGCGTATACAATGCATATAAACCACTCCTTATTAGTTTAGGCGGTGCCACTAAAATTTTTAATGAACCGAGGTTATTTTACATACCTAATAGGCGACATCTACCGTATTATACCCTACATAATTACGAATCGATAGGCGTAAAGAGGAGAAATCAAAGGTATTAATCGAATAACAACGATTTTGTTGAAGCATATAACCAATTGGAAATAAATAATGTACAATAAACAACGAAGAAAATATTTACTTAACATATTTGGCCACATTTTTAAACAAACTTGATCAATCCAATGTGGATTGCACTCAATGATGTACCTTTATAGTGGTGACATAACCGACAATACAAGGAAAAGAGGACGTGAAGAAGGCGGTCTCATTTGTGAAAACAACTTAGTTACAATGTTTTTATGCGAGAAGCAAAAGCAGAGAAAACCGGTAACTATGAATGTTTTTGTGCGAGTGGGAAATTGATTTTGAATACATATGTAATGTACTTTCACTATTCAATTGTGTACGTTCTATGTAATGTAAAATGACCAAAAAATCCTTTCTAAAAAATACGATTGCCCACCGCTTTTTCGTTGGCAAAAAAACAATACCTTACACATACGGGACACGTGTCACAATTTCGATGAGTTGCCCAATGAGAGCGGTTGCCCTCGGTCCATTTTCAAATTATAAATAAAAGTGGTCCAGAAAGTGATATGCATCAGGACGCGCGGTCTATTTGCGTCATTTTCTCTATAAATAATAAAACATATTGTACAAACTATTCAAACACAAAAACTACAAGTCACCAACTCTCCCAATTTCAACTCCGAGTTGGATCGTTGACAAAACAAAGATTACAACGAACCACATGATTAGCATAACCCCGATATATGACCTTTGATCACAGTTTGGTCGTCCTTGGTCAATAACAGAAAACGAATAGAATAGCAAAGGCAAAATTCAAGCAACTTCAACCCACAATCTAATCAACCACACAAATCCATTTCTATCATAATCCCTTTATCTCCTCACGTCATAACAAAGAAACAACAACTACAACCACGTCCTCAATTTTATGTTAACACCAACTCAGTTCAAACATAAACAAGAAAAAATAATAGATCGCAGATTTGTGTTAGGGACCATAAACCAAAATCTTTAAAGATTAACACGTTTTCATCATAGATTTGTGGTTAACTTTGTCTTTCAATATCCAAAATTCAAAAGAACGAATAGGAACAAGAGTGCTCATATTCAATATTTATTTCGTTAAGAAACTCAAGTACGAACAAGAACATAAGCGAAATGAAACACAATACAACCGTTTCTAAGACCTTGATAAAGATCTTGAAGCGATTTAGCAAAGACAATAGGGTTGTTTTGTGTTTGTATTTCGTTACATAAATGGAGTTATATGGATTATGGGGTTCAATCATTTGTATAATGAAACACAGGGAGGGTTTATCAGTTTGTTTGATATTCGGATTTAAGAAGATAAGAACATAAGGGACGGTTTTTTTTTTCTTTGTTTTGGGAAGGAGAGTGATGGGGCGGAGATTGTGAGAAATGTGTGATTAGGGTTAATATCAGGGTTGGTGTAGTTTTATGCCCGGTTTATACAAGGTGTGGGTCTACTCGGGATTATGGAGCGGACTATTTGGCTTGTGTTATAACCGGATTTTTAATGGAGATTATAATAGAAGGTTGTTAAATTTGAAATTATATTATATGAATTTTGGGTTGTCATTATAATGTCCAAAGTTTCGTTATTAAAAGGATTTCGAGGGTTATATTTTATTGACGAGATCGGGAATAAACCATTGTTTAATTGTGCATCAAGACAATCATTAATGGGTCAAGTATTTTTAGCTTATGACCCCTTTGGTTACGTAAACTTGATTATTCAGTTAATGGACTACCATTAAAACTTAAACTAATTTTTAAGTTCATAACCTGAAATTGTTTGAATTTTTGTATTTACATCTAAATTGGTAACAACTCTACAATAATGATGCAATCCATTTTAACCATATTTGTACGGCCCATTCAACTATAAGCGTATAAATTATTAAATCTTTAACAAAACGCATTTCAATATTAAAAGTCCATTTCAACCATTAGTAACAAAACACATTTGCTCGTAACCACCCTGTATATTAGTACAAATTCATAACAAAAGTTTTCATTTATTCGTAAAGTTATTGCTATAAAAGCGTAAAACTTAAAACATTTGCTCGTTTTAAAATTAATCTTCTGATACCCGTTATCGCGTTGCGTGAATCATAACCTCGCTAGTCTAATTAATACTCCGTATAAGAATGAACATGACCGAGATATATTTTTTTATAAGAATAGAACTTTTTCTAAGCGTGTATGTCATAATTGCCGGGACCTATGTCGGGACCTTGATCCGAGTGTTTTAAATGGTAAATGCAGCGACGAACGTGAGTGAATTAGGTGCAGGACTCATTCATGAGGTGTTTGATGTTTGCATTTAATGTGTGTTTTAATTCTCAGATTCAAAAGTGTTGGTAGTATAGATACCTTGAGAAACAATTAGTATAAATTTTATTAGAGTGATTAGAAATTAAAAAATCTTAAACAGAAAACCACAACATGTTACAAATATCTAATTATCTAAATCAATCTTTCTTTTAACGAAGGAAATTATATAAAACAAAATTAGCAAGATGCTAGATAAAAATACAAGAGAGTTGCAATAGATTGTTACAAGCCACAATAGGATCTCCAATCCATTGTAACCAATTCGGATAAGGCGCGAATGTGATAGGACTTTGATGTCTTCACCGAGCGTGTATTTGCAAATTTTATTAGAAAACTATCAAGTAACTAGAAAAGAGCAATTCACATTTCACAACATATGGAGTATTACATGTGGTATAAACAAGATATATAAATTAAATCCAATCAAGCCACGGCGGCTTGATTTTTATACTACGACGAGAATCCATCGGTGAGAGAGGGTATGTTTGTCAAAACTATTGCAGTTGGAACTAACATAACAAGAGAGTTCCCATGCTGTAAAAACTCATATTGGTAGCCTCGATCGATTTTTTTTGAACGGCGATTTTATTAAACTAGCAAGCCGCTAGAAAACGGGAAAAAGATTTACAATTTTGAACAAACATTAACGTGATCAATTGTCCAGTCAAGCCAACAAGATTGAAAATTCCTACTTCTATGAGAGATCCACAAATGAAAGAGAAGCTTGATATCATCGCCTATTGTGTCCTTCCTCGAGGCTTCATGTCAAAGCATAACCTGTTCCTAAAGTGCCATATGAACGAAAGAGTAGTTTGAACGACTGCATCAAAGTATTGAGCAGTTTTGGAAGGAAAATTGTTGGAATCAGCCCATGAAATCAAGGAGTGGAGATCTTTTGGGTAGTCAACAAGTCCTCACCATTTACAAACCATAACCCAAGCATATTTAGCAACTACGCAATCCACCAGGAGGTGTTGTGATGTTTCGAGAGCATCATCACATACCGGGTGGTAGCCTCGATCGATATGATGCAACCTACAACTGAAACTAAGTATGTATAAATATATAGTATAAATGCATGTAACGAGCCTCTATACAACTAATAAGTAATTAACCCCTCCTCTTATTGTCGATGGCTCGTTGTTTAAATAACCTCATTGTTAGAACAATCACGTCTCTTGAACAAGTCTGCAAGTATCTCACAAAGCCCTCACTATCAATAATTTCGAACTCAAACTGTTTTTGTGTTGGTAGACTTATAATTGTGTTTGGTGTATACTTCTCATTAACGATAATACTGCCATTAGGTCCATTAAGCTTAATTTTGTAACTACTACTTTTGATCTCCAAGGTAGCTGGTTCCCAAGCGTCGGAAGAGACCTTAGAAACAGACAAGTTAAAGCTCGTATGGCCTAGGCTATAATACTTTTCTATTGCACGAAGCATGTCAGGGTCGCAATTGATCATCTGGCCGTCATTAGCAAAGTATTTTACGAGTTTACCCATCTTGCATCTGCCATCTATCGGTTGGACTTCTACGGCAATGTATGTATCTATATCATCGGCTGTGACAATGTACACAGGATTCGTCGCTCCTTCAATGTAGCTAATTGTTCCATCTTGAAGGTGGCGAACCCACCTGAAAGCACAACACGTCGTCCCATTTACAGGGTACCCGCATGCTTGGATTTCATGGCCTGGAATAGCTTCTCCTGAAACTTGTAATCCCTCTATTGAAGGGAGTGACTTATTAATATCATCACCAGCCCAGACATTGTCATTTTCTTTTGAATTATCGGCTTCAAGATATGAGAAAGAAGGTCGTTCTTCAACAATTGATGGTTGACGATGATTATTGATAACTTCTTTGTCATTGTTATGTCTTTCCAATCCCATATAACCTATTAAAATCGACCAAACTTTCAATATTCGATAAATAGCGCAG
This sequence comes from Chrysanthemum lavandulifolium, assembly GCA_022545495.1. Lineage (NCBI taxonomy): Eukaryota > Viridiplantae > Streptophyta > Magnoliopsida > Asterales > Asteraceae > Chrysanthemum > Chrysanthemum lavandulifolium. The sequence continues at coordinate 45,627,544 of CM040238.1, read as the reverse complement.
TGTCTTATGGACACACGGTTTATGAATTATTATAGGACGAATAATGCCATGCAAATCGACTATTTCAGAATAACAAACGTTTTTCATTTGTAATTCAAGTAGTTTTTTTTATAACTCCGCTTATCCCAACTACTTGACTTAAAATATCGATCAAATGTGTATTTTGAGAGATAAAATTTTAAAAATACCATTAGATCATAAAATTTGAAAATATTTAAATTTAAAATGGTCAATAAATATACACACACCCCATAATCGGTCTTTATTTTAAAGTTCGATTATTTTTTAAGAAAAAAATAGAGCCTTATTTTTTTAATTCTTAAAAAGCGTAAAGTCGACTTTTCTTTTTGTATGCCTAAACGATTATAAAGAAGATATTATATAGTAAATTACATAAATGGTCCCTGTGGTTTGTTAAAAGTTTCACCTACCGTTCCTCAAACTTAAAAGTTGCATGAATGGTCCATCTCGAGGCAAAAGAATAACATGAATGGTCTTTTTGTTAACGGGTGTTAAGTTTATTCTGTTATATTTTACACTTTAGCCCTTGTTGTTTAACGGCTGTTGCATCGTCAATCCTTTATTGTAACAGCTGTTTATAGTTTAAAGTTTTCGACTTTAGCTTCGTTTTTTTATTCGTTTTTATACGTTTTCATCCGTTTTTATCCGTTTTCGTCTATTTTTTTACATTTTTCTTACGTTTCCATCCGCTTTTATACGATTTCATCCGTTTTATACATTTTCTTACTTTTTGTCCGCTTTCATCCGTTTTAAACATTTTCTTACGCTTTTATTCGTATTCGACCGCTTTAATACATTTTCGTCCGTTTATACATTTTCTTAGGTTTTATCGTTATCATCCGCTTTTATATGTTTTCTTACGCTTTTATCCATTTTGATCCATTTTTTTGGTGCAAAGGTGAATTTTATTAATTAGCAAACTTTTGTACAAAAAGAAATTACATACCACCGATATGGACCATTTGATCCATTTGTATATGTTTTCCTCAAGATTTTTATGTTTTGATATATTTTATTCGTTTTATATGTTTTCATCCGCTTTATACGTGTTTATCCGTTTTATATGTATTGGTCTATTTTTATAACGTTTTTCCTTCATTTTAATACTTTTTAATCTGCTTTTATAAGTTTTATTTTTACATTTTCTTAGGTTTTATTCGTTTTCATATGTTTTGATTGTTTACATTCGTTTTATCGTTTTAATCCATTTTTATACGTTGTCATCCGTTTTTTACGTTTGTATCCATTTTCATCTGTTTTTATTTGTTTCCGTCAGTTTTTTATGTTTTGATATGTTTTTATCCGTTTTTATACGTGTTCATCCATTTTATACATAAAAAAGTGGACGAAAACAAATAAAAATGAATGAAAATGGATAAAACATCTGAAAATGTATAAAACGGATAAAAACGAATGAAAACGGTCGGCATATGAAATGGATAAAACCTATGAAAATGTAAAGAAAACGATTAAAGCGTCGAAAATGTAAAAATACGTAAGAAAAACAGACGAAAACAGATAAAGCGGATAAAACGGATGAAATCGTAAAAGCGGATGAAAACGTAAGAAAATATATAAAACGGACGAAAACGTAAAAACGTATAAAGCGAGCGACAATGGATAAAAGCGATAAAACGGACGAAAACGGATAAAAAGCGAAGCTAAAGTCGAAAATTTTAAATTATAAACAACTGTTACAATAAAGGATTGACGATGCAACATCGGTTAACCAACAAGGGCTAAAGTGTAAATTATAACGGAATAAACTTAACACCCGTTAACAAAGGACCATTCATGTTATTCTTTTGCCTCGAGAGGACCATTCGTGAAACTTCTAAGTTTGAGGGATGATAGGTGAAACTTTTGACAAACCACAGGGACCATTTATGTTATTTACTCATTATTATATGGAGTATTACTCGAGTACATGTCAGTTTAAACAAATCTTGCTAAATTTATTTCTGCCTACATATCTACAATTATCACAGAGATATTTTGTAATTACTTCTTCAGTACTTTGTAAAAAACATTCCTAAGAAGATTTGTCTTAATGTATTTATAAATGAGCTTAACAAAGCAGAAACCCGAAAATAAGATGTATCAAACCCGAGTTTTCCCTCTTGAATGAAAGAATAAACTTGACAACTTTCTACTAAAGATTGGCATGCCCGAAGAGCAATGCACTATAGGCCGTCTCTATAAGGCTAGTATAGACTCAAGACTAGCGACAACTGAGCCATTGTTGGGCGTTGTTTTGGATGGCTATCAAACATCGATTTGCAAGTTGTCCAAAGTTTCTTAAACATTTAGACGAGATTGTCCTCTCATATTACAATCAACAATTTGTTTTAGTCTACCCGGCCATTTTGATAGAATCTTGGGCCCATGAGGCAAAACCCAATTGTTCCTCGTCAAGAGTACTATCCAGCTCGTTTACCACACAAGACTTCAAATAGTACCACCCCGAATGCATATACATCAGACTTTCTAGTCAGCCTACCAGTTTGAAAGTAATTTGGATCTAGATATCCAAATGTACCTTTAACCAAAGTGTTTGTTGAGAAAAGCGATACCGGATTGAAGCAAAACCGCAACTAAAATAAAAAAATATTAATAAAGATGACACACGGATTTTACGTGGAAAACCCAATAGGGTAAAAACCACGGGCAAAGAAAGATACGTTTCACTATAATGGAAATTAGGAGTTACACCTTTTCTCTAATTACAAAGATTAGAGTAATCTTATGTAATTAGGAAATATTACACAAACTCTCTAATAAACTTATATACTCAGGAGACTTGTATACTTTAGTTGGAAAGAATGGGATGAACTACTGAACAACCACATGCCTCTATTTATAGTGGTGGTAAACCAACAAATAGAGAATGTGAAAACCTTTATCAATATACGGCTAAAGAAGTAGGCGCCAACAATATTATCAATCTTGACATTTACCTTCATCAACCGACCTCAATTGTAGGCTACCAACAATATTATATTCCAACTATCCAAAAGTCCAACTTGGTAGGCTTCTTTTATTTCAACAATCTCCCACTGAAGATTCGATTGAAGCTAAATCGATCTTCACACCATTATCCTTCCTTGCACTTTCATGTTGCTTACGTTTACGCTAGGCCGCATGAGGATCGGCAAGATATAAACTTGTCACAATTGATTGCTTTCACGATAATCCGTCACGCTATCATCAAGATGAATTTTACGCATATCCACAATTCCTTCTTCCACTTTCTCACGAACGGTGATACCGAACTCAGATATGCTTTGTCTTTGAATGAAATCTTTGGATTCCTTGCAAGATACAAGGCACTCTGGTTGTCACAAAACAAAGTAATTTTCTCTTGTGCGTGCTCGAGCTCTTCCAACAACATCTTCAACCATATCGCTTCTTTCTTTGGCTTGACGGTGCAACATATTCTCGCTACAGAGTTGACATAGCGACAACCGATCGCAGCTTTGAAACCCACCATCGTTCCGCGAGAAAGTGTAAACACATACCCGTGGTTAATTTACTTCGTCAAGATCACCGCATAATCGGAATCAACATATCCTCGACAGCTAAACCCGATTCCCCATAACATAATGCAACATCGAGGTTCCTTTAAGATATCTAAAGATCCTCTTCACGACTTCAAATGCTCTCTACCAGTTCCGCCATGTACCGACTCACTACTCCCATCGCATGTGCAATGTCCGGTCTTGTACAAATCATCGCGAACATTAAACTTCCCATGTTGATGCATATGGTACTCGAGACATTTCCATCCTCTCCTTTTCACCGCTAGGACTCATCTTGGAGGATAACTTGACATTAGTAGGAAGCGGGTTGATATTGGCTTACAATCTTGCATATTGAACCTTTGCAAGATTTTCTTCACATAACTTTTCTGTGAAAGCCAAACTTTCCTACTAACTCTATCTCGGTGAATTTGCATCCCTAGAATCTTGTGTGCGGGTCCTAAGTCTTTCATCTCAAATTCCCTAGCGAGTTGTGCCTTCAGTTTACTGATACGATCTTTGTTGGGGCCTGCAACCAACATGTCGTCAACATATAACAGCAAGATGACAAAATCATTGTCTCCAAACCTCTTGTAATAAGCACAAGGGTCTGCGTGTAGTCTGTTATATCCAAGGCTAATGATGAAAGAATCAAATCTCTTGTACCAACACCGCGGCGCCTGCTTAAACCGTACAGAGATTTGTTTAACCTGCAAACCAAGTTCTCTTTTCCTTTTTGTTTAAAACCTTCTGGTTGGAGCATGTAAATTTCCTCATCAAGATTTCCATGAAGAAATGCGGTTTTCACATCTAGCTGCTCTAGATGTAAATCATACGTAGCACACATTGCCAGAACTACTCGAACAGTTGTCATTCGAACCACAGGGGAAAATATTTCATTGAAGTCGACTCCCTCTTTCTGAGCATATCCTTTGACTACCAATCTTGCACGATACTTCTCCACCTCGTCATCACCGCTCCTCTTGATCTTATACACCCATTTGTTTCCAATAGGTTTTCTACCTACTGGTAGTGGCATTAGTTCCCACGTTTTATTCTTATGAAGAGCTTCAATTTCTTCTTGCATTGCTTCCATCCAGAACGAAGCATCTGAATTATTCAGTGCTTCTTGAAGAGTTGATGGCTCTCCTTCCTCTGTAAGAAGACAGTATGCAACATTGCCCTCCATAACATAATCTGAGTGCCACACCGGGCGTTTTCTTTCACGATTAAGAGTACGAGTCGTTGGAGCTTGAGACTCGGTCGTCTCATTCACCTCGCGCTGTGGTAAGGCTTCAGAAGAATCATTCGACTGAAATTGCCTTTCCATCTGTATTGATGTAGTTTCTCTTGTAGTGCTATCACCTTCTTCAATCTCTTGACTTTTGTCTTCCTTAAAGACAACATCTCTGCTGACAACTACTTTGTGGGCAGTGGGGTCCCACAAGCGATACCCCTTTACTCCGCCAGCGTACCCCAAGAACAAACATTTTCTGGATTTCGGATCCAGCTTTGTAGTTTTTTGAGAATTGTACATCACGTACACAGGACTTCCAAATATATGAAGGTCTGAATAGTTGACTGCTTTCCCGTCCACATGCATCTCCATCAGTGTCTTCAAGTCAACTGCAGTTGAAGGTGACCGATTTACCACATAACATGCGGTATTGACTGCTTCCCCCCAGAACGATTTTTCCAAGCTTGCAGTTGCCAACATTGCTCTTGCTCTTTCTAACAAGGTTCTGTTCATCCGCTCTGCCACTCCATTCTGTTGAGGAGTATATGTCGTCGTGAACTGCCTTTTGATACCTTCTTTCCTGCAAAAAGTATCAAATTCATCACACATGTATTCGCCTCCATTATCGTCCTCAAGCACTTGATCTTCTTTCCGAATCAAGTTCCACCCGCTTTGTAAACCTTGAAAACTTTAAACACATCCGACTTCTTCTTGATGGGGTACACCCACATCTCTGGAATAATCATCAATGAAAGATACAAAATACCTTGCTCCTCCTGTGGGTGACCGGTGCTCCGCCACACATCAGAGTGAACCAATTCTAGAACAGAGACACTTCTAGAATTTGATGTCTTGAATTTTAGGCGATGCTGCTTGCTGATAACACAATGCTCACAGAAAGGTAAAGAAACCTTTGTGAGGCCATGAATTAACTTCCTTTCAACAAGAATCTTCATTCCTTGTTCTGACATATGTCCAAGCTTCTGATGCCATGTTACTGCAACTCTATGACTTGAACTATGTGAAGCAACAGATGCTTCCGCCTCCTCCATTACCTCTCCTTTCAGTTGGTATAAGTTTGCAGCCACCTTTCACCTTTCATAAGTACAAGTGCGCCTTTTATAACTTTCATGATCTTGTTTTGAATTTCAACCTTACAACCAAGATCATCCAATTGTCCCAGAGACAATAGATTCTTTCTCAGGCCCTCCACGTGTCGCACATCCCGAATAGTACGAACTGTACCATCATGCACCTTCACCATGATATTTCCAATTCCAATGATCTTTAGTTCATGATCATTGCAATCAGACACGATCCGCCTCCGAGATAGGTTTATATTGATGAAACCATTCTCTTCTTGCGGTCATATGAAAAGTAGCTCCGTGTCGAATGACCATATATCGCGCAAATCTTTTCCTCGCCTTCATTTGCAACCACTGCTTCATAACACGGCGTTACCATCTTCTCAAGTGCTTGCGAAATTTCCACGAGGATTAGAGGTATTTAAACCCGACAATCTTTCCTAAAGTGACCCGACTTGCCACAATTGTAGCATTTAAAACTCTTCTTCTTTCACTTCTAGATTTACCACGATTGTGACTCCCATCGAGCCAGGTTCCATTGACCTCCTCTCGTCACCACCAAAGCCTCCACTGCCTTGAATCGGTGCATCATCCTCCCTATTGTTACGCTGCTTTCTTCTTCCGAATAGCGGCTGCAACATCATCGAAGACTAGATAGTCAGAAAGAACATTACTGGTTAAGTTGATTATGAGTTGGTCATATAATTCAGGTAAACTTTGAAGTAGAATTTCAGCACGTTCTTGTGGCTCTATTTTACAACTCAAAGATGTGAGTTGAGAAAATAAAGTATTCGAGTTATTAACGTGCTCGACCATCAAGTAGATTCCGTCATCGCAGAGCATAAAGTTTCTTTTAAGGAAAATTTTGTTGTGGGCGATCTTGCCTCGTCTGATCGAGCAAGATGATCCCAAATCTCCTTTGCGCCTTCTTCTCCTCTATGCTTGATAAAACTCCATCTGCTAATCCCGGATGAAGATTTGCAATAGCATTTCCGTCCATCTCGTCCCATTTACTGTCATCCGTGACCTCAGCTGGCCTTTCGTCAATGGCCGCTAAACATTTATCCTTTCGAAGGATAGCCTTCATCTTTAATTTCCACAACGAGAAATTAGTCCCATTGAATTTTTCGATTTCAAATTTCGCCGCCATTGCTACAATCACAATCAACTTTTCGACAAAACTATTATTCGTTAATAATAGTAACGAACACCTTTTGAGTGAGTATAATTTTATTTATCTTTTGATGTGGAGGGTCCACTAATTAGTGGCAACCACAGAGCATATGATAAATAATTATACACACACCCAACCTTAGCTCTTGATACCACTTGTTGAGAAAAGCGATACCGGATTGAAGCAAAACCGCAACTAAAATAAGAAAATACTAATAAAGATGATACATGGATTTTACGTGGAAAACCCAATAGGGTAAAAACCACGGGCAAGGAAAGATACGTTTCACTATAATGGAAATTAGGAGTTACACCTTTTCTCTTATTACAAAGATTAGAGTAATCTTATGTAATTAGGAAATATTACACAAACTCTCTAATAAACTTATATACTCAGGAGACTTGTACACTTTAGTTGGAAAGAATGGGATGAATTACTGAACAACCACATGCCTCTATTTATAGTTGTGGTAAACCAACAAATAGAGAATGTGAAAACCTTTATCAATATACGGCTAAAGAAGTAGGTGCCAACAATATTATCAATCTTGACATTTACCTTCATCAACCGACCTCAATTGTAGGCTACCGACAATATTATATTCCAACTATCCAAAAAGTCCAACTTGGTAGGCTTATTTTATTTCAACAGTGTTGACATAAGTAGACGGCTGATTCCTTGGGCTTACCTTGGACAACCCAAAGTCCGAAATCTTAGCTTCCCAACTATTGTGTAACAAAATATTAGAGCTCTTGAAATCCCGATGTATAACTCCATGCTCAATACCGGTGCCAGTGTGAAGATAATCTAAGCCACGGGCAGCCCCTATGTATATTTTGAGTATTTTCACCCAAGTTATACAACTTAGACGTGTGTGAAGATGATCTTCAAGGGTTCCATGAGGCATATACTCATAAACGAGGATCATCTCTTGGCCATCGTTGCATTAACTAGGTTAAAAGCCTAATTATGAACTTAGGCTGGTTTATGTTTTGAGAAGAGAGATAGAAAGGTTTGACGGGTGTCACAGATGCAGCGACTCATGACAGTAGACTAGGTATCAGAATCAGACCCGATCTATTAATAACAATATTGAATGATGAAACCCGTCGGTGGCTAGTAAAAGGACCCAAATCCCACATCCTGAATTGGGTTCGTCTATCGAGCCTAAGCCCTAAACCTAATAGAGCCTAAACCCACAATTAGGCTTGGGCCTTAAACTAAATATCTAATACATGTAGAACACTAAATTCCCCGCAAGCTAAACTTTAATAATAATCCAATATCTGTTAGTGTGTAACTCCCAGAACAGGGTTAGATAATCAATGTCAGCAGAAACTAATAACTGTTCAGCAGAAAGAAATACCACTAGGTGGTTACCGGATATCACTTGGAATCGTGTGATCACTTTCCAAAGTAAACTATTCGACCCTAATGCCTGGTTACACGAATATCTACTTGGGATAAGACCAAATGTAGTTATGGAATTAGGCACAATTCTATAACCCTTGCGCTTATAAGTGTTAATCGTTTTCTGTGTGTCAATCATGCATAATCAGATCTCCTATTTATAGGAAAATACTCTTAGCTAGTCAAAAGGAATTATGAGTATTAATCGGCCCATTAATCGCCTCATAATTATCCCCATTATAGCCGTTAGTGGTTACATGACCAATTAAGCGTGGTCATTATGCGCTTATAATCGCCACTTGAATAGGTCAAAGCCGTTACAAGCGGTACTTTCATCGGTACCTTCATAGCACCGGTGGAAACAACGCCTGGAAACACCACTATTTCAGTGGAAACCACAATCAGTACTTTCCACAAGCACTACCAATATAAACCACTATTAGAGTCAGGGTGTTCATGGACCTTATGGGTGTACACTCCGTACCTCCTAACCCATTACAAGGTGTGAACTAATCCCACAAGTGCACTAAATTTTCCAACAATCCTCCCCAAATTTAGTTCACTTCCTTTGCTTGAAAAAAAACATTAATCAAAACATGTGCATAAACGAAAATGTCACGAGGATTGAATTTTCATCTTAGTAAATTACACGTTCAAATATTCGAGAATCGTGGTGTTCTAAGAATTGAACCCTTCAACCCATTTGAATACACGAAGATAAAATACACACAGTTTTCAAACACTTATCGACTCGACACTATACAAGCCATGTGTCCATATCCAAATTCATAAATGTTGTAAAAGCTAAAAGTCCAAAAGCTTCCTAGCATTCGGTGACTAAGTTGGACTTAAGCAGATCCCTTTAGCGACTTTATAACCAAGTCTCTAGCCAAACCCTTCGTCAAGTGATCGCCTAAGTTACATTGAGATCTAACAAACTCTATAGATACCACCCCATTCATGATAAGCTCACGAATCATGCTATGTCCGACACCTAAGTGTCTAGACTTACCATTCTACATTTGGCTATAAGCCTTAGCCAATGTAGTTGAACTATCACAACGGATAGAAATAGGTGCTATAGGTTTAGGCCACAATGGAATCTCAAGAAGCAAGTTTTTCAACCATTCGACTTCTTTATCGGAAATTGCCAAAGCCACAAATTCGATTCCATTGTTGAGCCGGTGATGCAAGTTTGCTTCTTGGATGCCCAAGAAATTTCACCTCCACCAAGTAGGAATACCCGACCACCGGTAGGCGAAATGTCTTGATGTTCTTGATCCAACTTGCATCGGTGTATCCTTCCAACATCGATGGGTAACGATATATGAGAGACTATAATCCATAGTTCTCTTGAAATACTTGATACCCTTTGAATTGCTTGCGATGATCGACACTAGGATTACTAGTATACCGCTCAATTTTCTCACTACAAAACCAATATCGGGTCTTGTACAAGTCATGGCATACATCATGCAGACCAATTACCTAGAATACTCAAGTTGAGATACAACTTTGCCATTATTAGGCATCAACTTCTCACAAGTATCCATAGGTGTACTCACAGGATTACAATCAAAGTAATTGAATTTCTTCAACACCTTCTCAATGTAATGAGGCGAGAGATAGAAATTATTACTTTCATGTTTAATCCTTATACCAAGGATAACATCGCCTCCCCATGTCCTTCATGGAGAACCTTGATGACAAAATTCCTTTGTCAAGTCAACTTTGATTTTGGTCGGTGCCAAAGATCAACATGTCATCAACATATAGACAAATGATGACTCCTTTACAGTTTCATCAAATTTGCTATATACACATTTGTCGGTTTGGTTAAGAACATAACCACTAGACAAAACCACTTCATCAAATTTTTGATGCCATTGCTTAGGTGCTGCTTAAGTCCATAAAGAGACTTAATCGGCTTAAGTCATCAATTCACCATTCAAGAAAGTCGTCCAATTCACCATTCAAGAAAGTCACACATCCATCGATGAATAATCGATTGTGAATAGATGCCATAGCAATCGACATTCTTATGGTAATCGACTGAGCCACATGGTCATAAGTATCAAAATAGTCTATCCACGACTTTTGTTTAAAGCCACGAATGACTAGTCTAGCCTTGAACTTTTCAATAGTTCCATCTACCTTCATTTTCCTTTTGAAAATCCATTTGCAACCCAAAGGTTTGCAACACGGTGGTAGATCAACCAACACCAAGTGTTGTTGCCCATGATGGAATCCATCTCATCATTGATTGCTTCTTTCCAAAAGGCAATATCACGGGACTTCATTGCTTCTTCAAATGTCTTCGGATCATCCTCAACAATGAAGCAATAGGAGTATTGGTCTGAGACCTCATCCCTTGTTCCTTCAACTAAGTATAGTTGAAACTCAGGTCCAAATGACTTTGGAGTCCTAATCCTTTTGCTCTTTCTAAGCATAGGTTCAGGTTGTTGAACCACAACCTCATCAGGGACCTCTGATGGCACTTCATCAGGGACCTCTGATACATCAGTGTTATGAGTTCCATTAGGAATCTTCATACTCGGTCTAGGGACTGATGAGAATCTATTCTCATCAAAGTTTGCATCCCTTGATTCAATTATGGAGTTAACTGAAACATATTCATTAGGTTCAATAACATAGAACCTAAAAGCCTTGGAATGCTCAGCATATCCAACAAAGATGCAATCAATGCCTCTTTCACCCAAAGTTTTCAACTTTGGATCATGGAGTCTTACAACAGCCCTACAACCCCAAACCTTGAGATAGTTCAGGTTGGGTTTCCTTTTAGTCTAGAGTTCATAAGGGGTAACCTTGTTCCTTTTGTTGGGAACCCTATTTAATAAATAGCAAGTCGTTAACATAGGTTCACCCCAAAACCTTGACTCGATCTGAATAGGACAACATGGAATTAACCATCTCCTTGACACCTGTTTTTCCTTTCGTAAATACCATTTTGTTGAGGAGTATAAGGGCGATCATGATCGTTTCATGGATTATACCAATGATCGAAAATCAGAGTATCAATGTACTCACCTCCCTATCGGTCCTTAATCTCTTGATCAAAGACCCAAGTTGTAATTCAACTTCAGTTTTAAACACCTTGAATTTATCTAAAGCTTCATCCTTAGTATGTAAAAGATAGACATAACAAAACCTAGAAGCATCATCAATAAATGTCACAAAGTACTTCTTATTACCCAAAGAAGGAGTGGCATGCAAATCACATGTGTCATCGTGTATTAGCTCAAGAGCTTAGTCTCACGATTAACACCACGAAAAGGTTTCTTAGTTATCTTGGTCAACATGCAAGTTTTACACTTTTCAGTGTCCAGGTCAAATGCTGGGATTAACCCATCCTTAGACATATCTTGCATTCTCTTATAATGGACATGGCCAAGTCTAGCATGCCAAAGGGTAGAGTCAGTCTGGTCAATGGTGGTCACAAAGGCTGAATTTAAACTATCAGTGGCAATAAATACACTATCAGTGGAAATATTAAGTCTGGACATTTGATTACATAAATAACCAAAACCAATAAAAACACCACATTTAGACAAGACAAATTTATTAGATTCAATAACTTGTTTATATCCATGATTATTCAAAACACTACTTGAAACCAAGTTTTTCCTTATATCAAGAACATGAATAACATTAAACAAAGTTACAATCTTTCCGTAACTAAACTTAAGATCTACACAACCATGACCATGCACCAAGGCTATTGACTCATTTCCCATGTGAAGAATAGAACCATCATTCGGTGACTCATAAGTCTTGAACCGACTTCTATCTTTGCACACATGAGCTGTTGAACCATAGTCAACCCACCACGCAACATCATCATCACGCACATAATGAGATTCGAGATACATATGTAACATAATAAATCGAAAAGACTTATTAACCATATTACGACCTTTCGGTGAGTTGGAAGAACCACCACCCCACGAACCATTAGTGCACGATCCATTGGCTTTACCACCAACTTTAACACCCTTGCGGTCCCTTTTAATGTGACATGTTTTGCCACATTTCCAACAAGTAGGTGTTGCCTTCTTGTGTGGATCGCGCTTGTGTTATCATGATATTTGCGTTTGCCTTTGTTGTCATTGTACAGGTGGAGTTGTTATGCTCCACCATATTGACAACAGATGCACCAAAGACATTGCTACTCTTTGGCTTGTCATTATCCTACACCTTGAGAGATTCCTCAGTGCGCAGATGACTGCCCAACTCAACCAGAGTTAATTCCTCTTTCTTATGTTTCAAGGTATGCTTGAAATCTTTCCATGAAGGAGGGAGTTTGTCAATGTCACAAGAGACTGAAATAGACTCATCCATGTGCATATTATGTTGTGTAAACCTTCCAAGTATTCCAAGAAGTTCATTGTATTGTTTCATTTTGTAATTTGTGAAATTACTAACAAGAAACTTCTTACTTGATGCATCCTCAGCCATATATTTGGCATCCAAGGAGTCCCACAGTTCTTTGGAAGATTCAATGTTCTGATAGATGTCAAATAGAGAATCAGACATACCATTGAGAATAAGACCTCTGCATATGTAGTCATCATTCTCCCATTTGCTCATCCTCCTAATCTGCTCCATAGTAGCATCATCCCCATCATCAGGAATAGGTGTAGTCAAAACATAGACCACACTCATGCTTGACAACAACAAATGCATCTTCTTCTGCCACCTCCTAAAGTCCACCCCTTCAAACTTATCAAGCTTGGCAAAGTTTGAAGCCATGTGTTTCATTGCATCAGTTGCCATTGATTATCACAAAATAGTTTACTTTGATTGTTAGTGTGTAACTCCCAGAACATGGTTAGATAATCAATGTCAGCAGAAACTAATAACTATTGAGCAGAAACAAATACCACTAGGTGGTTACCGGATATCACTTGGAATCGTGTGATCACTTTCCAAAGTAAACTATTCGGCCCTAATGCCTGGGTTACACGAATATCTACTTGGGATAAGACCAAATGTAGTTATGGAATTAGGCACAATTCTATAACCCTTGCGCTTATAAGTGTTAATTGTTTTCTGTGTGTCAAGCATGCATAATCAGATCTCCTATTTATAGGAAAATACTCTTAGCTAGTCAAATGGAATTATGAGTATTAATCGGCCCATTAATCGCCTCATAATTATCCCCATTATAGCCGTTAGTGGTTACATGACCAATTAAACGTGGTCATTATGCAGTTGTAACTGCCACTTGAATAGGTCAAAGTCCGTTACAAGCAGTACTTTCATCAGTATCTTTATAGCACCAGCAGTGGAAACACCATTGTTTCAGTGGAAACCACAATCAGTACTTTCCACAAGCACTACCAATACAAACCACTATTAGAGTCAGGGTGTTCATGGACCTTATGGGTGTACACTCCGTACCTCCTAACCCATTACAAGGTGTGAACTAATCCCACAAATGCACAAAATTTTCCAACAATATCTATATATTATGTATAATTAACACCCTAACATGCCCAAGGCTCACAACTGGGCTTGGGCCGTATATCGTCTAATACTCTCCCGTTTTCGAACGGCGAAATCGCGAAAGCTCGAATTGAAAAATAAACATAATTATTAAAAAGTAAAACTAGAGATAAAAACGAATCTAAAGATAATTATTTTGATAAAGAATCAAGACTTTGATATGTACCCAATCGCGTAATCCAGAAAATAGTGATTTTTTTTATTATTTTTTTACGACTGTTTGGACTTATAACAACGCGTGATGAAGCGTCCAACTAGTGAAGGCAGCGATTCTGCCATGATTTCCTTCATAATTTAATCACGAATCCACGGTCGCTAATGGCATAAGTTAACTCTAAGAGGTTTGAGAGTTAAAGCAAAACAGTGAGCGATTAATGTCATTTGAATATAGCTTCTTGTTCCGGAGTGTGATGGCGTATCGTTGTGGCTACAGTTGCGATTGTGATATGCTTTTCTTTGTAATTTAATTACGAAGCGACCGCTAACCTCTTGTAAAATGTCAATTAACTTTTTGCGCTTTGAGAGTCATGGCTGAAATAGTGGCTCGAGAGTCATGATGAAAGGAAATGCAATAATAAGCTACAATGAAACCTATATAAGCTAGATTATCAACTATATAACCTATAACTAAGATTGTGCAAACTAAATCTATCCTAAATCTAACTGCTATGCCATTTTAATTGAATTTTGACTTTTTACTGAATTGAACCTTAATTTTATGACTTATCTAACCTTAATGTACCTATATGAAACTATTAGAACAACAAATTACTACTGCAACAAGCTTGAACACTAAAATCAACTATAAACCAAACACCCCTTAATATGCATTGTTTTTGAGTTTTTTAGGATTTTAAGTGAATCTAACCAAACTACTGATGCAATAAACTTAATTAATCTATATGAGATCTAGTGATGCTAAAATGACTGACTATATAGTACTAGAATAAGCAGATTAATAAGCAACAGGTAACACTAGAGTTTTATGGATTTATAGTTTTAAAAGCGACAAAATGAGAACAAATGACTACAAATACTAAGATTAAGCAATAAAATGATAAGTAATAACTAAATGAACATTCACAAACACAAATAAGCATAGACTCAATGCAGATAACAAATAGGCGGTAGAGATAAAAAGCTAAATATTAAAATGAGACTTACAAACTCCCCTTGCTCAAAACAGGGGTGATTCAATACCAAAATGAGCTCAGAAATAAGATCTAAAGTCCTAGGGGCCTTCAAGGTCTTCAAAATAAGCTCAAGTGCTTATCAAATAAGGTGGTTGACTTTTGTTGACTTTGATGAGAACTTTTGAGATTAAAACAGATTTAGTCTAAGCTCTCGAATAGCTACCGGAAGCTAGTATGAACTTATGTAAACTAGAAATAAGCTTATTGAAGCTTGATTTAACTACTTAACCATAATTTTGTACTTTTTATATATTATTTATTTATTTATTTTTTATTTTTTTTTAGTTTTATTTTTTTTAGAAGTAAAACAGAAACAACAAAGTTAAACTTATAAAAGGTTTTAAAACAGCTTATAAGAGCTTATACAAACAGTAATAAGAGCTTATCAAACATAACCAAACATCATTAAGGAACATTAAGGTAAATTGAACACGAATTTAAAATGAAACGAGAATTTTATTAAAATTAAGATGATTACAATATTCGAAACAAAAATTAAAGATTACAAAGTACTTTTGAAAGCTTAAATTGAACTATGAAAATAAATTGACAGAGTAACGGTACTAAAAACTACACACCCTATCTGATATGAGAAGGGGTCTTTGTATAGGCAAGCTCTAGGGTTTCAGGAGGTGAGGAAGCTTCAGGAACTTCTTCTTTCAACCATTGATCAAAACTCTAACATGTGCTCTTCAATTTGGACCCTTGGATCTCGTGTCCACATCACCTCAGCCAATCAACGCACTTAGGATCGCCAGGGTGGCATCTGACATGACAGGGGTGTGTCAGGAGCTTCTAGAACTTTTTAAGCAAGGGTAATTGGGTTTGATTTCAGGGTAAAAGGTGAAAAGGGAGTGTCAATAGTAAATGGGGATTTTAGGAGGGAAGGGGATATTCAGGGTATTTTTTTATTTCTTTGACCAGTTGACTAAGGGTTGACCGGGTGTAAAAGGCTTTGACCGGGTAGTAATATCAAAGGGGAACGGGTCAAATTGATAAGGTGGGCTTGGGCTAGGTGGGTAAAGGGGTAATAATAGTTGGATTTGGTATTTTGGTTGTGGTATGCTTTGTATCCGGATGGTAAATGAAAATTTAATATAAGGACCAATTTAGTAATTTTTGATATTTCAAGGACCATTGGTGTATTTTTGGAAAGGTAAGGGTATAAAGTGAATCTTTGGATAATTGAGGGGTTAAAGGGTATAGAAGGGTAAAATAGAAAAGTGAAGGGTAATTTGTGACAATTTGTGAAAGTTGAGGGGTTGAAAGTGATAATTTGGTAATTTTGAGGGTGAAATGTGAAAATGTGATATAATGACGGGTTTAAGATGAAATCTCCCAATCTTTACCCAGAACTCCGTAAAATGTCACTTTTAAGCATCAAAGTCCCATAAAATAGCATCCCGGCATCGGCTTTTGCACTCTTCTCTCTCTCGTGCTCGGTTTTCGTCAGTTTTGGCTTTCTTTTTTCTGTTTTGTCATATCCGTACCTGCACATGCATAAACTCAAGAAACCAACAGATATTAGCAATAAACGGCTCTTTTCTGGTAATTTTGGATCCATTTTGGTAAAGAAATGGTATGTGTTTTAGCACATATCAGAGTCATCCAAGAAATTGTATTTGGGTGTTGATGTTGGTTTAGGAGTGCCATATGGAAAAACAGTTTCATCAAAGGTTACATGGAGAGAAATGATTATTTTATTGGTGTTTAAGTCAAGGCAACGATACCCACGATGATTTGAAGCTTGTCCCAAGTAGATGGAGGGTGTGGCGCGTGGTTCAAGTTTGTGATTAGGATATAAGTGGGGGTAACATAAGCAGCCAAATGTGCGTATAAGGCTATAATCCGGGTTTTGGCCAAATAATCGGGTATACGGGATTTCATTGGCAATAGTTGTGGAAGGTAAAAAGTTGACTAAATGGACAGCCATGTTTAAAGCTTCAACCCAAAATGTTGGTGGAAGGTTGGCCTGGAAAAGTAGGGTTCGAATGAGGTTGTTGATGGTGCGAATCATCCGCTTTGACTTCCCATTTTGTCGAGATATCTTGGGGCATGAGAAACGAAACCAATGCCATTGTCGGCAAAAGTTTATGTAGGTGCCGTTATCAAATTCACCGCCGTGGTCACACCGAACGATTTTATTCCACACTTAAATTGAGTGTGAGCGTGTTTGCGAAATAGAACAAATTTTGATAATACATCAGATTTGTTTATCAACGGGTAGACCCAAACAAAATGAGAATAGTGATCCAAAAACAAAACATAGTATTTAAAACCCGAGAGGCTTGAAATTGGTGAAGTCCATACATCAGAATGAATAACATCAAAACATGCATTAACAATAGTATCAGAACTGACAAATGGAATTCGAACGTGTTTGCCAAGCTGGCAAGCATGACAAAGCACATGTGGTTTTTCCTTATTGCAAGATATTAAATTATTTGAGACGAGACGGCGTAGCACTTCGCTCCCTGGATGGCCAAGGCGCTGATGCCACGTATGTTGACTTACTAGTAGAGCTTGGGGAATAGGACACGGGGCCGTGACAGGGTAAAGGTCGCCCGTGCTGTCACATCGGAGAAGCACCCGACGTGTCATGAAATCCTTGGCGGAAAAACCAAAAGGATCAAATTCAACAGTGCAATTATTGTCACAGACAAATTGACGGACAGATATAAGGTTTTTGACAATATGAGGGGTAATAAGGACGTTATTTAAGTAAAGAAGTCGAGAAGGAGTAGGCAATATGCTACGACCTGTATTGGTGACCGGAATGTTATGCCCATCACCAACCGATACAGATGGATACATGCAAGTATTAAAAATGTTGCTAAGACTATTAACAGATGCATTCAGATGTGAGCTCGTACCTGTGTCCATATTCCAGTTACCTGCGGTAGGATCCTGAAGTGTCACCGCATTAAAAGCACTGGGTAAAATTGTTTCTTGACCCGGTGGTTGACCCGAACCACCCATAAGATCCGACTGTTGACCAGGCTGTGGAGCATGAATAACCGGTTGACCAAAAGTTGAACCCTGTTGTTGACCAACAACATCCACTAGACCTGCCAAATGCTGCTGTGAACCTGCTAACCCGCCAATCCAATTGAACCCCCATAGTATAATGACCCAACGGAAAAGAACTACCTACGTGGCCTGTTGAATTTGGTGGAAGAGAATATTGGGAATAAAAAGGTGCGTGGGCCTGATGTGGTATTGAGAAGGGGTGAGTGGTATTATGAAGGAATAGGTTTTGCATGGTTCAAATGGTGGTACTATACGTATAGGGTTTGAGAGGCAGAAAAAAAAAATAAAAAATAAAAAAAATTGGCAAACTTGTGACCTCCAAAGCACAAGTAACTTGGTAATTAATCTGTGTGGATTTGTGACTTAAACACAAATCACCAACACATAAACAATTGATGACTGAAAAACACAAGCAAGTTAAGAAGTGTGATTAGGGTATGTGAAGATGGATGTACATGCAAGGAGCGGGGTGAGTGTTTTAGGAAAGGATTGTGGTGATTAAAGGCCTGATACCATGTCAATAGTATAAATGATTCTGTGTTTCATTGATTTGCATGATTTACATCACTGGTATAAATAAGTACAAGAGGAATAGTCTAGAATCTGGGCTCAAGCCCGATACACAACTATACGGGATAACAAATCCAAGCGAAAAGGGGAAGCCCGTATCACCTAGCCAATTACCTCCATCAATAAAATTGCCAGCAGTAAAACCTTGAGCTTCTGTTACATTCGTAATCACCCTATATCCAGCCACGTCACTCTATTCGACGACGCCCCGTCCCCCGTGTTCGATACTCTCCATAGTACAAAGTAGCAAGTGCAAAATTCCCATCCCAAGGAAACCATCCAAATGGGTTAATCACATCACTTATAGTCGATTGCATTATAACCGTTCTAGAAAAATTCCTCCAAGGTCTCCCTAGGTATGTTGGAAAGCTAGCTTGCCTTTGGTAAAAGATCTGCCAAGGCACCTATTCTAGATTTTTGTATCACAAGTCCTCAGATTTTGGTTGTGGTCACTTCTTCCTTGAGCCGTGACCATGTTTCTTTGGTTTGGATTAGGTCTACGAGCATGGATGTCACGCCTTGTATAATCTGCTGCAAAGATTGCCAAATATGAAGTCAATCGTCTTGGCTATGGGCGGTTGACGAGAACCGACGATTGGAGTGGACATATAAAGTGTCTTCGTATGCTATCATGCCACATATGTAAAAAGCGGATAACCGACCCGACCAGTATTGCCGACAAATTGTTGATTTGATGGACCTACTGAGTTTTGAAACGTTATGTCGCGTGCTAGGAATCCGAACCCACACCACGCAAACAACACTTAGAAAATAAGGAATCCATATATATATATATATATATATATATATATATATATATATATATATATATATATATATATATATATATATATATATATATATATATATATATATATATATATATATATATATAGTACATCATACAATATTATTTTTGTTTTTATCCTAGGGTATACACGTACATACTCTGAACTGTTTCTAGAAACGAATTACATATATGATGAGGTCTGCCGACAATATATAAAAAACATATGCCTAGAAATATTGATGGCCCCAAAACAACGATGTTTCACCAATCCTAGTAGCAACATTACTACTCCATCCGTCTCTAAATAAGTGTCCACTTTTGACTTTTGAAATCTTTCTTTTTCAACTTTGACCATTAATATTTGTGTTTGTCTTATATAATATTTAATACAAAATATATGAATGAATTTGGTTTTAAATGTGTTTTAAGTTAATATAACTTTCATCGAATATAATATAACACAAACACAAGATTTAAAGTCAAAGTTGAGAAAGAAGACTTCAAAACAAACGCGACATTTATTTGTGACTTTTTTTTATCAAATCGACAAAATAGCCCATAATGAAAGGTACACTTTGCTGGGACATAAATGCAGAATAAACTAGACAATATTTTTTAGATGAAGCAGTCAAGCCTCTATAGAAAATGGAATCTTTTTTTATGTTACTTACCAAAAGGGTCCAAAAAACAATTGAGGTTCGTTACTACATATATACAAAAATATAAAAATTGTAAAAATGATTTTAGGAAGATAAAACAGAGGAAAAAAAACGTGCACATATGTACGACTGGAAGTGAAAAACATATGTACTACTGACCGACAGTCGCAGAGTTGAAAGTGGTGACACCACCACCGACACTCCGGTTGGCTGTGATTACTGTTGATATTCTTCCGGCACCGATAAACATTAAGTTCTGTTTGTTACTTGGAATATTAACGTTTTCTCGGTACACCCCTGCCGCTATACTAATCACAAATCTGCAGTCACGAATTTATACAAACAAATGAGAAAAATACAAAAATAAGCCTAAATTTTTTTTTTGAAGTCCTCTTGTGGTCAAGTTTTAACCCAATTTAAAAATGGTCGTGCATTGACTCATTTCATGTTTCACTTTGAAAATTATACGTGTCCAAATGAAAGTACACTTTTGTACTTTCATTTGGACGCGTGGCTAATTTTTTCATGGTCAGTTCATGAAATCGAGTTGCAAGTGCAATAAATTTTGGGTGGAGCTCTGGATATCAGTGGTTGCATGACCATTTTGGATATTGAGTTAAAAGTGACCAAAAAGTTACTTCAAAAAATTTCAATTTTATTTTGTGACTTTCTCAAAACAAATTTCTAAGCTGTCATAAAAGTTATAATGTACTTCTTAAGCAAATGCAATGTAATTAAATCAGACACTGTGCTCCTGTGCATACCTGGTTGTGCTTCTATTAGGAGCAGCCGCAACGGCAGCAGAGACTGTAGTAAAGTCTCCGCTGCCATCGGCTGCTACAACTACGTTAGGTGTTACAGTTCCTGACTGTAACAACTTTCGGTCTCTCTTAGACAACCACTCGGGCCACTTTTCATCCACTAACTTTCGTCCCTTTATCTGGACTTCGTTGGCCATATCTGTATCGGTCATGTTCTTGATCATGGCCAACGAATTACTACACATCTTCCCGCCATTGATTTCACCATCAATAAGCGATTCACGCACTTTCCTGTCGCGTTTACTATGGGAGAATCCGTCATGCATGTTTCTTGATTCGTCAAACTGGTACTCATTAGAGTGATTATGTCGTCTACATGTTTGCGAAGGCGTTTTTTGTAGGACGTCTCTAGAAACTCAACGACTTTGTTGAGTTTCTCGATAGTGCCTTCAACTAGCTCTAGGCAATCTTGGAGCGCGATTTTCTCGCGTTCGAGACCGCCTCGTGGTAAGTATCTTGATCCCGACGTGGTTTCTTTGGATTACTTCATTGGTTTTATTGATAGCTAGTTCGATGACATCTTTAGATGTTTTCACCTTTTTGGTGATTTCCGGGTTGTTGGAAAGCGTGGAGTAGCATAAATCGGGGTGGAGGGTGATGCTACATGATGATTTTATGATCGCGTGAGAGGTGGATGCTTTAATGTTGTCAGAGCTATTGTCGGAATTGGTGTTGGAGGTTTTGGAGTTCACTCCAACTGCAATGCCGACAATAGCTGTGATAAGTAGGATAGAAGCGAAAATTGTGAGGATCTTTCGCTTCTTGACAGAATCATGAGTTCCGGCAAAGATATCCTTGATCATTTGAGTGTTGAGGAAATGAAGTGGCTAAGAGTGAACAGAAGTGTGGGAATAGTACTAAACTACTTATCTTTGGTTATTCATTTCTTTATCTAGGTCCTACTATAATTGGAAATATTGAAAAGTGTCATTCTTGCAAAATCGACTTTTTGGACTGTTTGTAGCGTGTAGGAAATCCAATTTTGCTTGCTTTGTGAAGATATGTAAACGCCATTCAATAAGATATTTTAACTAACTTCTTATCAAAAGCTTAAAATTATTTTAATAGGACAAGCTCATGAAAATGACTTGATGAAATCAAACTACGTACTACTGTATTAAGCACAGTAGGAGCGTTTGTTTGGCTGAGATGTGAGACTCACGACCCACATCATTGTTGTTATTTGTTTCTTGTCATAATATAATTTACCAGTGGTATTGAATCTCTTTAACAAAAAAAACTACGTAGTTCTAGAATATGGAATTAATTAATATAATTACACATATTTTTCTTACAACATACCTACCCGCAATACTTGATAAACTCCGAGAACAAGTACACATTTTTCTCATTCAAAATAAACTTGCAATACATAACTTCATAACTGTTATTCAAAACAACTTATTTCGCTCACAATTCAACCGTAATCACAACTCAAGAGAGAAAGGGAACCCGGTTGCTCGTAACCAGCTTCCACCAGCGATAAAATTTCCGGGGGTAAAAGTTTGAGCCGTCGTGGTACTAATGATCCCCTGATACCCTTGCCATGTCACTCTATTAGCGGTACTTGCCCCTGCCCCCGTGTTTTGATACTCGGCATAATACAATGTATTAAGTGCAAACTCCCCACTCCAAGGAAACCATCCAGCCGGATTAATCACATCGCTTATTGTCGATTGCATCACAATCGTTCTAGAGTATTCTCTCCACGGCCTACCTAAGTAAGTTGGAAAACTTGCTTGAGCTGGCCTAAGATCCGAGGTGGTACCTATTCTACATTTTTGTATCACAATTCCTGTATTTTGATTTGGGTCACTTCGGCCTTGAGCCGTGACCATATTTCTTTGGCTTGGGTTAGGTCTGTTGGGATTTTAGATCTAGTTAACCAGTAACCTCTACGAGTACGCAGCGGATATTGGATCTAGTTAATACAATTATGTTAACACGTAATTAATAAACACATAATTAATACAATATTAATTAATTAAAAGGAATAAGAAAAGCTAACCTTGCTTGGCAATTGATCTCTAGTAACGGAACAAGAAACCTTACGAAACCTTAAGTATCTAAAATAGATACCTCGAAGAATATCACACACAAATCCGATTCACGTATACGTTCGATTTACGCTAGTCGAGAACGTAATAAATAAACCAAGTCAATACTTGACCACTTGAATTATACAATTAGAAAAGTCCAAGAACTTCCTTGCCTTCATCCCAAGAACAAAAGAAACCAGTAAACACCTTTTGTAACTTCACCCGTATCGGATATAAAGATCCGGTAACCAACCTCCTTCTGTCTGAGATAAAATACCACTACAGAACCAGGAAACTTTGTTGCTGCTGATGTCGACTTGGAGAAGCAGAAACAAAACAAAACCGATTACTAAACACTTGAATCAAACACAAGTTTAGGATTCAACCAAAACTTAGAACCCTTAATCGACTTGAAGGTGTAGTCGACCAAGAGCAGGAGCAGGTAAAACTTATTCGGTTTTAGGGATGTTATCAGGATGTTCTACGTGAGAATGGAAGAGGGAGGTATTTATTCTTGCTGTCACTTTTACTTAGAATGATTAGAGTTTATGGTGTTTTAGTTGGAAAGTAATATGAGTGATGTGTGGGTTGGAAGAATAATGTGAGTATGATATGCATAACAGTTGACGGGTCAAGTTACATTCATATTCGGGTAACGTTTATTCAAGTATTAGTTACGTTTCAACACGTATACTCGTGTTTATCGTGTGTGCCCCCATCGGCTCACACACATCTAGTTGCTTTGTCGTGTTTTAGAACTCCCACAAACCAACAAGGTCTACGCGCATGAATATCACAATCTTGGAACACGACTGCAGCGTTACCAAAGATAAAGTCGACCGTGCCAGCTATGAAGCAGTTTATGTAGAACTGACGATTGGAGTGGACATAAAGAGTGTCTTGGTATGCTATCATGTCGCATTGGTAAAATGCTGATAGATCTGACCCGACCCGTATTGCCACAGCTTGGTTTCCAGAAGGCCCGGCTGTGTTTTGAAACGTAATATCTCGTGCCAGGAATCCAGCACCCACAGCAGCTGCATACATACAATATATATGGTAAAAAAGTAAATAATGTATAACACTAGATCAGTAAGATTAAAAACAAATATCTACACTTGAAAAGCATATATGGAAACAATAAGATCAACCAATTTGTTAAGACTTTAACTAACAACTTGGTCATTTAGTACTATTAAGCCAAAAGTACATTTGGTTTGTAGTCTGTATTTCTATGCGACTTAATTAGATCCAAACATTGTAGCAACTATAGATATGTGAACATGTGCATATGCCAAAAAACGTGAATAATTGAATAGTTTGGCGGTAAAAGATATAATGTTACTAACCGACAGTAGCGGAATTGAATGTAGTACTAACACCGGCAACACTCCTGCTTCCTGTGATTATCGTCGTAGTTCTTCCCGAACCCAAAAACATCAAGTTTCGTTTACCACTTGGAATATCCACATTTTCGCGGTAAACACCAGCCGCAATCCTAATCACATACCTAGTCGAACTAGAACTAGGAGCAGCTGCGACAGCAGCAGAAACAGTTGTATAGTCCCCACTACCGTCTGCAGCTACAACAACGTTAGGTGTTACAGTCCAAGACTGTAACAGCTTACGGTCCGCAACAGATAGCCATTCAGGCCAGTTGACGTCATCCTCGGTTATTAACTTTCTCCCCTTAACCTCAGATTCGTTGGCCATGTCAGTATCAGTCATGTTCTTGATCATGGCCAACGAATTACTACACAACTTCCCTGCATGGATCTCCCCCGCGATAAGTGATTCACGCACTTGCCTATCATGCTTATCGTGGGAGAATCCATCGATGCATGTTTCTTGGTTAGTTAAGGTGGTACTCATTAATGTTATTATATCGTTCACATGTTTCTGAATACCTTTTTTTGTTGGATACGTCTTGAGGAACTGAACTGCTTCTTTCAGTTCCTCAAGCGTGTCCGCAACCATTTCTAAACAATCATGTAACGCGATTTTCTCACGTTTCGTGAGATTGGCTCTCAAAGCAATTTTCTTGATTGTGAAGTAGTTTCTTTCAATTATTTCTTTGGTTTGGTTTACAGATAGCTCGATTACGTCTTTTGGTGTTTGGACTTTTTGTGTTATTTCGGGGATGTTGGCAAGTGTTGAGTAGCATAGATCCGGGTGGAGGGTTACGCTACATGATGATTTGATAATACTATGAGCTGTAGTCGCTCTGATGTTGTCGGATTTAGACTTAGAGTTAAATCCGAAAGCAATGCCTATAACGGCTGAGACAAGTAGGACTACAGCAAAAACCGCGAAGATAGTCTTTTTCTTATTGCCGGGCTCCAACATTGTTCCGGCAAAGATTTGTTTTTTCATGATAGTGATAGTGTGATAGAAAGGAAGTGATAGAATTGTGACTCTTAGATATGAATGAGTGTATGATATTTATCGTGTTTGCATTTATGGAATTTTTTAATATATTGTTTTCTCTAGGACCAACTATAATTTTAGCATTATTGGACTGAATAGTGAGCAGCCACTGAGCAATATGTTTATGGTATTTTAGTTTTATTCGAACATGCTACGAAAGGAAAAATAAAATATAGCAACGGTTATCACTTGACAAACCTACGTAACATTTTAGATTCTCTGACGAAGACTAGGTTTCAGGCTATTAATAAAATCTAGACATTCTAGAAAAAGAATCGACGTAGATTTTCTTTTATGATTTCCAGTAGTATTGCTGTATTGGTGATTAAATGGGTGACCAAATGAATTTGTATTGGTGATTAAGTGTTATGTCAGATATTTTTTAACATCAAATGCATGACCAAATACCTATAATAAAGCGACCATGTTACCATAAAAAAACTAACTTCACAAAAACAATATAAACAAACACTCACACACATAACCAAATGAAATCCATCCAGTCAAGTATGTGACCGAATCATGCAAAATAGAGTCGACCAACCGAACCAAGCGACCCCATGTAATGGGGGGACGTCAGACGTGTCCCACCTTAGGCGACCGACCGAACACTTGACCCTCCATTACGACTAGCCTTAGGGAGTCGTCGAGAAGTTCTAATAGCTAGGCGGTTTTTCTGGCTAGGTTAAGGTTTTTAGAATTGGTGTTTTGTCGTTTTGTGTACTTTGTAATGCATTTGCTTTCCATTCTAGCTTTTTGTTGTTAGACAATGAAAACCTCGTGTGGTGTTATGTCTTATTGATCCACAATTTATAATGGTAACTACATATGAAATTCTAGAAACCCTAAACCCACAAACGGGCTTTGGCCCATTTATCTTCTAATTCTCCCTCGCTATTCGAGCGGCAAAATCACAAAAGCTCGGATTCGATGAGAAAACTAAATAAATATTAAAGCAATAAAAGTTTTGTTGATGAAGACGTTCAACAGCAAACAGAGACAAATCTTTATCAGCAACAACAAAAGCTAATAAAATGATAGCAAAGCAAAAGCATTAAAGCAAATAATTAATTTTGATGACGACATCCGACAACTCACGAAAATTAATTCTTCATCATGCAGCAACATCAAAAGCAAAAGCAAAAAGCAAATCATATACTTTTTTTTAAACTTGGGTTTGAGAGAGGGATATAGATATTTGGTGACGGTTAGGGTTTGACGGGGTGACATAAAGGAGGCGGCTCAACTTAGCCACCTAGGTATACGGATCAGACCTGCTTCGATACCATGTTAAATAATGAAAACCCCGTGAGGTGTTATGTCTGTTTGTTCGTGATAATCATTGTACTATTGAATTTGGCTCTTTTGGTTTTTCTGTTAAGGATTTCATGACTCGTCAGGTGCTTTTCCACTGTGATAGCACCGGTGATCTTTACTCGGTCACGAAGCCTTCCACTATTCCTCATGTTTTCCTTAGCGGTCGAGATCGTGGCACCGATGCCTTGGTCATCCAAGTGAAGTGTTACGTCGTATTCTTTCTAGTAATTCAATTTATTGTAATAAAGATAAACCTCCCGTTCTTTGTCATGCTTGTCAGCTTGGCAAACACGTGAGGCTTCCATTTGTTAGTTATAGTACTTTGGTTAATTCATGTTTTGACATTGCTCACTCTGGCTTGTGGACTTCCTCAGTTCCGAGTCTTTCTGGTTTTAAATATTATGTTTTAATTTTGGATCATTATTCACAATATGTTTGGGTTTATCCATTGGTTAACAAATTTGGTGTCTTGTCTAAGTTTGTGTTGTTTCGTAACTTTGTTCACACTCAATTTAAGTGTGAAAAAAGTCTTTTTAGTGTGATCATGGTGGTGAATTTGACAACCATGATTTCCATAAGTTTTTTGCATCTAATGGTATCCAGTTTCGTTTTCTTGCCCCAAACCTCACAATAAATCGATGAACTGAAAGGACGATCCGAATCATAAAAATCTTATTCGACATTACTTTTTCAAGCTCACCTTCCTCCCAATTATTGGGTTGAAGCCCTTAAAATTGCCATTCACTTGTTGGACATTTTCCTTCAAAGCCATTAACGATGACATACCTTTACCCGCATTTTGAAACCAAACCCGATTATAGCCTTCTATGTACTTTTGGATGTCTCTGTTACCTTCACCTCGACGTCTCTCACAAACTTGAACCACAGCCACACCCTTCATTTTTTTGGGATACACATCCAATCATCATGGCTATTGTTGTCTTGACTTAAACACCAATAAAATTATCATTTCCTGCCATGTTACTTTTGATGAGACGGTATTTCTGTTTGGTTCTATGAGACCTACCTTCCCTCCCTCATTACCTTTTTGGATGAGCCGAGTAACGTCATTTCTCATAGTATTCGCTTGACACCCATGACACCCACCACAGCTCTTACACCAAAATGCTATTGTCGTTGATCATGTTTCCCCAAGTTCGACACACATTACACCTACACCCACTACACCTTTTACACCAGTTGATACACCTTCGACCAATACCGATGCTATTCCCACACCGCCGCCCAATTTACAACAATAGTCCATACCTAGTAACCAAAACCCGGATTCTGTTCATTCAATGGTCAAACGCTTTCGTGTCGGGACAAATCGTCCTTCAATCGTCACTCTTCATGTGTCTTCCATTTCATATTACCAAAATCGTATACTGATGCGTTTAATGATCCAAATTAGCAAACTCTATGCATGATGAATATAATGCACTTATTAAAAATAAAACTTGGATTATTTTGCTCCGACCCGTGGACGCCAATATTGTTAGTTGCATGTGGTTGTTTCGCCATAAATATTTAGCAAATGGCACTCTTAGTCGCTACAAGGCTCGTCTTGTAGCGAATGGTAGTATGCAATTAGAGGGCATTGATATTAACGAGACTTTTAGTCCAGTCGTCAAACCAGAGACTATTCGGACTGTTCTTAGTTTGGCTACTTCTCGGTATTGACCTTTTCATCAGCTTGATGTCGGATGCCTTCTTACATAGAGATTTATATGAGACTGTTTATATGCATCAGCCTCTAGGGTTTCGGGATTCTGCACATCCTAACTAAGTTTGTTTGTTACATAGGTCTCTTCATGGGCTAAAGCAGGCTCCTAAAGCAGGGCCTATTTATCTTCTAGTACCCGAAACTCACAAACGGATTTGAGCTTATTTATCTTTTAATATTTTCCAGTGTCATAAAAAGATTCCGTTTAATAAAAAGAGTTTCATTGTTTATGTTAGGTTACGGTTATGAATTAACTGAATGAAAAATTATTTATCTATACTACATATAATACACAAAGCAGTGTCTCTCTTCAATCTTAATTTTAAGATTATAACTCTACAAGCTTATTGTACAAATCTTTACAAAAATTAATCCTCAATCTTAATTTTAAGACTTACAACTTTAAAAGCTTAAGGTACAACACTTTACAACTCAAAAACACCATCTTTTTTTAATTTTAAGTGAGTAATTAATGTGATAAATAAAACAATTAATGAAGTTATTAAAACACCCTTACCTAAAAATACAAATTATCAAGCATATTGTACAACCAACTTAAACAAAATTTATGCATTAAATATCACTAAAATACTTAAAACTTAGAGCATCCACTATAGTGGTTTATCAAAAGGTTTATAAAAATATGAAGAGGTTTATAAACATGTTAACCATAGTGAGCATCCATTTTAAACTTATGTGGCATGAATAGGTCTAAGATGTTGAACATTTTCATAATTTAATGCTTATGTTAAGTGAGATGTTTATAAAGCTTTAAGAGGTTTTTTTCATAGTGGAATTAGGTTTATAACATAAAAAGATTTATAAATTAATTATAGGACACAACTATAGACCTTTAAAAAGGTTTACCATAGTGGATGACCTTATAACTAACTAATATAAATAAGGGAAAATTAGTCAAATAGACCATGCTACTCGAGGCTTATCACTTTTAGCACCACGACTTTTGCCGAATGAAAATGGACCGGTTGCTCAATGATTTCTGATCCAACCATGGGGTGCCATGTGTCCGATAAAGGTATGACCAAGTACGTATTTTGAGAGTATATGTCATATATTGTAAGATATTGTTTTTGGGCAACCAAATTGTATTTTCGAACAACTATATAATATTGGGCAACTTGTATTTATACACGAGGATAATATGGTCCTTTTACCTCGGTTGTATTATAAAACTAATAATAATAACGCACACATCACGCTACAGACACACACAATCAAACATCTTCTTGTACAATTTCTAACAGCTTCTACAATTAAACATCTTCTTCTAGATCACGCACACACACTCACAAACCACATCTTATTCACATAACCCTCTAACCCCCTAATTAATTTTACTGTATAATTACGTATGACAAAATTAAAGTTGTACAATTGTAAAATCGCAGTTCGTTCTACATTGAAGTTGCTTCCAGATATTAAACTTTGTTTGTCAAAGAACGAAAACCGGGAAAGGTTGTTCAGACAAACAGTATTTGGTCCATGGTTGGATATAAAGTCGTGCGAGAATGACTGCCTTCTTTATGCATTATGTTTTGCAACACTAGGTATATGTTTCTAACATCTATGATTCCCCTCCACTAAAATTCCAAATTGGGGATCATTTGTTAAGGTTTGGCCGGAAAGAATTTTGTCTGATAACAGGGTTTCGATTTGGCAAAGTTTCAAAACCTATTAAACTATCTAGCGCATTTTTCGATCGTGTATTTGCTTAAAAAAAGAGTAATGGTATAACAAATGTACATGCAATTGATCTTTTGGAACTTGCTAATAACGGAAAAAGGATGGGAAAAGGTGGTTATCTCTTTCGATGAGGATCTTTGTTAGGGTGTGTCTCTTTGGTAGTCAGAGATTTGGTGTTTATGGGAAAAGAAGACATCAATTGCGTCCATAATCACTTATTGTCCTTGGTGATGATTTTGAAGCACGGAATGTATTTCCTTGGGTGAATATATGTGGCATAAATTTTATCAAATGATCAATATTGTTCATATTCACGTAAAAGATCATCTGTTAAAATTGAAAAAAAACCCAAAGTTCAGTGCCATATACAATCTATACGGGTTCGCTTGGGCTTTCAAGGTTTGAATTCTCTGTAGTTTGCTTTTGATTCTATTTTGTTGTGCTATTAATTATTCATTTCAAAAGTACCTAAAATTAATGTTGTTGTTTTATTGTTATGAAATCATGGTGTTTTGTTCTGTATACAGGTAATATAAAAGTTACCCGTAATTTAGATAACAAAAATGTTATAACACATTTTAGTTTGTGATTTATTTTTTAAATTGTAACCATAAAGGTCTTGTTTCATCCTACACATGTGACCTTTACTTTGGTAAACCTTGAAACATTTTCAAAAACGATAGCTTCATAAGTACACGTTTTAAAGATGACAGTTGTGGCTATTACATATTTGGATTTTGGAGACTTATCCTAAAAGCTCACGTTGGTGGGTGAAAGACAATAAGATCATTCCACGTGGTCTTGCTTGGTCAGGACTTTCAAAGTTTCGGAAACCGGAATGTTGTAACCTCTTTGGACCGGTATGCATCACACGCCTTACATTGTCAACCCACTAACTTGTACCGAATTTGTTCACAATATTTGAGTAATTTCAATTTTTTTTGTTTTTGTTTTTAATTATTTTTGTTGGTGTTAGGATTCAACTCCCATTCTTGAACTTTCAGAACACAAGTGAAATGAAGCAACGTATTTCAAATACCAATTTATAGATGGTTTGTCTGCTCGAGAGGCAGTAGATGGTTACAAGATCGCAGAGCATTCGAATGAATTTGCATACGATTTCAATTTAAACTTGTGCATGGACGATTTCAATTTAAATGTTGCACAAACTGGAACTACTCATTCGACAGGGGGTCTATTTCGTGAGTTACTGGATTTGGAAAAAAAAGTTTTGATGATAGAAAACGGCATTCATTCGGTCAGAAACTATTGGGTCTTAATAATTATGTTGGGTCTTAAAAGTACAGCAACTATTGGGTCTTAATAATTATGTTGCTGTTGATCCTGAACATACTAAAATTTGTGCCACCACAAACGACCCTGACGTTACTCCCGATGATCCGAAGGTTTGTATTTACTTTTCAGTTTACCTCCAATGTTTATACCAAACTCAAATAATCGTTCGTATCCACACTTATATCAAACATTGGTTGATACAGCCACGCCGTCTCATATTGTAGGCCTAACGGGATAAGGTTGTCCTCGGACCATGCAACGGACATTGACAATGATGATGGGCTTAAAGAAACGCAACCATGTAACCTTGGTATGCTTGTTGAAGCTTGTGCCATGAGGAAAATAGTACTTAACTTCCACCAGTTGCACCTAAAGAGGAAAATTTGTACTTAACTTCCACCAGTTGCACCTAAAGAGGAAAATAAAATACCCGTGACCCCATTATTGTACGTTATATTTCGATTCTGATTTAAATATCGCTTATAGCATACGTCCCTACTTATGCATATATATTTAAAATTCAGCAGAACCGGATTGTGGTAATGACCGGTCGCCTTACATAAACGATGAAAAGATTCGGGTGATAATTCTCTAGATGCAATGGATTGTGATAATGAACGACAAGATGTGGTTCGTAAACAATTGGCTTGCCAACCAAAACCCGCTACTAATATTGATTATGTGCGATGTAAGTAGGAACACCCACCAACAAAGCTCATGAGGTATCTACATTCTCTGTAAAACATCGCCGATAAATAAAATAGTTTAATGTGTTGTTTTGTAACATACTATATTCTCAAATGTCAGTTTAAAGACAACAACCTGCCATATGTAAATGTGGTTGGCCAAAATGACACTCTTGTTTCCTCCCAACATAATGTCAACAAAAGCGTCGATACAAAATTGTGTCTTCCATCTTTAGATTTAATGGATTGTGATGATCAACAAAGGGATGTGGTTGACAAAAATTCGTTTGTTGGCCTTGAATCCAGTAACAATGATGTTGTTGTGGTTATCCTAGAAGATACACCAACAAAGAAAGACGTCAAGCCCACGAATCTCGTGTTAAACCGAAAAAGTGTCATTTGCAAATGTGGTAGGTCCTAATGACAAACCTCATTGGAAGATCTTTTCTCCGATATGAACACGAACAAAAGAAAGAGAGTAAAATTGAACGACAACCTCAATAAAAGAAGGCGACCGTATAAACTTATGCGACGTTGTTTTGGTCTGTCAATTCGGAAAATGAGGTATCAAAACATCGCCTACTCCTTGCCGTCGTGTTACAAGATCGCAGGTGTCATTATGAGGCTATTATCCATTGCCGCTTCGTATGTACATCACCTTATTAAATTGTAAATCAAACGAATCTTTTTTTATTTTTTCTCGCTTATCTTTCAACTTTGTTTTCGAAACATCCGAAACCCGTAACGTGTCCACTTAGTCGATTCTATTCGCCCACAATTGAACCGTTTGTAGAGGTAGGTTCTATTTGTTAATCCAATAACATCATTATCATTGTGTGTATATTCTTGAATATATTTATTTTTAGGAACTTTTACGACACCGAAATGCAACAAGAAGAAGGTTATCGTTCACGATTACCTTCGCAAGTATTTGAAGCTTAAAGAACCATTACTTTATAGGTTTCCTTGGGGCTCGGTGCGGTTATTGCTTATAGGAATTTTGGGTAACCTTGGCATGTGTTGAATATCGCCCAACAAGTGGCTTAATGAGTTAGTGAGTAAACCCGATGCCTAGTGGTCTCTCGCACTTGTTTATTATTTTGTTTTGTTACTTATGAAACGAATGTTTACATTTTGGTTTGCTTTATCCGTCCGCAACACTTGGATGCATGGGTTGAAATGATGTGGTTGTTTAGACCACCGATGCAGATTGGGCTTTGGCAGGGTGTACTTTTTGAAATCAAATCCTAGGTGGCAACATGCCTTCCACTTATTCAGATGGCACAACATACCCTCTGGCTTGGCGAGATGTTGCAAAGGTCATTTTGGCAGACTCTTACCGTACATATACCACTACTGTTATAAACAGCTTATAATATCCTGCATTTGTTTTATATATCAGGTGTATTTTCCCATGAATGAAAGTACAAAACACTGGATACTCTGTGAGCTCCATATCCGCACTGGAGTTGTTTACATTTATGACTCTCTTGGGTCAGCATCAGGAGGTGAACGGTGGTTGCGAGGTTCCAAGAGAAACTTACAAACACAGCTTAAATCGTACCTAACAAACTCTGGGGTACTGCATAGTAAGGGCATATCACCGGGGGATTATAAAATCACATACAAGTGTCCAAAAGTACCAAAACAATCGGAGTTGTATGGTGATCATGAGTATGGGTGTGCATTATTTTGTATGATTGCTCCATAACCACCTCCGGAAGTAGACGACTCTTTTCAAACAACTTTAGCTTACTGGTGAACGGATGCTTGAATACTACGAAGCACAAGGTTGAATACATAATATGATAGCGGTCTTTCAAGGTACTATCCTTAATGTCCGTTTGACCCATAATTATTGTCTAATGTTGACATGTGAAGTATTTTTCTTTCAACATATACTGTAGGTATTTCTACTTCTATTATATATTAGTCGATTATTATAATATTTTTTTAACTCAACGCCATTCCTTTAGTTAATACCCGTGCACATATACAAAAAAGCCTATGCTTTGCAAACCACTTCTATATATTATGGGTTATGTATACTTTATTAATTTATTGGTATATACTAGCATAATTTTGATAGGTCACTAGTTTTACAAACACAAGTAATAAGAAAGAGATAGAGGCGATTGAACAAGTAAAACACACACACACACGATATATAAGAGACGGTTTAGGCGTAGGTATGTGATGAGAGAATAACTTGAACAACCAACCTTCAAATGAAGGTTATTACATTGTATTTATAGGCAAGGAGCTAGGGCAACACTCCCTCTCCTTCCCTATTTCCTTATTGGAAATGGGCCTAAGCTTATGGGCCTTCTACATAAGCTAGACCTTAAACAAACATAAAGGCCATATTAAGCTAACTATTACATAATAAGAACTAACACTTGAATAATAGTTTAGGAGTGATTCCAACAATCTCCCCCTCAAGTGTTGGTGATTATAAACGGTGAAGGCGTTGATGTAATAGTAGCTTTGACGC
>CM040238.1:45446644-45592721 GCA_022545495.1 Chrysanthemum lavandulifolium | reverse complement strand
TGCCTTATCGATCCACAATTTATAATTCAGAATACATACGAAATTCTAGAAACCCTAAACCCACAAACGGCTTTGGCCCATTTATCTTCTAATTCTCCTCGCTATTCGAGCAAGAAATCACAAAAGTTTCTGATTCGATGAGAAAACTAAATAAATATTAAAGCAATAAAAGTTTTGTTGATGAAGACGCTCAACAAAGAACAGATAAA
Source organism: Chrysanthemum lavandulifolium (assembly GCA_022545495.1). Lineage (NCBI taxonomy): Eukaryota > Viridiplantae > Streptophyta > Magnoliopsida > Asterales > Asteraceae > Chrysanthemum > Chrysanthemum lavandulifolium. The sequence continues at coordinate 45,592,512 of CM040238.1, read as the reverse complement.
TCTTTATCAAGAACAACAAAGTTTAATAAATGATAGCAAAGCAAAAGCATTAAAGAAATAATTAATTTTGATGACGATATCCGACAACTCACGAAAATTAATTCTTCATCACGCAAAGAACATCAAAAGCAAAAGCAAAAAGCAAATCATATACTTTTTTAAACTGGGTTTGAGAGGATATAGATATTTGGTGACGGCTAGGGTTCGACGGGTGATATAAAGGAGGCGGCTCAACTTAGCCACCTAGGTATACCTGATCGACCGCTCGATACCATGTTAAATAATGAAACCCCGTGAGGTGTTATGTCCGTTTGTTCGTGATAATCATTGTACTATTGAATTTGGCTCTTTTGGTTTTTCTGTTAAGGATTTCATGACTCGTCAGGTGCTTTTCCACTGTGATAGCACCGGTGATCTTTACTCGGTCACGAAGCCTTCCACTATTCCTCATGTTTTCCTTAGCGGTCAGTATACGTGGCACCAGTGCCTTGGTCATCCAAGAAGTGAAGTGTTACGTCGTATTCTTTCTAGTAATTCAATTTATTGTAATAAAGATAAACCTCCCGTTCTTTGTCATGCTTGTCAGCTTGGCAAACACGTGAGGCTTCCATTTGTTAGTTATAGTACTTTGGTTAATTCATGTTTTGACACTGCTCACTCTGGCTTGTGGACTTCCTCAGTTCCGAGTCTTTCTGGTTTTAAATATTATGTTTTAATTTTGGATCATTATTCACAATATGTTTGGGTTTATCCATTGGTTAACAAATTTGGTGTCTTGTCTAAGTTTGTGTTGTTTCGTAACTTTGTTCACACTCAATTTAAGTGTGAAAAAAGTCTTTTTAGTGTGATCATGGTGGTGAATTTGACAACCATGATTTCCATAAGTTTTTTGCATCTAATGGTATCCAGTTTCGTTTTTCTTGCCCCAAAACCTCACAATAAATCGGTAAATCTGAAAGGACGATCCGAATCATAAAAAATCTTATTCGCACATTACTTTTTCAAGCTCACCTTCCTCCCAATTATTGGGTTGAAGCCCTTAAAATTGCCATTCACTTGTTGGACATTTTCCCTTCGAAAGCCATTAACGATGACATACCTTTACCCGCATTTTTGAAACCAAACCCGATTATAGCCTTCTATGTACTTTTGGATGTCTCTGTTACCTTCACCTCGACGTCTCTCACAAACTTGAACCACAGCCACACCCTTCATTTTTTTGGGATACACATCCAATCATCATGGCTATTGTTGTCTTGACTTAAACACCAATAAAATTATCATTTCCTGCCATGTTACTTTTGATGAGACGGTAGATTGCTTGGTTCTATGAGACCCACCTTCCTCCCTCATTACCTTTTGGATGAGCCGAGTAACGCCATTTCTCATAGTATTCGCTGACACCCATGACACCCACCACGCCTCTTACACCAAAATGCTATTGTCGTTGATCATGTTTCCCAAGTTCGACACATTACACCTACACCCACTACACCTTTTACACCGCTTGATACACCTTCGACCAATACCGATGCTATTCCCACACCGCCCTAATTTACAACAATAGTCCATACCTAGTAACCAAAACCCGGATTCGCTCATTCAATGGTCAAACGCTGTGTGTCGGGACAAATCGTCCTTCAATCGCCACTCTTCATGTGTCTTCCATTTCATATTACCAAAATCGATAATCGATGCGCTTAATGATCCAAATTAGCAAACTCTATGCATGATGAATATAATGCACTTATTAAAAATAAAACTTGGATTATTTTGTCCACCCGGACGCCAATATTGTTAGTTGCATGTGGTTGTTTCACCATAAATATTTAGCAATGGCATCTTAGTCGCTACAAGGCTCGCCTTGTAGCGAATGGTAGTATGCAATTGAGGGCATTGATATTAACGAGACTTTTAGTCCAACACAAACCGTAGACTATTCGGACCGTTCTTAGTTTGGCTACTTCTGTATTGACCTTTTCATCGACTTGATGTCGGATGCCTTCTTACATAGAGATTTATATGAGACCGCTTATATGCATCGCCCTCTAGGGTTTCGGGATTCTCGCACATCCTAACTAAGTTTGTTTGTTACATAGGTCTCTTCATGGGCTAAAGCAGCTCCTAAAGGTGGCCTATTTATCTTCTAGTACCAAACTCACAAACGGATTTGAGCTTATTTATCTTTTAATATTTTCCAAAGTCATAAAAAGATTCCGCTTAATAAAAAGAGTTTCATTGTTTATGTTAGGTTACTGTTATGAATTAACCAATGAAAATTATTTATCTATACTACATATAATACACAAAGCAAGTGTCTCTTCAATCTTAATTTTAAGATTATAACTCTACAAGCTTATTGTACAAATCTTTACAAAAATTAATCCTCAATCTTAATTTTAAGACTTACAACTTTAAAAGCTTAAGGTACAACACTTTACAACTCAAAAACACCATCTTTTTTTAATTTTAAGTGAGTAATTAATGTGATAAATAAAAACAATTAATGAAGTTATTAAAACACCCCTTACCTAAAAAATACAAATTATCAAGCATATTGTACAACCAACTTAAACAAAATTTATGCATTAAATATCACTAAAATACTTAAAACTTAGAGCATCCACTATAGTGGTTTATCAAAAGGTTTATAAAAATATGAAGAGGTTTATAAACATGTTAACCATAGTGAGCATCCATTTTAAACTTATGTGGCATGAATAGGTCTAAGATGTTGAACATTTTCATAATTTAATGCTTATGTTAAGTGAGATGTTTATAAAGCTTTAAGAGGTTTTTTCATAGTGGAATTAGGTTTATAACATAAAAGATTTATAATTAATTATAGGACACAACTATAGACCTTAAAAAGGTTTACCATAGTGGATGACCTTATAACTAACTAATATAAATAAGGGAAAATTAGTCAAATAGACCGCATACCGAGGCTTATCACTTTTCGCACCACGACTTTTGCCGAATGAAAATGGACCATTGCTCAATGATTTCAGATCCAACCATGGGGTGCCATGTGTCCGATAAAGGTATGACCAAGCACGATTTTGAGAGTATATGTCATATATTGTAAGATATTGTTTTTGGGCAACCAAATTGTATTTTCGGGCAACTATATAATATTGGGCAACTTGTATTTATACACGAGGATAATATGGTCCTTTTACCTCGGTTGTATTATAAAACTAATAATAATAACGCACACAACATCACGCACAGACACACACAATCAAACATCTTCTTGTACAATTTCTAACAAATTTTCTACAATTAAACATCTTCTTCTAGATCACGACACACACTCACAAACCACATCTTATTCACATAACCTCTAACCCCTAATTAATTTTATCAGATAATTACGTATGACAAAATTAAAGTTGTACAATTGTAAAATCGCAGCTCGTTCTACATTGAAGTTGCTTCCAGATATTAAACTTTGTTTGTCAAAGAACGAAAACCGGAAAGGTTGTTCGATAAACAAGATTTGGTCCATGGTTGATATAAAGTCGCATGAGAATGACCGCTTTCTTTATGCATTATGTTTTGCAACACTAGGTATATGTTTCTAACATCTATGATTCCTCCACTAAAATTCCAAATTGGGGATCATTTGTTAAGGTTCGCCGGAAAGAATTTTGTCCGATAATGTGGTTTCGATTTGGCAAAGTTTCAAAACCTATTAAACTATCTAGCGATTTTTCGATCGTATTTGCTTAAAAAAGAGTAATGGTATAACAAATGTACATGCAATTGATCTTTGGAACTTGCTAATAACGGAAAAAGGATGGGAAAAGGTGGTTATCTCTTTCGATGAGGATGTTTGTTAGGGAGTGTCTCACTGGTAGTCAGAGAAATGGTGTTTATGGGAAAAGAAGACATCAATTGCGCCCATAATCACTTATTGTCCTTGGTCGATGATTTTGAAGCACGGAATGTATTTCCTTGGGGTGAATATATGTGGCATAAATTTTATCAAATGATCTCAATATTGTTCATATTCACGTAAAAGATCATCTGTTAAAATTGAAAAAAACCCAAAGTTCAATGCCATATACAATCTATACGGGTTCGCTTGGGCTTTCAAGGTTTGAATTCTCCGTAGTTTGCTTTTGATTCTATTTTGTTGTGCTATTAATTATTCATTTCAAAAGTACCTAAAATTAATGTTGTTGTTTTATTGTTATGAAATCATGGTGTTTTGTTCTATATGAGTAATATAAAAGTTACCGTAATTTAGATAACAAAATGTTATAACACATTTTAGTTTGTGATTTATTTTTAAATTGTAACCATAAAGGTCTTGTTTCATCCTACACATGTGACCTTTACTTTGGTAAACCTTGAAACATTTTCAAAACGATAGCTTCATAAGTACACGCTTTAAAGATGACAGTTGTGGCTATTACATATTTGGATTTTGAGACTTATCCTAAAAGCTCACGCTGGTGGGTGAAAGACAATAAGATCATTCCACGTGGTCTTGCTTGGTCGACTTTCAAAGTTTCGAAACCGAATGTTGTAACCTCTTTGGACCGGTATGCATCACACAGCCTTACATTGTCAATTCTACTAACTTGTACCGAATTTGTTCACAATATTTGAGTAATTTCAATTTTTTTTGTTTTTGTTTTTAATTATTTTTGTTGGTGTTAGATTCAACTCCCATTGCCGAACTTTCAGAACACGTGAAATGAAGCAACGATTTCAGTACCAATTTATAGATGGTTTGTCTGCTCCAGAGACACCGATGGTTACAAGATCTGCAGAGCATTCAATGAATTTGCATACGATTTCAATTTAAACTTGTGCATGGACGATTTCAATTTAAATGTTGCATAAACCGAACTACTCATTCGACAGGGGTCTATTTCGTGAGTTACCGGATTTGGAAAAAGTTTTGATGATAGAAAACGCATTCATTCGGTCGAAACTATTGGGTCTTAATAATTATGTTGGTCTTAAAAGTACAAAGAACTATTGGGTCTTAATAATTATGTTGTCATTGATCCCGAACATACTAAAATTTGTGCCACCACAAACGACCACGACGTTACTCCCGATGATCCGAAGGTTTGTATTTACTTTTCGCCACCTCCAATGTTTATACCAAACTCAAATAATCGTCAGATCCACACTTATATCAAACATTGGTTGATACAGCCACGCCGTCTCATATTGTAGGCCCTAACGGGATAAGGTTGTCCTCGACCATGCAACGGACATTGACAATGATGATGGGCTTAAAGAAACGCAACCATGTAACCTTGGTATGCTTGTTGAAGCTTGTGCCATGAGGAAAATAGTACTTAACTTCCACCGCTTGCACCTAAAGAGGAAAATTTGTACTTAACTTCCACAGTTGCACCTAAAGAGGAAAATAAAATACCCGTGACCCCATTATTGTACGTTATATTTCGATTCTAGCTTAAATATCGCTTATAGCATACGTCCCTACTTATGCATATATATTTAAAATTCAAGAGAACTGATTGTGGTAATGATGGTCGCCTTACATAAACGATGAAAAGATTCGGGTGATAATTTCTAGATGCAATGGATTGTGATAATGAATGACAAGATGTGGTTCGAAACAATTGGCTTGCCAACCAAAACCCGCTACTAATATTGATTATGTGCGCATGTAAGTAGGAACACCCACCAACAAAGCTCATGAGGTATCTACATTCTCTCAGAAACATCGCCGATAAATAAAATAGTTTAATGTGTTGTTTTGTAACATACTATATTCTCAAATGTCGCTTTAAAGACAACAACCCGCCATATGTAAATGTGGTTGGCCAAATGACACTCTTGTTTCCTCCCAACATAATGTCAACAAAAGCGCCGATACAAAATTGTGTCTTCCATCTTTAGATTTAATGGATTGTGATGATCAACAAAGGGATGTGGTTGACAAAAATTCGCTTGTTGGCCTTGAATCCAAGAATAATGATGTTGTTGTGGTTATCCTAGAAGATACACCAACAAAGAAAGACGTCAAGCCCCGAATCTCGTGTTAAACCGAAAAAGTGTCATTTGCAAATGTGGTAGGTCCTAATGACAAACCTCATTGGAAGATCTTTTCTCCGATATGAACACGAACAAAAGAAAGAGAGTAAAATTGAACGACAACCTCAATAAAAGAAGGCGACCGTATAAACTTATGCGACGTTGTTTTGGTCTCACAATTCGGAAAATGAGGTATCAAAACATCGCCTACTCCTTGCCGTCGTGTTACAAGATCGCAGGTGTCATTAACGAGGCTATTATCCCTACCGCCGCTTCGTATGTACATCACCTTATTAAATTGTAATCAAACGAATCTTTTTTATTTTTTCTCGCTTATCTTTCAACTTTGTTTTCGTGAAACATCCGAAACCCCGTAACGTGTCCACTTAGTCGATTCTATTCGCCCACAATTGAACCGCTTGTAGAGGTAGGTTCTATTTGTTAATCCAATAACATCATTATCATTGTGTGTATGTTATCGAATATATTTATTTTTAGGAACTTTTACGACACCAAATGCAACAAGAAGAAGGTTATCGTTCTCGATTACCTTCGCAAGTATTTGAAGCTTAAAGAACCATTACTTTATAGGTTTCCTTGGGGCTCGCATGCGGTTATTGCTTATAGGAATTTTGGGTAACCTTGGCATGTGTTGAATATCGCACCGTGGGTGGCTTAATGAGTTAGTGAGTAAACCCGATGCCTAGTGGTTCATCGCACTTGTTTATTATTTTGTTTTGTTACTTATGAAACGAATGTTTACGCTTTGGTTTGCTTTATCCGTCCGCAACACTTGGATGCATGGGTTGAAATGATGTGGTTGTTTAGACCACCGATGCAGATTGGGCTTTGGCGGTGTACTTTTGAAATCAAATCCTAGGTGGCAACATGCCTTCCACTTATTCGGATGGCACAACATACCCTCCGGCTTGGCGAGATGTTGCAAAGGTCATTTTGGCGTACTCTTACCGTATATATACCACTCATCGTTATAAATAGCTTATAATATCCTCGGATTTGTTTTATATATCGTGTATTTTCCCATGAATGAAAGTACAAAACACTAGATACTCGTGAGCTCCATATCCGCACCGAGTTGTTTACATTTATGACTCTCTTGGGTCAAGATCGAGGTGAACGGTGGTTGCGAGGTTCCAAGAGAAACTTACAAACACAAATTTTAAATCGTACCTAACAAACTCGGGTACTTTAGCTTACTGGTGAACGGATGCTTGAATACTTTGAATACATAATATGATAGGTCACTAGTTTTACAAACACAAGTAATAAGAAAGAGATATTTCTACTTCTATTATATATTAGTCGATTGAACAAGCTAAACACACAAAAAGCCTATGCACCACTTCTATATATTATGGGTTATGTATACTTTATTAATTATTGGTATAAGCATAATTTTGATAGGTTTAGTTTTACAAAGATGTGAATGAAAGAGATAACTTGAACAACCAACCTTCAAATGAAGGTTAACTTACAACCAACCTTCAAATGTATTTTTATAGGCAAGGAGCTAGGGCAACACCTCCTCTCCTTCCTATTTCCTTATTGGAAATGGGCCTAAGCTCATGGGCCTTCTACATAAGCTAGACCTTAAACAAACATAAAGGCCATATTAAGCTAACTATTACATAATAAGAACTAACACTTGAATAATAGTTTAGGAGTGATTCCAACAATCTCCCCCTCAAGTGTTGGTGATTATAAACGGTGAAGGCGTTGATGTAATAGTAGCTTTGACGTCTTCTGACATTCTTCTTTCTTGTGAGAAGAATTATCTTTATACGAGCAATCTCCCCAGTGTAGGGAAATTGACTTCTTCGAACAGTTATGCTTTGACATAAACTTTAACTTTGTTCTTTGATATATGTTCTTTGTGGTGAAAGTGATAGTATGTAGTTATCGACATCAAATCAGATCGGTCCGCTTCATTTGCTCCAAAGGTGTCTCCGTCATTCTTCAACATGCCCACACACTCTTTGACGTTGGATTTCAGTACTGATGAAGTTCTCTAAGTCTTTAACTTTGTAGATTCTTTGATTGACGAAGAATCATTCTGACTGTTGTGTTGCTTTAGGATAGAACTTCCATTAGTGAGGATGTTGGTGTGAACATGTGAAGAATCTGCACGATCATTCCGCTCCAGTGCTTCCATAAGAAGTAAACATAAAAACGGTTAGTAATAAGCGGATTCCAGCACTTACAAGTTTGAACTTCGAGAGAGTTAACAGCATAGTGTGAAAACTCAACTCTAATTCTTACAAAGGCCGTTCCTGAACCGGAGTCCCACAAGTGAGATAACACGATGTACAAAGTACACCTACGGTTCGGATGAGTCATTGAGGTACACCAAGCATCACCTCACGATCAGACCGTTTGAGACACACTAAGCGTAATCCACGGGAGTTACCGGTGACTGCTTGTCGGTGGTGTTTGATGTTGACCACAGCGGGAGTTTCCATTCAATCACCGAGGATCACGGATGTGAACCTCTCATAAATGTTCTCGACAGTTGCTAAGATCATGAAGGACTCTATATGAACCATCGAATCACTATGATCTTATTTGTTGATCAACAAGTGATGAAATGTCAAGTGTTCCTAAGAGATCTTTTGATGAATCTCGTGGCTCTAGACTCAATTGTGCGTTTTGGTTTTCTGGCGGAGACTAGGGAGAGGTCTCCTTCTTCAATATCGGCAATCTCTAAGAAAACCGATAGATTATGTAGGGTTCCACAGTGAGAATGAAACAAGCTTCATTGAGAGAAACTTGAGTGGCTAAGAAGGTTTAGTGCATGCGTCCTTTGGGTCCATGACGACTTTTAATCTTCAATACATCGTCATCAAGTGACAACCAAGAGCATATGAATTGAACCCGGTGTCTGCCCTAAGTTGAATAATCTGGAGGGCTATTTGTTTTCACCCTTTACTTTACATTTCTTTTTTATTCTTCAACTCCTTCTTTCTCCGATTCTCATTTTCTCCTTTTTACAATCATTCCTAAGGACTTCTAACACTAACTAATGGTAGTGTCCTTGGGTAGATCCCTCCGGCTCTGGCGGATCATAGGACGGTTATTCCTAACCTTAGTCACCTTATAACTCCATGACTAACCTATGTTGCCATTAAAACCACTGAAATGAAAAATCTCTCACAGTGTTTATGAATGAAAAACGTTTTGAGCCATTGTGAAGATAAGATTTTGCATAAATACTCCCCCTCTACATGTGCTTAATAGTTTTAACGGTTAAATGCACAGTGAGGAAAGAGCGCGCACATTTTGAATTGATCCACTGGAAATAGACAATCCCCCTCGAGACACGGTTATGTTGTATAGTTAAAGAGTTACATTGTCGACTTTTGGGTGACAACTAGCTCTAATAACTACCTTGAAGGTGTAGACAAACCTCGAAGGTTGTCAAACCCGTCGAGTTCATGTCTATCAAGAGTTTCTCGAATGGTACATTCTACTCGAGACAAGTCCTTTGCGAGACACGTTTACATCACTAGCGAACTAGCTTGAAATTATTACCCATCCCGGACAAGTCTTTTCGAGTTACTAACAGTTAAGGATTTCGTCAATTCGTTGGTTAAGTCTATGCACACGAGAAAGCAACAAACATATTTCTTATCACATATTGTCTCCCCTCCCAAAAATGGCATATAAAATGTTATTTTTGAAACGGTTTGAGAATAAATATGACCATTTCGAGTGTTGCGGGAAGAGTGACACAAAGAACGTTTTGTTTGAACAAAGTTTTAAAGTCAAATACTCCCCCTCAACAAGTGATATAAACGGTTGAGGTTTTGAAAATCGTAAGGGGAAGTACTTGTTCTTTTGAGCAAAAACCTTGAAGAAATGAACGGTTTGATAGGTTTTTCTCAAAAGTAAGAAGCTTCCGCTCCTTTTATAAGGATTGCGGCACTGAAGCGTACCACAGGGTCCTTTCTTTACAAGAACGGGTTGTACACTGACATGCGTGCACAAGCCATAGACATATTTAATCATACATCCAAGTTATATGAAAGAAACAGTTTAAGGAGTACCGGGAAGTCCAGTGATGTTTCCAGGAGTGCGAACCGGGCGTTGAAAGCCGGTAATGTTCATCCTGGGTCGACCACCAACATAGCTCTCCAAGCGTCTAAACTGATCCCTTCTGAACAACCTTTCATCAATCATTCTGATGATCCTTCTCACATCCCTTCTGTCCTTAGAGTTCCATCGCTTTGGGTTCCCAATCTTTTCATGTATATCCTTCAACCGATAAGCCAATCCATCCCGAACCGCCTTCAAAGTGTGATCCCCAAATTTGTGAAGATCATTACACGCCATTAAGCAATTGCGTTGAAGTTCACTGCGATAAACGACGCCAAAAGGTTTCTTGATGGCGTAAGTTGTGTAAGTTGGTTGATGTCGGGAAGATCAAGCGTGGTGGAGTGAAGTTTACACGTTTCGATATGATTCAACGGCAAGTGAAGATCTTCAACACGTTCTTTGATGACTATCGTCGATGAAGATGAGCAATGACTTGATGAATTCACGTTGTACTTGGTTGGAAATTGTCTCATGCGACCTTGAACTTTTGCAAGGTACATGTCTTCAATATCGTTGATGTTCAAATTCTCAAAGTCAGCTTCAGAGAATGCATAGTCTCTTTCATCTTGTCTTTTGACCACAATCTTCTTGAGAAAGGTGTAGTCCCATTTTGATGAAAGACCAACATGTTGGATGGCAACGATGCTTTTAGTACTAAACACTTCATGTTGTGACTTACATACTGGCGACTTGGTAGTAGATTCGTCGGCGTTCTGGCCAATGATGAATCCCATACAATGCATCTCGGTCGTATGCTTGCACGTTGTCGGAGAACAAGTGATTGGCACGTTCCTCGATGGCTATGCGATTCGAGTAGATAGTCTTGGGAATGGAAGTGTCAATGATGTAGCGTATTTCCTTGAACCATCGCCACCATGGAGAAGAAATTCCGGTCTTTGTTGAAGAAATATCCGAAGGAATCCTTGGTTCATCCGGTTGGCGATTGTTGGTAGAGGTTTTGTCCATCGGTGTAATATGGAGGGTTGTCCGTTTAGTGAAGTCGATGTTTGCTTCGGGTTGAGCCAATCCATGTTGTTAGACATGGCTCGAGCAATGTTTTCAAGGTGATATTCAACCTCGATTGCACTTTCCGATTTGTTTTTCAAAAGAAGAAATGCTTCATTCTTGATGCGCTTCAACTCGGATTTCGTCATCTTCTTCACACGGAATCTTTCTTGCAAAATCTTTGCATGCTCCAAGGTACTACCGTCTACCAATTCTTGACCTTCTTCAGGGTAGGGAGTGTTGTTAACAAGAGTAGCAAACCAATCAAATTCTGCAGTTTTATCCTCATCAAGCCATGATACGACGTCAATCAGAGTCGTCTTCTTCTTCTGTTTCGAAGGCCTTGATGATGATTTTGGTTTCTACACTTGTTTAGGTGAGGTGGGTTGTTGTTGGGGCTCAAGGACCTCTTCATCGTCACCACCCGTATACTCAAAGTGATCACCAGTTTTCTGAGTCTGGGGCGGTAACTCGGAATCGTCCTGAGGTTTATCGATTGAAGAGCGAGGTGGGACTTTTGTTGAGAAGAAGTCCGTTGGGAGGAGGTTGGCATCAAGAAGATTCACCGACTTTTTGACGTTTAGGTCAGAGTCCTTGTCCTTATCATCGTCATCTCTTGGCCGTTTGGGTTGATCGGTGACTCCTTGCATGATGATCTCGAGTTGAAAATCAAGTAGACCTTGAAAAATTTAGCTTCATCCGAGTAAATGTTCGGATCGCTTTGACATTTGCATCACTAGTTTAGCGATTAACTCGAGTTCGAGAGATCGACTTCTTTGGCCATTGTATGTTTAACCAATGCGGCGATGTTTGGAGTGAGTTGTGCGGAAAATACTTCTCTAGTCACACCGGGACGATGTCGAGAAGAAACTTGTGAGTATGATCTCTTGCTCTTCTCCAATTCCTTTTGGACTTTAGGAATGATATCTTGAAGGTACTTTTGAGTGTAACCTTCAATCATTTCATTCGGTTCCTCTTTACGATGACCTTTCATGAATTCTGGATAAACTTCCTTTCTTCTTGCATCTTGTCATGTTCGTTATACAGATCTTGTATGTGATCGACAAAGAAATTCAACTTGAGGTTAAGCACGTTTTCTTTCGACTTGTTTGTCTGATTTAGCAATCCGTTCATGAGCATGAGAAACCCAAGATTTAGGTGGTTTCTTCACGATTTGGATGATGATTTGGTTGACTTCTTGGATGGTGGTTGTGATGAATGAGATGAAGAATCCGATGATGATGAGATGTGAGGAGATTCCGGGTCCTTTGGTGGTTCGAAGTTTCCTTCGAGAATGTGTCGGACTATCCGAAGAGACTCGTCATAATCGATCTTTATCTTTCTCGACTTCTCGGTTCGGTTCCTCAAAATCATATACAATAGTATCCTCCAAAAGTCGTTGTTGTTGCACAAGAGTGGTGGCACCAGCTCCTTTATCGGGTTGATTAACCGCATCGAGTTGGTGTAGATTGAGTGCACCACTTGACCCACCGGGGCCACCCATTTGGTCTTTAGCAAATTCTTGACCTTTTGAAGATGTCGATGATTTTATACTTCTTCCCGTATGATTTATCCAGTTGCTCTTCTTCTTCTTGAGCTCTCATCATAAGGTACAATTGCTTGAGTCTTCCTTTTCCTTGGGCAACTTGGAGGACTTGGAGGTTTTGCTCTTGAGGCGTCGTGCTTCGTTGCGATTCTTGAGTAATGAACCTCTTCATCATGTCGAGTATCTTGAGCTCTCGTCCATAAGTTTTCTTTGCGGTTCAATGTGGGAATAGGTTCGGCTTCCTTTACGAGAACAATCCTTTTAGAAGGAGGATTCCTTTACGAAACTTCCTTTGACTCACGATACTTGTTGCACTTCCTGCACTTCCTCTTCGGGTTCTCCTTACAGGTGTACCGAAGATTTTTCGTCGAGATGACCAACTTTGCCTTGTCTAACTGCTTCCGGATACCTTTTGTATGTTTGAGCTTTCGACATCTTGATTAGAAGGAAATCGCAACACAACACCTTGTTTCTTTGTAGACGATTCCTTGATTCTTAAGGATAGAATAGGCTCCGTCAACATATCGTGATTGTCGGGTCATTGAGCCTCTTGGGAATATCGGGATGAAGTCCAAGTGCTCTCTTGATCAACAGTTTGGTATATCGATGTAGGGAATCTTTGAGCCAAGTTTGTTGAGAAATGACATCATGTCATCCCAAATCGAGCTTCGATAGCGATGTGTTTCATGTTGACCAATGCCCAAAATATTTGCGGTTCCATGAGCTTGGGATGCTCATAGCCACCGTCACGACCGAAAATGACTTGGTGATGATCATGTAGAGTGTTCTCCATGGTTGAGGAATACTCTTAAGCTCTACGTGAGAATGCTTGGTGATTACTCCGTAGCCTCGTCATAACCGATATCGAGTAAGAATTGGAGAGTGAGCTCTTGAAAGTGTGGCATATAGTTTGGTTGGTTCGACTTGAGAATTAGGAGAACGACCCTTAAGTCTGCAGTGTAATGGTGACCTTTTGTGATTCGAGTCACCGTCACGTGATCCGATCCTTTGACCCTTTCCATAGTGTTCCAGAACTGTTGGATATAGATCTCAGGAACTGTTGCAGAGTGAGTGAGCATGTTCTGATACGGATGAGTCCTCAGAATATCAATAGCGATTAAACACGAAGACTCTGAGCAAGTGAGAGTGTCAAAGTCAACACGGAGATTATTCTTTCCTATCTTCATTGGATAGCCATAAGGATAGATATCAGCAATGGAGAGAACATTTGGTGCATCCATGTTCATTTGAGCAGCCATGTCGTGATCTGAAATAACATTAGCCAAAAGAACCAACATATCGAAAGACATAATGTTAGTCAATAGAAGGTCTTATTGTCTAGTTATTGAATGTACAGTGTCAATGATTGTTACGAGTCCTAAGTCACTTGTATGTCCAATAGTCCAATGACGTCGTGAAATGTTTCGTGAGTTAGTTAACTTTAAGTTTTAAAGTTTATGTTATCACTTATGGTTCACAACATATCAAACGTTTTAGGTTTATTAGTGACATTATTGGATTCGTGACGTTATGATAAGTTTATTAACAAGTTTGTACACGTAACAATTCATAATGAAGGTCAATCAAGGCTTAAGCGTAGGAATGACAAAGTTACGCGTAAACAGAAGTGACATACGCGTAGGTGAAAGCTTATGCGTAGGATCCTATCTTACGCGTAAGAAATGTTACACATAGGAAAAAGGGGACCTAACGCGTAGAGCTTACGCGTAGGCGTATAAGAACCTTACGCGTAAGGCTTACTCGTGAAAGTAGACCTTATGCGTAGAGGTCACTGTTTACGCATATCCTTCACAGGATACGCGTAGTCCCATTGTAGAACCATACGCGTAATAGTTATGCGTAGAATTATTCTTACGCATAACTTGACTACGCGTAGGGTAATCCTTATGCGTAGAGTTGCAAATGACCTTGATTCTGAATATTAAGCGTAGCAAAGCCTGAAATAAGTTTATCAAATCATCAAAGTTAACACAGAACATCATTTTATCAACAAAATATGGCAAGAACACTTGTTAAACAGTTATGAGTAGAAAGTCATACGCGTAGGTCAAAACCCTAAGGGTTAGGAATTACGCGTAAGATTTCTAACCATAGGATTTGCACCAATTCATTTCTGGTAGTACTAAGAAGTCTATAAAGTTGTTCTATCCAAGTTTTAACATCAAATAAGCCTTGAATCAAAAATACCCAATTCACATGAACTAGAACCCTAATTTTCAATTTAAGAATCATAAGTGTTTACGGGTAATTATACGGGTTTACATATGTTCAATTCAACTTGAAAACAACCTTATACAACTATCTTTTTCACCAAAACCTTCACATTTGAAAGAACCCAAATCCACGATAAACCCTAAATTTCAAATACACTCAATTCGTGTTCTAGGGAGCGTTTTGATGATTAATAAAGTATTATTGATGTTATTAAAACATTTTGGCACAATCCTTTTAACCTCAAACACATAAACAAGATTATGTGTTCATACGCATACGCGTAGAACACAAAATCAACCATAGTTTAAAATCAAACCGTTAATTTTCAAAATGATTTAAAACCATTGTTTGTAATCTTGTTTGGAACACAAAAACACTTACAAAGTGAAGATCTGAGACACGGATTTCTTGAACGTTTTTAAGCGTAGGATTGGATGGTTTTTAGCAATAAATGTGATGAAGATATTAGGTGGGAGGTGTTTTTATTAAAATGACTTTAACATATTGACAGTTTTGGTCCCTCCACCTTTTCCTTTTTCATACAAAGCCATTTAACTTCCATTTTGGTTACCAAACGAAGCTTTTTAAGAAAGAAACTTTTGACGACACTCCCCCTCGACTTAAGAAAATAATGAACGGTTATAAATTTTAGTCCGAGGAGTGTCATTGAACCAGAACATTCACCACCATTTAAAAGAAACAACCGAGATATGATAACATGCAAGTACACAGATGATATGAAACGGTTAAGAAATTATTTTCTCCCCCTCAACACTTGATCGGAAAAAATGCTGAATTTTGAAAGATTAAAGTGTTGACGGAAGAAATGTACTTGCCATGTTGAAAGAAAATAGATTAGAAGAATATTTTTGTTTTTTATCGGTTTTATATTTTTGTATTTTGTTTTGAAAATTTTATTTACAAAAGATAGTTTTGGTGTTTGACGGGGTTTTAAGATTGTTTTAGGAGGTCATCCAATTCCTCTTGAGTCAAACACCGCATACCAATCCGGTGGACCAACTCATTAAACCTAGCGGAGGCAAGGCTTTGGTGAGCGGATCGCCAATTGGTATTCGATACCACAAAGTATAATTCAACGGTACCTGTTCCACGTGATCCTTGATGAAATGATAGCGAAGATCAATGTGCTTTGATTTCGAGTCTTGAATCGAGTTGCGAGATCGCAATGGCACTTCGATTGTCGCGATACATCGGGATTCATCAAATACGTAACCATAGTCTTTGAGTTGTGTTCTCATCCGGATGACTTGAGCACAACATGCGGACATTGCTACATATTCGCTTGGTTGAGGACGACGATGTACAATCCTGCTTCTTTGATTGCCAAGACACGGTTTATCACCAAGAAATTGTAGAGCTCTGAAGTACTTTTCGTGAATCTAAACATCCTGCGTGATCGACATCCGAAAAGCGATTAGTTCAAAACCGAATCCTTGGATACGGATCCCAAGTTAATGGTTCCCTTGATGTATCGGAGGATTCTTTTAGCCTCGAGAGGTGGGTTTCGATTGGTCGAGGCGATAGCGGGAGCATAGATAAGCTGCAAAGACAATATCGAATCGACTTCATTGTTAGGTACATTAGAGACCCAATAATACTACGGTATTTTGTAGGGTCCACTAATTTCCCATTTAAATCGACATCTAGTTTCTTGGTATGGGTCATTGGTGTGGCATAAGTATCACGAGTTTTCATTCCAAATTTGTTTAGCAATTCAAGGGCATATTTGGGTGACTCAAGAAAATACCACGGGGTGATTGATGAACTTGCAATCCTAGAAAGAATGTAAGTTCACCCATCATGGACATTTCAAAATTTTCTTCATTAATTTTGCAAAAGCGATTGAGTACTTTTTATGTGTAGACCCAAAATGATGTCATCCACGTAAATTTGAACAATTAAGATATGTGCCCGTGATATTGTATAAAAGAGTAGGGTCGATCGAACCTTTGGTGAAATTATTGGCAATGAGGAATGATGATAGCTTATCGTACCATGCCCGAGGAGCTTGTTTGAGACCATAAAGAGCTTTGTTCGGTTTGTAAACATGGTTCGAACTCGGGATCAACGAATCCATCGGTTGGTGACATACACCGTTTCTTTAAGTTGTCCATTGAGAAGCGCAGTTTTGACATCCATCGATAGACCGTCATATTCATATGAGCCGCGACGCGAGAAATATCCGAACGACCTCAAGGCGAGCAACCGGAGCAAAAGATTCTTCAAAGTCTATACCTCTTCCCGACGATAACCCTTAGCAACTAGCGTGACTTGTTTGGATAACATTCCTTGACATCAATTTGTTTTCCAAATCCATTTTAGACCGATGACATAAACCCTGATGGTCTTTCAACCGTTCCATACTTCAAGATGTTTGAATTGGTTAAGTTCTTCTTGCATGGATTCTATCCGGTGTCTTTTGTCATTGCGTCTTTGATGTTTTTAGGCTCATTAGCGAGCGGTGAGGGCATAAATGCGATGCTCACCATCCGAGTGAAGACGTTGTCTCGTGAACGACCGGTTGGTTTGGGTTGCCAATAATATTTTCTAGAGGATGGTCTTTAGTCCATCTATGTGTATAGGGTTGATGTTGGTATACATTGTGCGATTTTGAGGATTCAAATGGTTTGTGGAAGATTCCGCGACATCCGTGCGGCGAGCCTCATTAGCAAACGGGTTAAAACGCATTTGGATCAAAATCCGCAGTGGGGTACTTCATTGAGAATATCATCACCGGTTCATCATTGTTGGAAGCGGTTTGTTCAATCTGTTGTGGTAGAGTCAATCGGTGTAGGTGCATCTTCAACGAGAGTTGTTGTAGCCGTGTATCGGTATAAGAGTAGTATCGGTTTGAGCGGAAACAATGGATACACCTTGAGCACTTTCATCAATATCGTCACCGAATAGAGGAGCAAATAACCGTTCCATTTGTTGACGAGTGAGTGGGGGCTTTGTTCGGTGATGATGGGGTTGAGGAAGTTTAAGCGGTTGTGACCGGGTTCTAAGTCATTATACTCGAAGCCATTTCCGTGAGTTCATCAAAATGAGCATGAATCGTTTCCATTACCTCCTTTGTTCGACGATTCCGGATCGGAAACCTTTAGAATTATCACAATATCCAATAAAGACTCCAATGTCGACTTTGGCTTTGAGCTTTCCAAAGTCATCACGATCATTATTCGGATAGCAAAGAGATCCAAATACATGAAAGTGTTTTAGATTGGTTTTCTGTTGTGGACAAGCTCGAAAGGTGTTTTGTTGTGGCGTTTTGTAATCATAGAGCGGTTTTGAGTATAGCATGCGATGATACGACACGCCCACAAGTAATCTAGGAGTTTGGCATTAATTAACATGGTTCTTGCAGCTTCCACTAACGTTCGGTTTCGTCTTTCAACAACTCCGTTTTGTTCAGGTGTCCGTGCAATAGATGTTTGATGCTCTATTCCCACTTTCTCATAAAATTCACGAAGAGTTTTGTTAACAAATTCAGTTCCTTTGTCGGTTCGGATCATCTAATTATATTTGGAGTGAACACAGTATTTTTGTGAGAAAGGTGATGATCATCTGTGGAGCTTGGTCTTTGCTTCGAAGAAAGTAAACCCAATTCCAACATGAGTAGTCATCAACAATTACTAAAATGTAACGTTTGCCGTTGATCGTTTGCACACGCATCGGACCACACAAATCCATGTGAAGAAGATGAAGCACATCTTTGAGAGTCAGTGTTCCACCTTAGAAGGAAAATGAGCACGAGTACTTTTTCCTTGTTCACGGTGAGCAAAGGTGATCTTTTGAATACCGAAATCGTGGGAGTCCTTCTACTAGTTTGTGTCGAGCAAGATTGGTGATGGTTTGAAAGTTTAGATGTGAGAGACGACGGTGCCATAGCCAGGATTTTGTAGATGTTGCCTTTGAGAGTAAGCAGATGGGGGAAGAAGCAACCATGTCTTGCATAGAGATAGTGTAAAGACTAGAAGAACGCGAGCCAGACATAAGGTTGTTTCCTTGTAGATCACGAATGAAACAAGTTTTCTCCCTGAAAGCCACTTCCAAATCACCATCACAAAATTGACCCATCGAAAGCAGTTGTGACCGAGGCCTTCCACATAGTAAACCCCGCTTATTTCGATGTTCCCATTAACATAGTCTCCGTAGCCCATGATAGGCTGCGAATGATCATTCCCGAACCTGACAGTGCCAATGAACTTTGCAATGAAGTTTGTTAACAGTTTAAGATTGCCTGTCATGTGTCGGGAACAGCCGCTATCAACAATCCAGAGAATGATCTGTATCACCTACATTACACACAGACGACACAGATGGAATAGAAGTAGATGTGGAACCCAAAATGTGAGAGGGTTCCAGAGCAGTTAGAGAAGACATACACACATTAATAATTTTAGGCATCCATTTAAATCCGAATGTGTTATGTATCCATTTCTGCCATCTATAACTACTATTTGTTTTAGTCTTGGTGAATGCACTAGGTGGTACTACATTCTTAGGAGGTGAAACTGGAGCTACAGTGACAGCAGTGTGTTTCTTAGAATCTAAAGAAGGCGGTCTACCAAGCACAGACTTAGAATGGTTAGTTGGCCTAGAGGTATTCTGATTCTTAGGATTTCTTAAACGAGATATGATAGCTTTAGCAACACATTTGTCATGACAATCAGAATGCATACTTTTACGACAAATATCACAAGGTGCATCAGACATAGTATCAAAAGTACTTAACGGTTTAGCATTCGTTACATCACTATTTCTATTACATTTGCCAGACGCAATTTCTATAGTGGAAGCAACGTGAGTCTTATTCATTGTCCTAGGGTGTTCTTCTACTTTAGCAGTCCTTATTAATCCTTTCTTAGGTCGCAACTTCCTATTCTTCGATTGAGTGCTCCTAGGCTGTGAAGTGCGGACGTTTGGAAAAGACGAAACTAGTCCTGTTGCAGTAGAAGGAAGCACATTAGCAACTTGTGATTTGGCAGTAGGAATTCTAGGTTCACGATTACTAAGTGTGACTGGTGCTATCTTCTTAATGACAGTTGGGGCCAAATGTTCATACTGTCCTAACATTTCTCTTAGCTTAAAGATAGTGTGAATCAAATCTTGATTTTCAGAACGAAGATTTCCCGAAAAATTCATGACTTCCTTAGTGTGTGCAAGAAAATGATCAAGCTCGTTAGATGCTTCATCACGAGTCTTTTAAGTAAATCAAATATGACACCATATTCTGCTTAACTTTTACAAGTTCTTGTTCATATTTAGAGATTTGACATTTCAAAGACACGTTTTGATCATCCAGTTGCTCAAATTTTGGATTAAACGATTTAGATTGCAACTGGTTGATTTTCTTTTGCAAAGCAAGTTCACGATTTTGACAATCTTTTTGACACCATTGAAGACGTCGTTTTGCATTTGAAAGCTCTTTAATCAAACGTTCATTTTCAGCTTTTAAAGATTTGATTTGATGCATATTATCAGAATTCTCAACATTTTCAACATTCACAACATTATCAGCAGAGATAAAATCAGATGCAAATGGCAAAGCATGAAGTAACACAATATTATGGATATCAGCACAGATAACATCTTCCAAGAGTCGATCAACATCTTTTCTCAACATTTTCTTTTTGCGTTTAGTATTAGAAATAGATTTTTATGTTTTCTCGAAAACGTTTTTCATCACACCAAGTTCCTTATGAAATTCCTTTTCCCAAGAAATTGCACAATTTTTCAAATTTTTGACATTAGGTAAAAGATTTTTCGAAAAATGTCTCTTTGTTCTCGCGCGAGGCGATTGAAAATATTGATTTTATTTCGAATGATATTCTATCTCATGTTCCAAAATTTTGAGGTCGGCCATGAAAATGTCAAAATATCGAAAGATATTGCGATTTTCGTGTTTAGAATTTACTTCAACGATGGAAGGTAAAGGACCATAAATTTGTTCAAATTCTTGTTTGGGATTAACATAAGAAGACTCGGGTGTTTTAATGATAACCCTTGGTGTGTTAGAAGAATCCTTTGGCGGGACAAAAGTGACCGCTTGTGAATAGGTAAAAGGTTTGTTATAAACAACTTTTTCCAATTTTGATCGACTCTCGTCTTCAGCATCTAATTCCTCTTGACGATTATATTCAACAACAGTCATAACAGTATTATCAATATTATATTCTGCACTGGAAACTTCCGGATTTGGTTTGAATGTTTTGAGAGAAAGCTTAGGTTTGTAATCAGCCAAATTGAGTCCATATCCTTTTGGATTTGGTTTTAAAGTAAACTTTTCAATAGCTGTTACAGATTCACCATGTTTATAAACAACAGTTTTGAACTCTTTAAGCTTGTGTTGCAAATCAACAATTTCTTCCAGATAGTCATCTATTCGTTTCGTTGAATGCTTTTTGTATGCAGAGAACGCTTTTTGACAATTTAACAACTCATCCTTAGATTTTTGATTTTCCAAGGTGAGAGCGTTAATTTGCTTTTTATGTTCATATTTCAGTTGTTCTATTTCAGACAACAAAGCATTTTTCGAAGCGGCTAGATCACGCATCTGTCTTTCTAAAGATTTTTCGTTTTGATGAGATGTAGCAAAAGCTGCTTCAAAACCTTTTTCACGTTTTTCTTGAGCTTTGAAAAAATTGAGTTGCATGTTTAAACATTCAAAATCCTTGGTTAACAGTGCATTCTTTCGTTTTAAGTCCTCATTAATGGCACGACATTCTTCCACAATGGTTTGTTGGTCTTGTATTAAACGAGCAAAATCTGGATGAGGCAAAAGTTTGGCTTGTTCAACGTGAGTCTCGACATGATCATTATTTAGATCTTCAAGAATAACCACGGAGTCAATTTGATTATCAAGGGAAACCGTAAGGTCATCTTGATCGTCAAATGTAACTACGGGATCTAATTGAAAAGCATCAGAATGAGATGTGGAAGACTCATTTTGAACATTCTGAGCCTTGCCTGATTCAGATGTTGGCGGAGAGATTAGATCAGAGATAAACATGGTTTGTTCATGTACCTGAGACAAGCCATCAGTGTCATACACTGGGCATGTTTCACTCATGTGCAGCTCTTGCATATTAGCCATCAACATCACAGCTGCATTGGCCTGCAAGTCCTCCATATCATCATCCGAGTGCGCATCGCCATAAAGCTCGTTCTTTGTCTCGTGAGAGATCCACCGCTTCATCTTTAAGAGCCAAAAGTAAAGCCTCTTTGAAGTAAGCACCGCCCCTAGTCCTTGGCTTTGGGCATGCATTAGCCAGTGTCCCATCTCATTGCGGTTGTAGCATCGAAGACCATTTAACCGATTCGAGCATTTCCTTGTTCCACCACTTGAACTCGTTGTTGTTCCTACCACACATTAAACCCTTGACCACCGCCCATCGGACGACCATTAGCACGATTCGAACTTCAACACGTCCATTGTTCACAACTTGAGTCCGTGTGTTAGAGGAGGTACGAATGCGATTGTTGGATTTGTTGGTATAACGGCCAAAAGCATTAGCTATCATAACAAATCCTTGTTGCAGTGCTTCGAACGGATCGATTTCCTCAGTAGCTTCACTGACATATGCTTGAGCATTGTTGTTGTTGTATGGAACCAATTGATTTTGTTGAGGTTGTTGCTGTGAAGGTGTGATTGAAATAGTTGGTAGAGTTGCTGGTTGAGAGGGATAATTCGGTTGAGCATACAAGGCAAGTTGTTGATTGTCCGGATGTGACTGTGGAGCAGTTTGTGCACGGAGAATCCTTTTCATTTCAACTTCCTTTTGATGAGGTTTCAAGTAATCATATAACAATCCATAAGAAGCATGATGCATATCCTTCGCTTGACGGAGGAAAATGACATACTTCTCCCATTCTGGGCCAAGACTACTTAGGAACTTTGTATTGACAGCAATACGAGGCATGTTGATATTGTGCTTTTCCAAATCATTGATGATATATGAAAATCTATGATGATAAGACTCAAGTGACTCCCCAGGTGCAATCATGAAGTGTTCATAAGCCAAGTAGATTTTGGATTCCATATCTTCCTGATTGAGTACGGTTCCTTCCATGAGTAGATGAATTTGTTCCCACATAGCTTTTGCAGTCTTTTGAGCATCAACACTACGAAGAATTGGGTTAGGTAATCCTAAGAGGATATACTGCATTGCTAGCTCATCTGCTTCATAGTGTAGAAGTTCATCAGGTCTTAAGTCTGCAACAGTAGCAATGTTTGTTTGTTCATCTCTTGGTGGAGTAGCTGTAGGATCTCCGGGTATAGTGACAGTAGACATCTGAAATGGACCTTCCAAAATGACCTTCTTTAAGAATTTGCCATGTGGCTTCTTCAGATCACAAAACCTAAAGAATCGAAGCATCCATTGGTCGTAATTCCCTGGAGTGAGCATTGGAGGTCTATCAAGTGATCCAGCCTCATGAATTGATTGTTGGCTACTTAAAGCTTCACACATTTTGCCAAACCATTTTGGTTCCTTCATAGTGGTCGTTGATGAATGTTGATTGTATGTTTCAGTGTAAGGAAGTACTTGAAGACTTGGTGGTGTTTGAACCATATTAGGAGGTGGAATTGCACCAAGTTGTAGAGTATGTTGTTGATTAAATTGTTGTTGGTAAATAGCTTGTTGTTGATTCCATTGTTGATGTTGTGGTGTTAATTGTTGTTGTTGTTGATTATAAGTGTAAGGGAAATAGTTAGAGTATGGAGGTTGAGACATGTTGATTAACTTGTGTAGTAAAAATGGATCTTTGTAGTCGAATGAACCTTTGTTGATGAAGTGACCTTAGGCGTAGAAAAGGCAAGAACCAAGTAGCACTTATGCGTAAAAACACCAAAAGTTACGCGTAACAATAAGGAGTTACGCGTAAGCAGGAAAAACACTAAAGTTATGCGTAGACAAAAGTTAGGCGTAGAAAGTTAGGCGTGGGATTACCTTATCGTGAACTAAGTTTACGCGTAAAGTGAATCTTATGCGTGGGATTTCTCGCGTAAGCTTATGCTTATGCGTAAGTTTAGGGTTTTGCCCAAATGATCTTTTACACTATCACGGTGGCAAAAGATATCCAAAGTCGACGTATTTTCGGACTTATCCAAGTAAGAAAACACGGAATAAACCACGAAAATGAAGATCAAACCAAGGATAATCTTACGCGTAATTTTAGGGTTTCAATACGCGTAGGATTACTCGTAATTTTGATTTTGCCCAAAAGTGTTTCTAAACCAGATTTTTGTTATGGAATAGCTTCAATAGTACCAAAATAACACAAAAGTGTGAAACTTGATGTACCAAAACAGCTAAACGGGTTACGCGTAGAACGACACCCAAGAACAAAAACAAGCTTAAAAACAAATATCCACGCATAAAGTTTGAAACTTTTTGCCAAAAAACGTTAGTTTAACACCTTATAACATTGAAAGTACAAGAATCTTGGATTCAAAAGTTTAAAAAATACGTTTTTAAGCGAACCAAAGTATCAAGTGCGTTTTAGGCGTAGGACCGAAACCCACTTCAAAAACAAACACGATTCACCCAACTAGTAGGCGATTGATACCACTGATAGGTCACTAGTTTTACAAACACAAGTAATAAGAAAGAGATAGAGGCGATTGAACAAGTAAAACACACACACACATACGATATAAGAGTACGGTTTAGGCGTAGGTATGTGATGAGAGAATAACTTGAACAACCAACCTTCAAATGAAGGTTATTACATTGTATTTATAGGCAAGGAGCTAGGGCAACACTCCCTCTCCTTCCCTATTTCCTTATTGGAAATGGGCCTAAGCTTATGGGCCTTCTACATAAGCTAGACCTTAAACAAACATAAAGGCCATATTAAGCTAACTATTACATAATAAGAACTAACACTTGAATAATAGTTTAGGAGTGATTCCAACAAATTTAATATTTGGTTGCCCTATAGTACATTACGGTACATGTCCTTAAATGTCTTCTTTTGCAGGTCTCTTTCTTCAATACAAATCTTTCTTAATTTGTTTAACAACATCTTTCTTTCTTCTTTTGGTCTATTCACTTCATATCTTTATCCCAATCTTTCGCTTTTGTTTAACAAAATGTCCGACTATCCCACCGATGTTCAACTAGATATCATTTTCGTGCTACCTCCTAAGTCTATACTCCACCACGTAGTGTTTACAAGTTATGGAAGGCTAGTATAGATTGTGGTTTTTCATCTCTAATTACGGTGTCCGCTATAACGATGAGTGTCTTTTACGCTAACATTTGATCGTGGTCACAAAGGTTTTATGTTAGCTTTTAATGAACAAATGACCGCTACGGTACTTCATACATATTTAATGCTTTCATCTATGATTGCGGCTGGCAATTCTCATGGTCTTCGTGTTTTGTTTATGGCTCTAACGATGTCATTATTTGGAACCCGCAATCCAAAAATCACTTGCAATACATGTCCCGCTTTACACGCATCAAATTGAATGTAAAAGATTTGTTTTGGTTTTGCCGTCCGTCCGGACACTCTTGACCCGACGATCGTGAAGGTCTCCTATCCTGCTTTCCAAAGTGGTTTCTAGTATGTTTCGTCTTTTCTTTCAACTCCTTAAGGTGGAAATGTTTTGAAAATTTCCACCCCTCGTGAAACTATCAAATTGAAACGCCAAAGTCGAGCTTGTCGGTCATTTTATCTATTGACCTGGGAGTGAAAAGTTAACTAATGAGGACGGTGTTACATACAAGATTTATATGTTGATTTCGTTTGATTTGGTAACCAACCAATTTAAAGTTATAGACCTTCCGCAGATTTTAAAAAATGAACTCCCAATTCCATTCTATGTTTTCGATCTTGGAACCTCTCTAGTAATTTATGGTATGATCATTGATGAAGATATGCCATTGTTTTGTGAATGGGTGTTGGACATGAATGGTTTTGCCATAAGATCATTTAGAAGCCTCTTTGCCATCCCCACCCTATTATATGTTCGTTTGCTTGGGTTTACAAAGGATGAGGCTCCAATAGTGGAAGCATACACTGGCAACCATTTGGGTCACTCGCTATTCCTGTACAACAAAGAACTTGAATTATTTGTCAGCATGGGAATTTTAGGAGATACGAGATATTTCTACATCGCCCCATACAAAGAATCTCTTCTTTTGTTAAATCATACAAACTGTGCTGCTATAGTATGCTTTATTTATAACTTACCATTCTATTCATGTTCCTTTTAAACATTATCACTTGATTTGGTTAATGATATATCAATGCCATTTTCAACAGGTTTGTTCGGCTGAAGTTACGGACCGTGCTAAATGGGAATGAAGGTTTGTGGTTTTAGTACGTCGTCTGTGTGGGAAGAAAGCATTGACCGCTTAGATTTTTCGTAGTCGATGAATGTTATCAATCAAGTGGTTATATAATATGTAACAATTAAAGTTACAACCGTGCAAGAATCGTAATATGTAGTTGGTTGTGCATATCAAACGTTGTATGTCAACGATTTACTATTTCATCTCTTCATTATCCCATTATCCATTTTTTAAATCGGGCAACAAGCGCTTGTTACCCAAAATAATTTTGGCAACCTAATTTTGTTCTTAGGGCAACTTGTTTTCCATACGGACTACTTTTATTAACCCATGACTCCTTCTAGACGTACATTTCGTATTCTACAACCTACTAATAAATACCAACTTGAGACAATGCACACTTCCAAAATAGAGGTTTAATATTCAATACTAGTACAAATTAACTAGCGGTTGTAAGTTTACTACAAGCAAGGGTAAACGATCGTCCTGCTCAAATTTCACAAAAGCAAAGAGTAAAAAACAACTAGCGCTTGTAACTTAATTTAAGTAATCGAGCATAAAAGCAGTGTAGCATTTTTTAATGTTTACAAACGTCGTATAAAGCTCAAAATAATCCACTCAAACGAGTGTCACTCTACACATCTGATAACCTGATGCCGTTGTGAAGATGTTCTTTAAAAAATAATCCAAGTGAAGATGTTGATGTTTTTAGAATGAATGTTGGTCTTTAAAATTGTTTCGTCCATTAACATGAAAATCTGTTTTAAATCCCAGTTTAGCGAAGGATCTACTATAGAAGGTGACTAAACGAACACAACCTAGTAATTAACGAACAATTATTCTCACTAAACACCTCCATATGTTGTTAATACACGAATAATCTGAATAGTATTGCCGTTTACAACCTTGAAGTGTATCGACTCTAGATATCACCAAAAATTATATATAACTCAAACCTAGGACCTCCTTTAATAGGATAAGGAGTCCTTTACAAAATACAGCAAGTACTATACAAGATAAATATACTTACAATACTTATCTAATACAAAACATCCTACCGAAGACATTCTAGAATATTACATATTCATCCCACACAATCATACTAGCAGTGACAAGTACATTAGCAGTGGTACGCAACTTTTACTGCCACTGGTTTGTGTATGGCTGACACTCTTCTTTTCCGCTGGCTTTCCCGGTGCCTTTTCCGGTCCGGGTCTTTTGCCTTTATCCTTTTCTTGAAGGAGTTCCAGTGGCTTGCTTCCTCGTGGCCCCGGCGTATTCAACCCATGGGATTCCCCGAGGAATTAGATAGGCCTATCAACTTCAATGGGCCTTTCGGGGTTTCGCCTAAATCGCCCTCTGCGCGATACAGAAGGGCTTTTGGTAATGTAGCTTCCCAACCCGCGCAGTTTTATTTTATCCCGGCTCCCGCAAGTCGGTCATTTTTCCTTAGACCCGTCTATCCAACCGATATCCCTAAATTGGTAGACGACACTTGAATGGGGCGGGTTGCACCAACAGAGGAAGAAGGCATAGTTTTCATCCTCGCTTGTTTGACTTTCTTAGGGAAGTTTCTTGTTACTTAGGGGCTGGTTTACGATTTCGTTGCCCCTAACTTCCTTTTGTCGCCCTTCCTACGGGACCCATCTCGCCAAACATATTTTGTCACTCCCATGACCCAATTCCCATGATTTATTTCCTTCTTCCGCTCTCGAACGCCGAGGTTACGAAGGAAATGCCTGCACTTTCAAGATCCCATATTGCTAATGAGAGTCTGCTAGGTTTAAACTCCTACCTTTGGTATGCATATGGTCCTGGCATACTACCACAACTTGAATGGACATGGGTTTTGGGTGAAGGTGTGCTGTGGATGTTCGCGAAGATGGGTTATTAGTCGTCATTTTAGAACGACTAACTGTTATTAGTAGTCATTTTAGAACATGTTTCAGTTGTCGCAGCATCAGCTTTGCGCTTTTGGGGGGGGGGTAAAGGTTTAGGCTATGTATGGGATGTTTGGAACGCCGTGCGTGGCAACGAGTTGTTGTTGACGTCCGTATGTATTCTTTTGTACCGTGTACCATCGGTATCTTTTTCTCAATAACATCTTCAACTTCTCTTTGGTTTTTAAAATATTTGGGTTGCCGATTGTTGGTGGAAATATTTTTGTAGGTGAAGGAATGGTTCCTTTTTGCTTTTTTCCGACTTTCCTTGATTTACCTCGCGTATTTATAGCGAGGATTTTACCGCTCGTGCACGCGATATTATTAATTTTCATTAACTGCTTTGTGGGTAGGCACGTGCCTAGGCTCCTACTAATCGTTGTCGCTATATTTGACAAAAAATTACTTGGGAAGGAACGTGAATCAGCATATGCAGATTTTCACTCCTTTTGCTATTTGAATATAAATGATTACGTAAACACAAACAAATTTGCTTTTTGCGAGGAAACTAGCGGTGGTTTTTGCGACACTAGGAGTGGGTACAACGCCGTTAGTAGTGGTTAGATAGACGTTAGCAGTGGTTGAGGATTTACTTTTGCACAGACTTAAGAATTTGTTCAAAACCTTTAGCCTCCTTTTGCGGCAGCAGTTGTAACTCTTAATCGAGTTTGTATCCCCAATTCAATTCAAATTAATTTGTACTAAAAACTTACTTTTTTAACACTTGTAGCAGTTGTTACTAATTTTTTGGCGCATATATCCCCAACTGTGTTGTTAAAATTAAGTATTTTTTTTTTAATTTTTGTATTTATTTAATTTTTTTTAATGATATTATAAGAGTTATTATGCTAACACATAAATAAGCATGTAACTACCATTATTAATCGTCTCATAATCTCATTGGCTTGCATTCCCCAAACAAGTTACCCACCCACACTATGACTTTTTTTTAACTAAATAAAATTTCATCTTCATATTACTACTTTATTAGTAAAAAAATTTATTTTGTAAAGTGACTTACTATCTCGAACACAATTTGAATAACTACGCAAACAAATATATACTAGTAACATAAAAGGGATCACATCCATAGGTTAACATGACATACACAGATTATACAAAGATGAGATAAGTGACTCCAAAATGTAACAACGATCCCCTAATAAACAAAAGGCAACAGCTTCCATGTAATTAATACAAAGCACATCAAACCTCCATTGACTCCAACTTTTCAATTAAACCATTCAGCTCTTTAACACGGTCATGTTTTCTAAACCAAGAATAGAGAAGTTTGGAACTCTCAGCCAGATCCTTATTTTGCATCCTTAACAGGTGATTAATAGTTGGCAACCAACAATCCGAACCGCATAAAAGGTTCACTTCCGCTATCATTTGTTGTCTACGGTTGACACGGCCCCTAATTTCAACAGCATTCCTCCTATGATCTGCTTCGTCACGTAAAACAACTTCCAATTCACCTCTGTAGTACGCGATCGTAATATCTTTTAACAACTTTGAGCCACCAAACATTGGTAATTCATCACATAAAACCATGCCAGCATACATCGTTATGTTTGCTTTTCTAATACTATCACTAATAGAGATACCAAAAACTGTTTTTCTTACATAGCGTCATATATAGACACGAAATTTCTGACAAACTAGTTATGACAATTGTCTGTTTCCAATGGACAAGTGGATCACACCAAATAAGTACCAACCCACAATTTTTTTTTATTTATAGTATCTTCCTATTTTTTTCAAATATTTTTTATGACGAGTTTGCTAGTGCATAGCTAGGAAATGGCACTTTGGGCACCTAAATTGTGTACTCATGGCAACTATACTTTGGGCAACTAAATTGTGTACTCATGGAAACTAGTTTAAATAGTAGTACTTTTAGTCAAGTGGTGATATATGCAACAAGGGGTTGAGGTTTGACTGGATTTGATTTACATCTTTCTATTTTTTTAAACTATTTTTATGACTAGTTTGCTAGTGCATACCTAGCAAATGGTACTTTGGGCAACTAAATAGTGTACTAATGGCAACTAGTTTACGTAGTAGTACTTTTAGCCAAGTGGTGATGTATGCAACAAGGGCTAGGGTTTCACCGGATTTATTTAATTTACGCTTTCTATTTTTTCAAATATTTTTATGACGACTTTGCTAGTGCATAGCTAGCAAATGGTACTTTGGGCAACTAAATAGTGTACTCATGGAAACTACAATAGTACTTTTAGTCCAGTTGTGATGTATGCAAAAAGGGGTGGGGATTGAGTGGATATAATTTGCATTCAGTGCTTTTTTATTAGTCATACGTGTATTCATGTAAACTGGCCAACTAGTTACAAAACTTGACAAATTTATTTGGGTAAAAAAATAAAATACAATACACATTTGGGTAAATCAAACATACAATATACCTAGCGAATTATTTTTTAATGTGTGAACGTTTGGAATAAACTTATGCCAAGTTTCTTATTCTTGTATTGTTATGCCCCAAAATAAATCAAACCTGCAAAGTGCAAGAAAAAAGAAAAGAAATAAAAAAATAAAATTAAAAAAAAAAACAATAAAAAGTTACATATTGCAAGTAAGTAAGCATAGAATATGAATAAGTGTCCATAAAAAATGAAGGTAAATCCGGCACTTCTTACGTTTCCAGTTTTATCTTATTTTATTTT
The DNA here is from genome assembly GCA_022545495.1 of Chrysanthemum lavandulifolium. Classification (NCBI taxonomy): domain Eukaryota; kingdom Viridiplantae; phylum Streptophyta; class Magnoliopsida; order Asterales; family Asteraceae; genus Chrysanthemum; species Chrysanthemum lavandulifolium. The sequence continues at coordinate 45,561,635 of CM040238.1, read as the reverse complement.
TATTATTATTTGTAATTTATTTTTTGTAATTTCTTATAATTTTTTTTTGTCCTCCTGGTTTCATATATATATACACGCAATTTGTTTGACGTGATCTCGTTTTTAATCTTAATAGTAGTAAACTGCGGTATATGTAATAATTAAAAAGGGGGAAAATGAAAAGGCGTGTATGTGAAAGGTTGGTCATTTAATGCTACTTCTTGTGGTAGACAAAATGCTAGGGTGGTCATCAACTCAACGGACGATCGCTTTGTACACTGACACAACACTAATTATATTATAACTTAAACTAAACCTTCTGTTTAAAACACACACATAGCAATCAAAGGGGGAAAAAAATAAAAACATACAAAACAAAACAGAAAAAAGGATGACTACACCTATGCCATTCTGTGAAGAACTTGCTGGTGTTGCAGGATCTAGTTTTGTTAGAGATATGATGATAGTTCATTTTCGAAGGGATGTGAGTGTTGTCATGGTGGACGAAGCAGAGTTGATGAAGAAGGCTCAAGAAATCAGGGCACGTGTGGCTGAAAGGGATCATGTTATTGGAGAGTTGGAGCTTTTATACCCATTTGAATCTTGTGTGAAAAGTATTTCAGAACTAACCAAGCTGCAAACCGAAGATCTGATAGAAGCCGCAGCGATATTGGTCAATGTAATGAAGAAGCAGAAGCGAGCCCAGGAGCTTTTATCATTCATAGAGAAGCTGAAAGGCATGGTGTACTGATTCGGTTAATTGTTTTCTTGGCGGTGACGATGTCTTGTTTATGTTGGTATTTCTAGTTCTAGTCATGTATCTTGTGTTGAATTTTAGTTTGACCGTTGTGAAATGCGGGTCTAGGCTTTGGCAAATGGATGTAAAATATTTGAATAAACAAAAGCCATGGTTTTGTAAAATAATTATATTATGGTCACCTTTAATTGTGCCTACATCTCATGATCTATTACGAAAGAATACCGCCCATTGTTTCAAGAATAAATCTGCTTTGAGCGGCCGTCATTGTAGACCCATTACCGGTTAATTCAAGTAAATCTCATTATTAAAATATGCATATGGGAATGTAACGTTTCAAACAAACAAAGTGTATCAAGTAAGCGGTGCCAAAAAAACATCATGTTGTTGGTTTCCGACATGTCATATAAAACATAAACCCTAAAGAATGAAGCACTAGAGTTAAAAGGGTATAATGAGCATACCTATAAAACATAAACCCTAATAACAATTTAAATAACTTTGAATTAAATAAAAATTTTACTAATAGAATATAAAATGTAAAAGTGCACAGTTATTTATATTCATGTATAAATGTATGAACGAATATGGTAACAAAAGTACATACGGGAGAGTACAACAAACCTGGATTTGTTTCTAAAAATAGACGAAAAGGACAACGATATATTTTTATTTGGATTCTTCGCTGAAAGTGACCTAGTGTATAACAAGGAATGTGGGGATGTTGATTGTTGGGACTTGGGACCATAAACTGATGTGTGGGGTATAAAAGGTTTAAGTGTTTGTCATTCTAGGTCCTCGTGTATCCTACTACCGTCACAAGAACGACTAAAACTGCTATTAAAAGTTAGAATCGCTAGTGTCAAGACAATTTATCATATAAACGTGTTGTCACTACATGTTGTCTAAGGTTTCGGAATTAAGACTTAAAAATGTTATTACATGTTACTACTGCTAGTGCTGAAGACCAAATAATATAAACATGTTGTTACTACAATTTTTCTAAGGTTACTCCTGCTATAACAATCTTGACTGACCTTTAATTTGACTAGTCACAAGGTAATTGAATATTTTACAAACAGTGTGTGTTACTCTTCAATTAAATTCTCCGACCAACTAGTATGGCACACCATTCAAGTGTAATAAATGAAGAGGAAAAATACAGATGGTTATGCTAGTAGACGTTCTTATATAAACCGTGAATGCTATTCTTTTCGTTATAACATCGAAACCGGTTGAGTAAATGGTATGCATTCGGTGCAGGATGGAAAGAGAAAACAAGTATGATTGACCTTAGATACAAGGCGTGCACCAAATAGAGAAATCATGTGGTACTGTTGTCCAATGAATTTTTACGCAAGCGACAACAATACTCTTTGTGGGGTTGATGCATGTAGACTTGGTGGTGTACATGTTAGCATGGGAAACAACAACTGTAGTTCATAGAGGTGAAGGTGTGATGGTGTGATGGGGCTACATGTTCCAGCATCTTGTATAGGCAGTGGTTCAGTGAGTATCAGAGGTAGAAGTGAGACTACATCAACAGCTGATGAAATTCATGATTCTATGTGTACAGAACCCAGTGACCTTAGTGATGAAGAAACCCAACCACTTGCAAGTCGAATAACAAGTGAACCACCTAAAAATGACCGAGCAATTAAACAAGTTGCAATTGATACACCTAGGTAATGACATGCTCGTCATTGAACAAGTGAGCCACCACCTATTCTCGTTATATGTTGTATTTCATAATATATGTAGACTAAATTGTATTATGTATTTGTTATGTTATGCCAATGCAAGGACGTATTTAGTTAGCAAAAAATGGGTAAATCCAAACACTAGATACACAAGATGCAAACTGTATAATCAAGCTGCAAAACTGTCAAATACAATTTTTTAAGTGTTATTTATTTATTTATTTATTTATTTATTTATTTATTGAGGTGAAAGTGGGTAAATACTAACAAGGCTGGATAAAGCACTAAAGCAGGAAGAGATAGTTACCATGCACGTGCCCAAAACATAGTTGAACACGTGTACAACCACCAAAAAATGTCGACTATTGAAAGGAAATATATATATATATATATATATATATATATATATATATATATATATATATATATATATATATATATATATATATATATATATATATATATCCCCTAATAAAATAAAGTTGCCCTATATGATAAGTTTCTACTTTGTTTAGTTATCTAAAAAAATGAAGTTGCCCTATAGGGTTGCTATCCTAAAACACGATGCCCCATCAAGGTTGCCATGATATACATCATACTATAAAGCATTCATACACGTGATTATGTAAACGGACACCGAACGTAGATCAAAAACAGTGCATACTATGATAACCCCAAAGCACATGGTTACACAAAACATCGCATGTTAATTTTATAATTGTTGAACATTTTTTTTGGTAATCATAAGAAGCACAAACAAAAAATGTTTAACAATTACATAACGTCACCTTACAAAAAGGCTAAACTAGACAAACTATTTTGAGTTTTAAGTTATGTTAACACCCCAGCTTAACGTTATCGGCAAGATGAGCATCTTTGCATAAAAATACCTACACTCCAACCTTCCGCTCCTTAAAACCAAGTTTCTTTTAATCCCGCACCTCCTCGACGGCGGTCTCTTGTTAGAGCCTTTAAATGCCTCGACATCTTGAACTTTCGTAAGCCCGATCTTGGTGTTTGAAAGCGGTGCCTCCTTGCATAAGGTTTTCTAGAGGCCTTATGACCGAATCTGCCCTTAAAGAAGAAGAAGGCCCAACATCCATAGATATGCACTCAAGAAATACCCCATAGTACCATTTATCGTCATCGAACCCAATGTCAAGATCAACAATTTCGCTACCCAAAAATCCATGAATAGATTATTTCCTTGACATTCAATTCCTTGACTTCTAGTTTGGAGCGGAGGGCTTCTGGGGAGGTGACCGCCTTTCTTCCTCCTCCCATGCATCAATATCGAGGCGTAATTAAAGTAGCAAGCTCCACAAGTTTATCATGTATTGCTATCCCGTCACGCGTTGGCTCATCAAGGAGATCCACAATTAGGTTATCATAATAGAAACATGCTAAGTTATCGGTGCATGTGCAATGTACAAGCCAATCAACCCACATTCCTCGGCAAGTTGAAACATCCTTTAATGTCATTATCGCATTCAACAACTCACAAACCGGTTGAAAGAGCAAATAGTGGCCTACATAAATACAAAGCCCGTATCTCACACTCTAACTTGTTGGCCAAAACGTCAAGCATTTGATTAAAGTTCATCCTTGTGGACTTCTTCGAACGCTTGTACAAGGGTGCACCCATACGCGTAAGTTAATTTGGGCAACCGAATGAACTCACCATCGTAGTGAATCTCAACTACAAGATTCTCGGATACATAGCGTGTAGTAATCCCGTAATAAAGGAAAAAATATATACAAATGAGATTAGCATGTATGGACAAAAACCTAGTAAGTGCAAGTGACAATCACGAAAGGTAATGGCGAGCATACCTTGGCTTGAAATCAAATAAGGCAACCGGAGGCTTAGCGTAATTTTTGATGAAATAGAGGGTTGGGAGATTGGCATTATCACTTGTGTACAAATGTGATCTATATGAAGATTTGATATATATTAGAAAAGGTTGTATTATTATTTTACTATTAATAATGTACTTATTAATAGTATGAAAAGTATGATTCGCTTATTTTAATATGGAAATAGTAATAGGAAATTTTTGTTAATTTGTTATAAGTTTTTATGTGTAGTGTGTTTGTGTAATGATATGGGAATAAATCAATTGACAAACCTATGTGTGGCCCTTTTTATTTTTTCTTGGAATGGACGGCCAAATGTCATGATTAAATGGACGTCCAAATGAAGAATAAATGAACTGAGTTGTGGAGTTTTAAAAGAAAGATTATATGTACTGTACAACAAATTTAGATGTAAATGTGTACATACTTTTACGTCGTGTCTCCAATTGTTTTTGAATGAATGTTACACGTACCTAAGGTTGCTTTGCATGCAAGGTACAAGATGATTATTGGTTTATGTATGCATGTTATAATTGTGTTTAGTGTAGTAAATAGTTGTTATGAATCCATTGTCTAGTCATTAATGGCTTATGTGAATGAATATATCAATAGATGGTGCATGATAAAACAATGAAAGTGATGTTAGAGATAAGTTTAAAACTGTTAGTACAAACGATAAAATCTATGCTTATAAAAAAGTTGGAGATAAGTTTAAAGCGTTAGTACAAACCTATGTTTATAAAAAAGCGAATCATCTTCTTGCGATATGCTAGCGCGACGTCGGTGGGATCATCAACGTGCAACGATAGACCATGTACCAATCGATATAAAAATATACAAACCACACACCACAATCACCAAAATCCCACCTTGCTTAGGAACGTTTTCGCTAACCTAAATGAAATCTTATAGTCATTCGGATGTATTCCATCTTATCAAAACGCTTGCTTGCTCTAGAACAACGGGTAGTCGACCAGTAGAATAATGAAACTGTTAAAATAAATAGACGGGTGATCTTGTTAGAGGCTTGTCGAAAAATGTAAGTATTATATAATCGAAATAACCACGTTTGTCACCAAAATATTGATGAAATATAGGTGTTTGTTCAAGCGGATTAAATATGATATCTAGTTTCATGTTGTAAATTATATATGTGTTCAAAAGTATTACATGTTTTTATTGGTGATTCATAAACAACGTTCGAACATTTGACATGTGCTTCAAATATTTTTATTTATTCATAATAGATTTCATTTCAATACATTAAAGGATAACAAAATACATCAACGTAGCAACGACATTCATGAAGATACCAAAACACAAAATATGACAATCACGTAACATCGGAGAGACCACATAACAAGTTAGGAGTAGAGGATTAATAATTTTTATGCGACTTTGCGAAAATGAGATTTTTTGAGAACTTGAGTGAGTCTCACTCATTAGCCTCATCGGTCTGTTTTCTCAAGCTCCTCGTCCCGAATTGCACGCAGATTTCCAAAACAAAGACGGCAAGCTCGGACCCAACCACGCACTCCAACCGCTTGATTTGCTCGGCCTCACAAAGGCAACGACGAGTTAGGTCGATCACCTTTGCATGCATGTCACTTAAGAACTTGAAGTCACGCTCATTGTCACGCACAAACACGTTGTTAACCATGTCTTTAAGTCGTTATCCATTTCTTTTGTAGTAAATTATGTTGTGGCTAGTGTGTGTCCCGACGACAAAGTTGTATGATATTGGGATATATGTTGTCCATTTATATAACCCGGATGGGGTGGGGGAAAGAGCGGGGTGAGGTGACATGGATTTTATTTTGAATTGAAGTCTATCTCGAATTAATGTGGATAGTCAAGTGGTGAATAGTTGAGTCATGTCAAGTAATTACTGTTGCACATTAGGCCAAGTTTAATTAATGAAGCTTCTCTTGTACTCAACCGATTCCTGGCCACAAGATAACCATTTTGGACAACTAGTTTCAGTTTGGGGGCAACTAAACCAGTTTGAATTTTGTTTAGTTCCAAATGCAACAAAATTTTACGTCCCTTGGGTTAGAAAAATTATTAATTTAGTATGTTTTGTAAATAGACGCCATTAAATAGGTTTATATTGATTACTTTTTGGTTACATGAACTAACACACATATGCTATTATTATATTTACATATCGTTTATATTTTATGTAATAATACACTACCATAATATAACTCAGACTTTTATATCATAAAGTCTGACTAAGTGCACTTGGTCGGTCAAAGGTAAATACAAGAATACAATTGTCATGTTTGTATGTCTTTGTTGACATAGCTTACTGGTGGTAAGCAATATGTTACTTACTAATGGACGTTTTAGACAATGGATAACGTTTTCATGCACGGTCTTGGGTTTTATATAAACCATCGCTTTTGGGAAATTCATCCGCTTATGTACTTACCGATATGTCGCTCCAACTCGTTAACTACGGCTTGTTTACCATAATCGCTTGCTAGGGTAATCAATATCTTGTTGGGATCGAACGATTACAAATGGAGGGCTCGCTTTTGGAAAGCAGACTTATCTCATGGCGGTGTAAGACGCAAACAATTATGGCGAATTCCACCATCGAAGGTGAGTATGAAGGCGTTGCACGTTCTAGAACTACGTTGAAGGCTCGACTAGTCATTCAAGGCTTTAAATCAACTAGTTATGGATTGTAAATTTAATGCATACTTGGTCTCAAGTCTCAAGATTTTTTTCAAAACTTTGTAACAAAGGTAGTCTTGCTATTGGAAATCTTACTACGGCTAGTGTGTATGAATCAACCGCTTGTTCATTTTGTTAAGTCCTGCTAGTGGATATCATGTTTTTGTGGTTGGGTTACACTTATAAGTTATAACTACTATGTTTATGAGCAATAGGATTTTTTGGCCTTTCTTCTTTGGACCTTTAGTGTCAAAAAAATAATAATAAAAATAAAAATAAAATACAAAATTAAAAAAATAAATAAATAAAACGAACAAAAAACAATGAATTGAAACATTAAATAAATAAATAATTAAATAATAAAAATAATAATAATACCATTGTGTAAAAATTATAATAAGTTGGTTGGAAGATTGAGTGCAAAACTGCTCCAACGCTAGCTTGTATGGAGAAACGCTGGTGTTACGAAAACACGCTAGTTAGTTTATCATGAGGATACCATGAAACTTATAAAGGAATTGACGGATAAATGTACTACAATGGAGTCTAAGATCACCGGCATACAAAAAGAAGGTATTCAGATTACGAGATGGAGCATACTGATTATAGCACTTTGGAAGCACCGTCCAAAAGAAAGTATTTTGTGCCTAAGAAGAAACTTGATGATTTGGATTGTAAATATCAAATTTAGGGAGGATTGTTTGGTTTTTGGTTATGTTGGACTAATTATTCAAAGTATGCATCAAATAGCATCTTTTAAAAGAAACCACGGCTAATGGCAATGGAAGAACTGGCGATAGATCAAAAGTTGTGGATAAAATTTGTGAGTATCAAGTTTGTTAATACATAAAGGAAAGTTTATGATTTGCTATCAAGTTTGTTCATGAACTACCCGATTATTCATACTTTAAAAGATGAGCGACAAATATCAAGTTTGTTCATACTTTAAAGATGCCGCTTTTAAAGTTGCTATCATGAACTACCCGATTATTGAGTGACCGTAAATGATAAAAATAGGAGGAAATGAAAAGTAAATGTATTACCTGTTCAACATCATTCCGTGGCATGGGATACCTCGTCCGTCGCATAAAACACGGGCATGCCATTTTGAAGAAGAATCAACAAAGTAGCTACTAACCATCGCCCGCTTAGCATTCCGAGGTCGTGACGTGCCACATGTAGTCAACCCATAGGTCTATATGCTATGCATTTGCAAAGAAATGAAATACCAATTTAAGAAATGGTGAGAATCAAATACAGGTAAAAAGAAAATCAATAAGAAAGCGTATATAAACTAACCTCTTGCTTAGCCAACCTTTTCTAGCGGTCTAAGCAAACTAAGCGAAGCCGTAAATTGCGGTCTCACAGATAATCATCGACCATGGAAATTTACACGGTGTCTATCGAGATCACGAGGAATTCTTCAATCTCATCGACAGACAAAGTTTCGGCTGAATGAAACCATCTACTTAGATCCTAGAAAACAGGTTCAATGTATTAGTTTGACAGAGCATTATTGATAAGCAAGTACATTGACAAGTTCATAAAACTATCACAATACCTTTACCCAAGGTTTCACTCTGTTAAGCTCCTCAAGAATAGTTGGGTCGTTCATGTTAGGACCATGTTTTTTTTTTTACGCGCTTAACCTCCCGATTGTTTTGTGGCGAAACAGTTCCATGAGAATCCTCTTGTCCGGTGGTAACCGACTTAAAGCCTTTTGAAAATGTGACCAATTCATAAACGCACGTCGTTTTTCTTCTTCTCCTCCTCCAACTTCAACATGTCGACTTCTTCCAACCGCAACCTATTAGCCTCTTCCAGCCTTAAGATGTTGGCCTCATCATTCGACCTTCTTCTTCCAATCAGTAACCTTTCTTCCTCTCGCCAACGCGAATCTCAATTCCTCTAAAAGGAGATACTCCGAACAGACTAGCCGATGACATTTGTATATAACGGCCATACAACTAAATGCAAAGAATAAATATTAACACGAGCAACGCCCACGCCGATTCCGCAAGTCGATCGGTTTGAGATAAATGTTGTTAAGTGAATCGGAAAAGGCGGGTCCTTGTGTTTGGAAAATGTGACTCAAAATCAAGTTTGTCTGTATAAAATATGCATGAAATTTCTAAAATAAACAATGGCGTGAGAAATAACTATAGATTAGTAGAAAGGAATACCAAGACCACCGCTTACATCATGTGCAAGAACACGTGAAGGTCTAAGTGTTAGGAAATTCGGTGATGTTAAAAAAGTGAATCTACTATTCTTATATTATAATGAATTTAAAGAGAACCTGAATAATACACTCAAGTTTAAAAACTTGGCGATTCAGATCGGAACTATGTAGTTATCTCGGTCGGAAATCACATATCGTTCAAGGACCGAGATATGAAATAGCGGTTATCGCGGTGAGATATCGTTTTTTATATTAGCTAGAATATTAACTATTTCAATTAGGCACTTTTATCAGTACTCATTAGGCACTTTTATCAGTACTCATTAGGCATAATAAATATATAAGTTAGTTCAATTTAGTTCAATTAGGCACTTTTATCAGTAGGTGTTTTTATCAGTATTATCAATTTGACAATGTATAAGTTAGTTCAATTAGTTGTTTTCATCACTATATAATCACTAGGCATATAAATTAAGTCAAGAAGAATTGAAGAAAAGAAATATGTAATTAACCAATTACTTGTTAGTAAAGATCTGCTACAGCAGAAAGAATTAAGTCAAGAAGAAGAAAAGAAGAAAGAAGATCTGCTACAGCATAAATAATTGAATGTGTCGTTCTTTATTATTAGGTATTTAATTGGGTTTTTAATTGGGCTAAGTGGGTTTTTTAATTGGGTTCTTTTCAGTTGGGTTTTTTTACAGATCTTAGTGTTAAAAAAAAGTCAAAATATCGCCAAAATATCGAAAATATCGCCGATTTTCAAAATATCGTCAAAATATTGGAAAATATCGCCGATATTATCGGATCCGATATTTTGGGCCGATATTTTGAACCGATATTTTTTCTAGGGGCGAGATGCGAGATATCGACGATATATCGGCGATATATCGCCGAGATTAACTACATAAGACCGGAAATTACATGATCCTTAAGGCTTTTTGTTCTGGAACTACTTCCACTCTTGCATTGTTTTGAATTTACTTTCAAACCGGTTTCAGACGTTGTCGTGACTTTTCCACCTCGAAAAGTAGGTATCAACAAGGTCAGTGTTGGGTCCCGACCGGTGATGCAGGAACGTAGTCATTGAAAAAATCTTGGCTATCTATCCACTATGCACATTGGAACTCATGTATAGTAGGTCTCAGATCAGTAATTGTAGTTGAATCCTAAAGTTTAGTAATGGTTAAAAAAATATATGGTTTAGTTAATTACTTTGAGATACATACGACAACATTTTATAAGGGATTCGTAATTAAAGTCATAAACTGCTAGTTCTGGGCAATCACTGCAAATAATATTTCCACTCCTAGATAGCTTGAAAACACTGCTAGTTCTGGCAAATCACTGCTAGTTAGTTTCTGATGATTGTGGAAACTATAAGAGCTGTTTTGTAACTTTGGTGATAACATATTTATTCCACAAATCACCGAGGAGGTGGCGGTGGAAACGTAAAACGACCCAACCAATGGCAACTCCTAATGTGAATAGTTCTTTGCAATTCAACACAGGTGAAGGAATCCCTAGACAACTGGCTAATTTGGGGGACATGGATGTTCAGGCTAGGTCTAATGCAATGTTAGACACATCTCGAATAGATGAGGGTAGTTTGGAACACCAACATGATTTGTCGACTAATGGCTTTCTACATGATGACAATTCCAATGATCCACTTCTAGGACCAGGTTACACAGGTCAAGGTGGGTGAGGATAGTATGAAACTAAATCTCATATTGACGGATATATTCACAAGTATGGAGTCAAAGATCACTGGTCTTAAAAATTCGACAACAACTCGCGCTGAAATAATCAGGAGGTTCAAAGCACAGGGTAAGTGTTTTGGAGAGACTAAGAAGGCCAAGGTTCCATGCATTCAGGAAAGTGAAGAAACTGGGAAAGAAGGCAACCTGCAATATGATTAAAAGTTTAGATGATGCATCCAAACAGGGGAGGAGTGAGAGTACAAATTCAGGCGACGCATGGAAGGTAAAGAAGCAGTACTGGATGATTCTTTAAAGGCTGCAGTTGAAGAAAAGGATAAGGAAGTGGTGCGGTAATCGATGCGGTGTTCTTTGCATCCACGATAGTATTGAAGTAACCACCGCCGCAACAACTGCCGGTATTATTATAGCCACCGCCAATTCGAGACGTTTCAAGCCCGAGGCAACATCTGCTACAATTATAAGCACCACAATAACACCAAAGACCAAAACCAAAATAAGCACGAGAATGAGGTCGCCATACAATTGGTCAACATAAAGCAATCGACCCTATCCTCGCACCCAAACCTATTGCTAAGAGTCTGATTGGTGAAACTGCGAGAAAGGTGTAGTTCTCGAACCTAATATTGGAAAGGGTAAAGGGATTGCAGAGCCAACATTAAAGTTTAAAAGTAGAGAGCATATAGCCTTAATTTGCGGTGTACAAAATCAACTAATCCAATTGTTCATCCACCGATTATGAAATTCATTTGGCCATCAAAGGCAAGCCTCAGGTAGAATGAAAAGAAAGCGCGGATAAAAACATTTGATGAAGAATCGAGTCGATAAGATATTGTGTGCTTAGATAGGTGGAAATGGAACATCTAATTTTGTGTGTAGGTTTACTTTTTTTTTTACCTATAAACAATAAATAAATAACAAAAACGTTTAACTGGCTTACGTTTGAAAAAAGGTTCGAACGATCAATTCTTTTAAAGATGGACTTTCTAGACAAGGCAAGTGCTCTTGGTATCACATTTGAATGTTTAATCCACCAAGCATGAGATTTTTCAAACGACTCAAGGATCCACACCTATGAGAATAAAAAAATAAAAAATGAAAATAAAACATAAACTTATATACAAATCAGTAAAAAAGTTAAGTTGGAAAATGGATACCTGAAACCCAAACACAAATCCAGACAGTGTGTATGTTGGACAATGCTTTGGATATTTCTTCAATCTTAAAAGGTGGTCATCCACGTGCTTATCAAATACATTATGAAGTTGGTCGTATAAATGAGTCCAAATATGCTCACCCCATGGAAAAGCATTCCAATCATCTAGATTATCAACTAACCTTATCAGTGTATTATCCACCTCGCATGTCAACAAACAACCCATAAAGATCACCTCTAAGGCTAACAAAAGACAAAGACGTACAACATCTTCATCAGATATCTGTCCAAACCGCTCTTCATCCTCGATAATACCAATAACATCTAAGTTGGTTAGAATATACCCTTGCTTGTCAGGAAATACCCTGTTACGAAAATTTAGAGAACCAGATGTATACAACCCAAAGCTTACCATTCCAAACCGCAGACCGGTCATTAGACAAAACTCACGACGACCAAAATGTAAAGCATGCCCTTCAATGTAATAAATGAAGGGCATATCATAGTGACAATCGTCGACTTTATGCTGTTTCCTTAGCATATAATCTATGATGTGCGTTTCATGTTCAAAAAACAACAGATCAATCCATCTTCCAAAGCAGGTATTCCTAAACAAGATGCGGCGTCTTGCGTCTAACTTTTGCTTTAACAACCAAAAGTAGTTCAGTTTACTGGTAATGATTAATTTAGCTTCATAGTCCTAAAAAAGGTCAACAAAAAATACAATTTAAATCAGACCATGGATGGAATCTATACCAACGTCGTAAATGATGCGCAAGAAACCGTCAAGTTCTCTCACGCAAGCGTAAGAAAACTTAAAACACTTAAGCACGAAATCAATGAAGATCCGAGGAGTATAGGGTCTCCCGGTCGTTATGTCCCAATGAGTTATGCAATGGATCAATCAAACGTCTAGTGATCGAGAAATTTGAATGATAAAGGGAATTGTGAATATTATAACTAAGGAAAAGCCAACAAATTAAAACGGCTTAAATGCAAATTAAAGAAAATTAAAAGATAAAATCTATTAAATAAATGCTATCACTATAATTAAAATGATGTTTTGTTTTATGTTTTATAAACTTAAATTAAAAACTACGCGACGTCAAACTAAAACGTGAAACTAATTCAATATTAACCCTAAAAATATGAAAATGATGTTTTACAAACCTAATGATAAAAGAAAATATTTAGAAAAAGAAAATTATTTTAAAACTAATTATCTAATTAAAATTAAAACTATTTTAAACTATTAATTAATTACCTAAAATACAAGAAAATAGGAAATTAGGCTAGAAAATGAGATTAAAACTTGGAAAAGTCTAAAATATCAAAAAAGACTTTTCAAAACTATTTTATATTTTTATGACTATTTTTCTATTTTCTATGAATTTTAAACTATTAAAATCTAATTAAATCACTAAAAAATACCAAATGAACTATGAAAAATATGGAAAATTACTTTTTGTCTTCTTATATTTATCTAAACTTAATAAAATTGAAAAATTATTTTTTGAAGCTTTTCTTAATTTTTGTATTAAATGCTATTTAAAAGTGCTTAAAACTAAATAAAATATAGAAAAATAGCAAATCAACTTGGAAAATCTGAAAATTGCAGGAAAAATCTAAAATAATATTAAGAATATAAGAAAATGAGAAAACAAGTGCTTGTGTGGATGAATATGCAATCGATATGGAAATGCTTATTGAAATAAGCACTTGATAAGCCAAAAGCTCACCAAAAGCTACCAAACCAAAACACAAGTCTAATAAGCTAATTTAACTAAAATTCAATGAGTTTAAACAAGCTAATACCTCTGAGATGCAAGATACAACAGATTTGATTAATGAGCTAAAAGCTAAAAAGCGATTCTCGAGTAGCTACTTTGAACCAAGAATAAGCACTTAAATAAGCTACAAACCAAAATCCATGTATGAAGACCTACACTAGACCTGGTTGAGAACTTGTAATCCTAATTTGAGCCCAAGTTGAGCTCAAATGAGCTTGGCACAAAGGTCGCAAAACTGCTCAAATCTATGCGCTTATGACTCCTACACAGGGCACTTTCAACCAATTTAACAAGAGCTTTTGGACCATGTAAAAATTCACAAAATTGCATAAAATGCTAATAACAAAATAGACCAGTGAGCTTTATAAATCCAAAAATTCACTTAATTTGGCTTAAGAATGAACCCATGAAAATTCCTTGTAGCATGGCTCAAAATAGACTTAGTCAAATTTGACTTTTGAACTAAAAATGAAAAGTTGACTTTATCCAACTTTGGATCCACTTTTTATCACTGAGATAGATGTTATATGATGTAATAAGTGTATTGCAAGCTTTGTTAATGATTTCTAAACACAAAATGATGTTCTGCACATCCAAAATCTCAACAGTAGAGATGTTAAACAGATAGAGCTTGATGTTTGACTTTGGGGTATATGATACCCAAGTTTATGATTGAAATATGCTCAAATGAGCTTAAGCAACATAAACAACAAAAGCTATCAACGACAAAGCCTTAAGGGCGTAAACACAAGAATGCCAAACACCCTTTAATACTACTAATGTGAAGTTTAAAACTATTCTATCACTAACAAACACAAACCATTGATCAAACTAAATTAATGTGACCTGATTACTATTTTTACCACAGATTTTAACAGATTTCAACTACAAAAACTTACTATGCTAAGAAACTTATAAAACACTTACACTTTGTCCCAAGCCACTATGGCTAGCAAGCTGTGAAACAAGTACCACTAACCTATCAAATCCACCCCAATAAGCTATAATTCACCCCATTCCATGCCTGCAACAACCCATATCCATTATGCTTCAATTTTTGTACCCGTGTTGACTTTTGTTGACCAAGGTTCACAAGTGACTAAAACTTAGACTTAAGCTTATATAAAGCTATGAAAAGCTTATATAAACTTATATAAACTTGAAAATAAGCTCTATGAAGCTTTAAGTTATGAGATGGAAACTAAAATTTTCAACAGCTTAACATTTAAGGATGAAATGATATGAAACTTGAAATTAAGGTTTAAAACTTGCTCAAACTAACAATATAACTTGATTTTAATATTTGTGAACAAAAGATTACAGAATTGAAATTAAACTACTACATTAAAGATAAAAACGACATGGAAAATTTAAAACTAATAATCTACTCTCCTTTGCTTGCTTCTCTTGCTTTGTTTTATAACCCAATGTCTTTGTCTCTCTCTTCTGAATCTATCCCACCAATCCTAGCCATTGGATGGCTCAAAACTCATCTCAACCGTTTAAACATATTTTTGGCGCCAAATTCCTTTTATCCAATTGGGGTTGAGTGAGGGAATGTGCATTTAATGAGGTTTGGAGGCTTGTTATGGAGTGGGGAACAGTTTGAGTGATTGGAGAGGAGGGATGGGTTTAGCGGTTTTCGCAGCACAAGTGAGAGTGGAGACTTTTGGCGGGCAAGATATTTTGACCGAGATTTGACCAACAAGATATTAATAATGGGGGTTCACAATTCAGTTTGACAGGGGTCCAAAATGGTGCAGGGTCCAAAATTAGTTAAAGGTTTTAAACTTCAGGACTTAATGTGTAAAATCGAAACTTGAGGGGCCTAAGTCGCCAATTCAGAAAAGTCATTCCAAGGGACCAAAGTGACAACTTTCAAAGTATAAGGACCAAAATTGTCATTTTCAATTTTCAGGGACCATTTCGCCAATTTTAAACTTGAAGGACCATTTTGTAAATTTCTCAAACTTTGTATATTTTTCACCAAAGGACTTATTTTGACAACTTTTGATTTTAAAAGGACCTTTGGTGACTTTTGCTTTGAAATTATGTGCTCAGGGGTGTTTTTGACAACTTTTGATACTTGGGGGTGAACCGCAATTTTGCAAACTTGATATGTTTTCATCCGATTTTGATAATTTTGCATTTGAAACACATAAAACACTGATTTGTGATATTTTGATCATTTTGATGTGTTTCGAGTGTTTTCGATGATTTTGCGCTTATTTTGTACAAAATGATGAGTATTTACACACTCATCAATCCCCACATCGAGATATTGCTAGTCCCTAGCAATGATTTGAGAAAACATAATGGATTTTAAACTCTTTACCAAAAGCCATTACTTGGAGTAGCCAAATGTTTCATTCAAGTAAGAACCATGGTACACCGATAACCATCGATTTTTGGCAAATCATAAACCATATAACGGATTTGATGTGTCTTTACCGAAGCCGCACCCTTCCGGACTAGCCAACTCTTAGATAAATTATCAACATTATCTTTGGTGAGTGAATACCAATTATGGTTTTTCCATCGCCTTTACCACAAGCCATAATCTTGCGGGCTAGCCAACTCTTCACTTTTTAGGATATGGTGAGTTGAGAACCATACAATTTTGGGCAAATTGCAAGCCATATAAACGGATTTGAGAAATCTTTACCAAGAGCCGTTTGCTCTGGATTAGCTAATCCTTTTGTCTTACGATATGGCGGATCGATAACCAATTGAGTAAGTGTAGAACACTTACTCCAAAAAAAAAAATTTTTTTTTTGGCCAAAACGGGAATTGGTATAATTATATGATAAAATTCGTGAGAATTCCCCCACACTTAGAAATGAATATTGGCCTCAATATTCAAAGTACCGCGGTTATGCCAAACAAAGAACGTGAAAGGAAATACTACGGCCATTATTTAGAAAGAAGGATTTTTTTTTTTTTTTTTTTTTTTTGAAACATGTGGCAACCCCCACACTAGGGTGGTAGAAAGAGGTGAGAAGACGAAATATGGGTGAAAACCCATATTGCATGCTCTTATTTTGATTCCCGAGTCGCTAGCTTGACTCGACCCGCATTCATTTGTTCATGGGAAAGTAACGTGGAAAACCAATCTCGATCGGACTTTCGTTCACAATGTTAATGAACATATGAACATCGAAAGTTCCACACCGACGAGATATAACCTTGGTATTGTTTAATAGTAGAAACTATAAGGGATGATACGGGGTCAAAGATGGTGTCCTCATTCCGAAAGAGAAAAGGAAAGAGCAACCACACCATCCGTGAAGAATGGAATAAAGACGTACATGAGAATGCATGTCCATTCCTCGTGAGAGAAAGCAAATCACCGCTTTGACATCTTTAAGCTTAAACTTGAAGCTTAGATGGTGATTGTCAAGAAGATGTCCGGGAGGAGGGTGGAAATGGTTCTTCAATCAATGACTTTCCGTAAAAGGATGTCTCCTCCGGATCAAGGTAAGTGTTATCAATTCCCATTGGAATTGACTCATCACTAAGAAAGGCCTCGACTTCATTCCAAAGTTGTCATCTTCCTCATCGAGGAGTGAGAGAGGATGGAAGAGTCGGAATAAGACTAGAAGATGATGGATTCTTTTGAGCAATTCATCCATGGAAGAATGTCTCCCATTGGATCACAAACATCATCATCCAACTCGGATGAAATCAAGAGAGTTTAGTTTCATCCACGGACTTAACAATCTCGATCGACAAACCGATGCGGGAGGTGGGACAAGTGGTGTGCTCTTAGAG
Source organism: Chrysanthemum lavandulifolium (assembly GCA_022545495.1). Taxonomy (NCBI): domain Eukaryota; kingdom Viridiplantae; phylum Streptophyta; class Magnoliopsida; order Asterales; family Asteraceae; genus Chrysanthemum; species Chrysanthemum lavandulifolium. The sequence continues at coordinate 45,544,043 of CM040238.1, read as the reverse complement.
CTAGCAGCTTCACCACTTCCGATGAAGTCTCCGATTCTAGATCATCATCATCATCATCATCAGAACACTCTTGACTTCCCCGGTACGACTTTCAAACCATTTGTTTGAACCGGGGTAATTTTCAAAGCTTTGAGCTCAAAGACGCTTTTGGTGAACACTCTTAACCTCGAATTTGAGAGTGTTGCATTGATTCTTCGATTTTTATCAATCGTGGCAACACTGTTTGTACAAAGGTTTGGAGTTCTGGTTGATATTTAACGTGAGCTCTTCGTTGTCAACCCGTATGGTCAACTCTTCCGCAAACACATCAATCGAGCACGACTCGTTCTCAAGAAAGCTCTCCCAAGATGAGGGAACTCTAGGATCCGCATCAAGTCTACTACAACAAAGTCGGCATGAAAGTGAAACTTTCCCACTTTCATCACGACATCCTCGGCTATCCCAAGTGGACGAGTTACGATGCGATCCGCTAGCTCGAGTGTCATACAGTGGATGAAAGTTCGGAAGAGACGCTTTCTTCCACACCGAGAGTGGCATGAGGTTAATGCTAGCGCCAAGATCGGCAAGGCGGAGCATTGAAACATCCCCAAGAAATCACACGGATTAGAAACCGGCGGGGTCTTCAAGCTTTTCGGAAGCTTATTAAGAATGGCACGAGCATTGCTCATTGAGAGGAGTTTAGCCATCTCGATAGCTTATCTTTGTTGGTGAGTAAGCCTTTAAGCGTGGATGCAAATTTAGGCATTAGAACGAGAGCATCAACGAAGCTTATATCAAAGTGAAGCTCATTGAAGATTTGGAAAAATTTTCCATTTGCTCTTTGTTTTTGTCTTTGAGCTTCTCATCATTCATTCTTGATGGGTAAGGAAGTCGACTAGACTTTTGAGCCGGATGGAAGTGTTTTCGGCTCAGATTTTCTTCGGAACATCGGGTTCCGGACTTAAAGCTTGACTACCGAAGGTGGGACGTGTCTTGATGCCGTGGGCTTGAATAATGCACCTTGTCCGTTGTCTCCTTGGTAACTTGACTAAATGCCACGGGAGGAGGGGCATAGGAGTCGAGGTCCATTGTCGCCTTACCACTACGAGTGGTGACGGCTTTCAACTCGGCATTTGGATTGGGAATAGTATTGCTTGGGAGTCCTCCGTAAGATGGTGAAGCTTTGTTCATATTCATGTTCATGAAACCGCTCATCATATTCTTTAACTCATTTGTCTGCCGAGATAATGTTGTATCAATTTCCTTTTAGCTCACCTCTCATGTTATTGATCCGAGTTTGCATTGATCGCATGTTTGCCTCGGTCATTTTCATGAAGTCATTTGGCATGGGAGCTTGAGGAGGTTGTTGATAACTTTGATGATTAGGAGCTTGATATGGTTGAGGTTGGTTGAAATTGTTCCGTTTTGATTGAAATTTTGAGAGTTATTGAAATTTTGTCCTTGATTCGAACAAAGCGATTCGATTGCCATGGTTTTGATTGCCATGGTTTTGCACAGAGGAAAACCGGTGGTGTCATACCGCTAGGTGCACGTAATGAGGATCACCGTGGTCGGTATTGATTGTGGTTTACCGAAGCTACGGAGCTTGGTAAAGGAAGCATCGGTTGCTTGACAATCATAATACGCATGTGGACCACTACAAGTTTCACACACCTTGTTTATGGCTTTGATTGGTTCCGCTTATGAATTTCGCTTTTGATTTCCTTAACATCCTTTATCATACAATGGATGATGTCCGTTAGAGCGACTATCGGAGCGCTAACTCGGAAGAGTTACCGGATGAAGAAGGAGGAGTGTTAGGAACATTGACTTTGTTGCGAGAAATAGGAACTTTTGATTTTTGCTCGCAAATCTCAATCACATCTTTAGGTTTACGATTCAAGATATTGCCGCTGCAGCTGCATTCAAGGAATCTTGATCATTACCGCTCAACCCATTGTAAAAGATATTGACTTGTTGAGCTCCGTGAATTCATGATGGGGCATTTCACGAGGAGATCTTTGAATCTCTCCCATGCCTCTCAAAGTTTTCATCGAAATTTTGACGAAATCCGAAATTTCATTTTTAAGATTAGTCGTCTTTGATGGAGGAAAGAAGTAATTCACAAACTTTTGAACAAGATCCTCCCAAGTTTCGATAGATCGAGGGGTTCTTTTTCCACCAAATCCGGCCGTCCCTCAAGAGAGAATGGAAAAAGCATCAACTTGATGACTTTTGCGGCACATCCTTGAAATTGATAGTTGAAGTCAACTTGTTAAACCAACGGATGTGTGCATACGGTCTTCTCGATCGAACCGTGGAATTGATTTGTAGACACAAGTTGGATCAAATGTGTCTTCAATTCAAGTGATCGAATTGATTACGGGTAAAACGATGGCATCTCCATAACCCTCGGTGGGTGCTTGGAGCATTTCCGCCATAGTACGTTAAATGCCCATGGTGTTGTTTGAAATAGTACGAATCTCGGGTTCGACTATTTGGGCGACGCGCCTACGAGAACGTCTCCTTGGAATTCGCTAGATCACGCAAAGGACTCAATGATCTAGAAGAACGAGTGCGCATGCACTAGAGTTAACTCTAAGGAATCTCGAGTTAAGGAGAGAAATGGAATTATGAAAATCTTTCGGATGAGAATGAGAATTATGAAGACGTTTATAAAAATAGTGGTGAGAAGAATCTTTTGGGTTTTCGGTTCAAACGTCGATATCACAACAAAATCAATTAACACAAAATCGAGGCAAAACAACGTTGAACTTAACCAATAATCCAAGATGAATGGCTTTTTGAAAAGGTACACCAATCACAAGGACACAAAGGCAAGTTTTATATCTTTAGTTCGGGAACTTATTATGGTCGCACCCCAGTTAGGTAGTGCCTTTGCCTTGGTTTTCGTGGTAATCTTTTAAGTTGTTATTATTAAAGAAAACGGCGAATCTTTTGTATTTTTATTATTTGATACATATATAGAAACAAAAGAAAAATATTTTTGTGTTTTATACGTTTTGGTTGTTTTGGGTTTTGGATTTTTAAAAGAAAATATGGATATATATATAGATAGATATGGATGATATAAACAAATGAGTGAGGATTCAAACAACTAATACTGCTACACGGAAGATAAATCAAGACAGACTCCGTGCGTGGCTAAAATTTGATCTCTGTAGAAACCGTCAAGTTCTCTCACGCAAGCGTAAGAAAACTTAAAACAGCTTAAGCACGAAATCAATGAAGATCCGAGGAGTATAGGGTCTCCCGGTCGTTATGTCCCAATGAGCTGTGCAATGGATCAATCAAACGTCTAGTGATCGAGAAATTTGAATGATAAAGGGATTTGTGAATATTATAACTAAGGAAAAGCCAACAAATTAAAACGGCTTAAATGCAAATTAAAGAAAATTAAAAGATAAAATCTATTAAATAAATGCTATCACTATAATTAAAATGATGTTTTTGTTTTATGTTTTTATAAAGCTGAAATTAAAAACTACGTGACGTCTGACTAAAAACGTGAAACTAATTCAATATTAACCCTAAAAATATGAAAATGATGTTTTACAAACCTAATGATAAAAGAAAATATTTAGAAAAAGAAAATTATTTTTAAAACTAATTATCTAATTAAAAAAAACTATTTTTAACTATTAATTAATTACTCTAAAATACAAGAAAATAGGAAATTAGGCTAGAAAATGAGATTAAAACTTGGAAAAGTCTAAAATATCAAAATAGACTTTTCAAAACTATTTTAGTATTTTTATGACTATTTTTCTATTTTCTATGAATTTTAAACTATTAAAATCTAATTAAATCACTAAAAATTACCAAATGAACTATGAAAAATATGGAAAATTACTTTTTTGGCTTCTTATATTTATCTAAACTTAATAAAATTGAAAAATTATTTTTTTGAAGCTTTTCTTAATTTTTTGTATTAAATGCTATTTAAAAGTGCTTAAAAACTAAATAAAATATAGAAAAATAGCAAATCAACTTGGAAAAATCTGAAAATTGCAGGAAAAATCTAAAATAATATTAAGAATATAATAAAAATGAGAAAACAAGTGCTTGTGTGGAGGATTATGCAACTGATATAGAAATGCTTATTGAAATAAGCACTTGATAAGCCAAAAGCTCACCAAAAGCTACCACACTGAAACACAAGCTGCAATAAGCTAATTTAACTAAAATTCAATGAGTTTAAACAAGCTAATACCACTGAGATGCAAGATACAACAGATTTGATTAATGAGCTAAATGCTAAAAAGCAGATTCTGAGTAGCTACTTTAGAACCAAGAATAAGCACTTAAATAAGCTACAAACCAAAATCCATGTATGAAGACCTACACTAGACCTGGTTGAGAACTTGTAATCCTAATTTGAGCCCAAGTTGAGCTCAAATGAGCTTGGCACAAAGGTCGCAAAACTGCTCAAATCTATGCGATTAACGACTCCTGTAGCAGGCACTTTCAACCAATTTAACAAGAGCTTTTGGACCATGTAAAAAATTCACAAAATTGCATAAAAATGCTAATAACAAAATAGACCAGCTGAGCTTTATAAATCCAAAAATTCACTTAATTTGGCTTAAGAATGAACCCATGAAAATTCCTTGTAGCATGGCTCAAAACAGACTTAGTCAAATTTGACTTTTGAACTAAAAATGAAAAGTTGACTTTATCCAACTTTGGATCCACTTTTATCACTGAGATAGATGTTATATGATGTAATAAGTGTATTGCAAGCTTTGTTAATGATTTCTAAACACAAAATGATGTTCTGCATTTCCAAAATCTCAACAGTGAGATGTTAAGCAGATAGAGCTTGATGTTTGACTTTGGGGTATCATATACCCAAGTTTATGATTGAAATATGCTCAAATGAGCTTAAGCAACATAAACTAACAGAAAGCTATCACTGACAAAGCCTTAAGGGCAGTAAACACAGTAATGCCAAACACCCTTTAATACTACTAATGTGAAGTTTAAAACTATTCTATCACTAACAAACACAAACCATTGATCAAACTAAATTAATGTGACCTGATTACTACTTTTACCACAGATTTTAACAGATTTCAACTACAAAAACTTACTATGCTAAGAAACTTATAAAACACTTACACTTTGTCCCAAGCCACTATGGCTAGCAAGCTGTGAAACAAGTACCACTAACCTATCAAATCCACCCCAATAAGCTATAATTCACCCCATTCCATGCCTGCAACAACCCATATCCATTCTGCTTCAATTTTTGTACCCGTGTTGACTTTTGTTGACCAAGGTTCACAAGTGACTAAAACTTAGACTTAAGCTTATATAAAGCTATGAAAAGCTTATATAAACTTATATAAACTTGAAAATAAGCTCTATGAAGCTTTAAGTTATGAGATGGAAACTAAAATTTTCAACAGTTAACATTTAAGGATGAAATGATATGAAACTTGAAATTAAGGTTTAAAACTTGCTCAAACTAACAATATAACTTGATTTTAATATTTGTGAACAAAAGATTACAGAATTGAAATTAAACTACTACATTAAAGATAAAAACGACATGGAAAATTTAAAACTAATAATCTACTCTCCTTTGCTTGCTTCTCTTGCTTTGTTTTATAACCCAATGTCTTTGTCTCTCTCTTCTGAATCTATCCCACCAATCCTAGCCATTGGATGGCTCAAAACTCATCTCAACCGTTTAAACATATTTTTGGCGCCAAATTCCTTTGTCTGCCCATTGGAGGTTGAGTGAGAGGGGGGGTGCAATTAATGAGGTTTGGAGGCTTGTTATGGAGTGGGAACAGGTTTGAGTGATTGGAGAGAGGGATGGGTTTAGTAGGTTTTCGAGCAGCAATGGAAGTGGAGACTTTTGGCGGGCAAGTGGTTTTGACCGAATTGACCAACGATATTAATAATGGGGGTTCACAATTGATTTTGAGGGTCCAAAATGGTGCAGGGGTCCAAAATGAGTTAAAGGTTTTAAACTTGAGGACTTAATGTGTAAAATCAAACTTGAGGGGCCTAAGTCGCCAATTCGAAAAGTCATTCCAAGGGACCAAAAGTGACAACTTTCAAAAGTATAAGGACCAAAATTGTCATTTTCACATTTTCAGGGGACCATTCGCCAATTTTAAACTTGAAGGACCATTTTGTAAATTTCTCAAACTTTGTATATTTTTCACCAAAGGACTTATTTTGACAACTTTTGATTTTAAAAGGACCTTTGGTGACTTTTGCTTTTGAAATTATGTGCTCGGACCTGCTTTTTTTGACAACTTTTGATACTTGGGGACTGAAGCGCAATTTTGCAAACTTTGATATTTTTCATCCGATTTTGATAATTTTGCATTTGAAACACATAAAACACTGATTTGTGATATTTTGATCATTTTGATGTGTTTCTGAGTGTTTTCAGATGATTTTGCAGTTTATTTTGTACAAAAATGATGAGTATTTACACACTCATCAGTAAACAATTGCGTATACAATGCATATAAACCACTCCTTATTAGTTTAGACAGTGCCACTAAAATTTTTAATGAACCAGGTTATTTTACATACCTAATAGACGACATCTACCGTATTATACCCTACATAATTACGAATCAGATAGACGTAAAAGAGGAGAAATCAAAGGTATTAATCGAATAACAACAGCGATTTGTTGAAGCATATAACCAATTGGAAATAAATAATGTACAATAAACAACGAAGAAAATATTTACTTAACATATTTGGCCACATTTTTTAAACAAACTTGATCAATCCAATGTGGATTGCACTCAACAGTGTACCTTTATAGCTGGTGACATAACTGACAATACAAGGAAAAGAGGGACTGACGAAGAAGACGGTCTCATTTGTGAAAACAACTTAGTTACAATGTTTTTATGCGAGAAGCAAAAACAGAGAAAACCGGTAACTATGAATGTTTTTGTGCGAGTGGGAAATTGATTTTGAATACATATGTAATGTACTTTCACTATTCAATTGTGTACGTTCTATGTAATGTAAAATGACCAAAAAATCCTTTCTAAAAAATACGATTGCCCACCGCTTTTTCGTTGGCAAAAAAACAATACCTTACACATACGGGACACGTGTCACAATTTCGATGAGTTGCCCAATGAGGCGGTTGCCCTCGGTCCATTTTCAAATTATAAATAAAAGTGGTCCGAAGTGATATGCATCGGACGCGCGTCTATTTGCGTCATTTTCTATAAATAATAAAACATATTGTACAAACTATTCAAACACAAAAACTACAAGTCACCAACTCTCCCAATTTCAACTCCGAGTTGGATCGTTGACAAAACAAAGATTACAACGAACCACATGATTAGCATAACCCCGATATATGACCTTTGATCACAGTTTGGTCGTCCTTGGTCAATAACAGAAAACGAATAGAATAGCAAAGGCAAAATTCAAGCAACTTCAACCCACAATCTAATCAACCACACAAATCCATTTCTATCATAATCCCTTTATCTCCTCACGTCATAACAGCAAACAACAACTACAACCACGTCCTCAAATTTATGTTAACACCAACTCAGATTCGAAACATAAACAAGAAAAAAATAATAGATCGCAGATTTGTGTTAGGGACCATAAACCAAAATCTTTAAAGATTAACACGTTTTCATCATAGATTTGTGGTTAACTTTGTCTTTCAATATCCAAAAATTCAAAAGAACGAATAGGAACAAGAGTGCTCATATTCAATATTTATTTCGTTAAGAAACTCAAGTACGAACAAGAACATAAACGAAATGAAACACAATACAACCGTTCTAAGACCTTCAATAAAGATCTTGAAGCTGATTTAGCAAAGACAATAGGGTTGTTTTGTGTTTGTATTTCGTTACATAAATGGAGTTATATGGATTATGGGGTTCAATCATTTGTATAATGAAACACAGGGAGGGTTTATCAGTTTGTTTGATATTCGGATTTAAGAAGATAAGAACATAAGGGACGGTTTTTTTTTTCTTTGTTTTGGGAAGGAGAGTGATGGGGCGGAGATTGTGAGAAATGTGTGATTAGGGTTAATATCAGGGTTGGTGTAGTTTTATGCCCGGTTTATACAAGGTGTGGGTCTACTCGGGATTATGGAACGGACTATTTGGCTTGTGTTATAACCGGATTTTTGGGCTGGAGATTATAATAGAAGGTTGTTAGGGCTGAAATTATATTATATGAATTTTTGGGTTGTCATTATAATGTCCGAAGTTTCAGTTATTAAAAGGATTTCGAGGGTTATATTTTATTGACGAGATCGGGAATAAACCATTGTTTAATTGTGCATCAAGACAATCATTAATGGGTCAAGTATTTTTAGCTTATGACCCCTTTGGTTACGTAAACTTGATTATTCAGTAAAATAATGGACTACCATTAAAACTTAAACTAATTTTTAAGTTCATAACCTGAAATTGTTTGAATTTTTTGTATTTACATCTAAATTGGTAACAACTCTACAATAATGATGCAATCCATTTTAACCATATTTGTAACGGCCCATTCAACTATAAACGTATAAATTATTAAATCTTTAACAAAACGCATTTCAATATTAAAAAGTCCATTTCAACCATTAGTAACAAAACACATTTGCTCGTAACCACCCTGTATATTAGTACAAATTCATAACAAAAGTTTTCATTTATTCGTAAAGTTATTGCTATAAAAACGTAAAACTTAAAACATTTGCTCGTTTTAAAATTAATCTTCGGATACCCGTTATCGCATTGCGTGAATACCCTGCTAGTCTAATTAATACTCCGTATAAGAATGAACATGACCGAGATATATTTTTTTATAAGAATAGAACTTTTTCTAAGCGTGTATGTCATAATTGCCGGGACCTATGTCGGGACCTTGATCCGAGTGTTTTAAATGGTAAATGCAGCGACGAACGTGAGTGAATTAGGTGCAGGACTCATTCATGAGGTGTTTGATGTTTGCATTTAATGTGTGTTTTAATTCTCAGATTCAAAAGTGTTGGTAGTATAGATACCTTGAGAAACAATTAGTATAAATTTTATTAGAGTGATTAGAAATTAAAAAATCTTAAACAGAAAACCACAACATGTTACAAATATCTAATTATCTAAATCAATCTTTCTTTTAACGAAGGAAATTATATAAAACAAAATTAGCAAGATGCTAGATAAAAATACAAGAGAGTTGCAATAGATTGTTACAAGCCACAATAGGATCTCCAATCCATTGTAACCAATTCGGATAAGGCGCGAATGTGATAGGACTTTGATGTCTTCACCGAGCGTGTATTTGCAAATTTTATTAGAAAACTATCAAGTAACTAGAAAAGAGCAATTCACATTTCACAACATATGGAGTATTACATGTGGTATAAACAAGATATATAAATTAAATCCAATCAAGCCACGGCGGCTTGATTTTTATACTACGACGAGAATCCATCGGTGAGAGAGGTATGTTTGTCAAAACTATTGCAGTTGGAACTAACATAACAAGAGAGTTCCATGCTGTAAAAACTCATATTGGTAGCCTCGATCGATTTTTTTTGAACGGCGATTTTATTAAACTAGCAAGCCGCTAGAAAACGGGAAAAAGATTTACAATTTTGAACAAACATTAACGTGATCAATTGTCCAGTCAAGCCAACAAGATTGAAAATTCCTACTTCTATGAGAGATCCACAAATGAAAGAGAAGCTTGATATCATCGCCTATTGTGTCCTTCCTCGGAGGCTTCATGTCAAAGCATAACCTGTTCCTAAAGTGCCATATGAACGAAAGAGTAGTTTGAACGACTGCATCAAAGTATTGAGCAGTTTTGGAAGGAAAATTGTTGGAATCAGCCCATGAAATCAAGGAGTGGAGATCTTTTGGGTAGTCAACAAGTCCTCACCATTTACAAACCATAACCCAAGCATATTTAGCAACTACGCAATCCACCAGGAGGTGTTGTGATGTTTCGAGAGCATCATCACATACCGGGTGGTAGCCTCGATCGATATGATGCAACCTACAACTGAAACTAAGTATGTATAAATATATAGTATAAATGCATGTAACGAGCCTCTATACAACTAATAAGTAATTAACCCCTCCTCTTATTGTCGATGGCTCGTTGTTTAAATAACCTCATTGTTAGAACAATCACGTCTCTTGAACAAGTCTGCAAGTATCTCACAAAGCCCTCACTATCAATAATTTCGAACTCAAACTGTTTTTGTGTTGGTAGACTTATAATTGTGTTTGGTGTATACTTCTCATTAACGATAATACTGCCATTAGGTCCATTAAGCTTAATTTTGTAACTACTACTTTTGATCTCCAAGGTAGCTGGTTCCCAAACGTCGGAAGAGACCTTAGAAACAGACAAGTTAAAGCTCGTATGGCCTAGGCTATAATACTTTTCTATTGCACGAAGCATGTCAGGGTCGCAATTGATCATCTGGCCGTCATTAGCAAAGTATTTTACGAGTTTACCCATCTTGCATCTGCCATCTATCGGTTGGACTTCTACGGCAATGTATGTATCTATATCATCGGCTGTGACAATGTACACAGGATTCGCCGCTCCTTCAATGTAGCTAATTGTTCCATCTTGAAGGTGGCGAACCCACCTGAAAGCACAACACGTCGTCCCATTTACAGGGTACCCGCATGCTTGGATTTCATGGCCTGGAATAGCTTCTCCTGAAACTTGTAATCCCTCTATTGAAGGGAGTGACTTATTAATATCATCACCAGCCCAGACATTGTCATTTTCTTTTGAATTATCGGCTTCAAGATATGAGAAAGAAGGTCGTTCTTCAACAATTGATGGTTGACGATGATTATTGATAACTTCTTTGTCATTGTTATGTCTTTCCAATCCCATATAACCTATTAAAATCGACCAAACTTTCAATATTCGATAAATAGCGCAGTGTCTTATGGACACACGGTTTATGAATTATTATATAGTAAATTACATAAATGGTCCCTATTTTTTTTCATTGGTTTGTTAAATCAGTTTCACTTTATAACTCTCCAAATGACTTAAAAGTTGCAAAATGAATGGTCCATCTCGAAAAAATAGTCATAGATCATAAAAAATTAAACGGATTAAAAGATATTTAAATTACACACAAATAGAATAACATGAATGGTCTTTTTGTTTACATAAATGGTCCCCGGTTTGTTAAAAGTGTTAAGTTTATTCCATCTCGATTAACATGATGGTCTTTTTGTTATTTTACACTTTAGCCCTTGTTGTTTAACGGCTGTTGCATCGTCAATCCTTTATTGTAACAGCTGTTTATAGTTTAAAGTTTTCGACTTTAGCTTCGTTTTTTTATTCGTTTTTATACGTTTTCATCCGTTTTTATCCGTTTTCGTCTATTTTTTTACATTTTTCTTACGTTTCCATCCGCTTTTATACGATTTCATCCGTTTTTATACATTTTTCTTACTTTTTTGTCCCGTTTTCATCCGTTTTTAAACATTTTCTTACGTTTTTATTCGTATTCGACCGTTTTAATACATTTTCGTCCGTTTTATACATTTTTCTTAGGTTTTTATACGTTATCATCCGTTTTTATATGTTTTCTTACGTTTTTATCCATTTTGATCCATTTTTTTGGTGCAAAGGTGAATTTTATTAATTAGCAAACTTTTGTACAAAAAAGAAATTACATACCACTGATATGGACCATTTTGATCCATTTGTATATGTTTTCCTCAGTATTTTTTATGTTTTGATATATTTTATTCGTTTTTATATGTTTTCATCCGTTTTATACGTGTTTATCCGTTTTATATGTATTGGTCTATTTTTATAACGTTTTTTCCTTCTGTTTTAATACTTTTTCGTCTGTTTTTATAAGTTTTATTTTTACATTTTCTTAGGTTTTTATTCGTTTTCATATGTTTTTGATTGTTTACATTCGTTTTTATACGTTTTAATCCATTTTTATACGTTGTCATCCGTTTTTTACGTTTGTATCCATTTTCATCTGTTTTTATTTGTTTCCGTCAGTTTTTTATGTTTTGATATGTTTTTATCCGTTTTTATACGTGTTCATCCATTTTATACATAAAAAAGTGGACGAAAACAAATAAAAATGAATGAAAATGGATAAAAACATACGAAAATGTATAAAACGGATAAAAACGAATGAAAACGGTCAGAAACATATGAAAATGGATAAAAACCTATGAAAATGTAAAGAAAACGTATTAAAACGTACGAAAACAGAAAAATACGTAAGAAAAACAGACGAAAACAGATAAAACGGATAAAAACGGATGAAATCGTATAAAAGCGGATGAAAACGTAAGAAAAATATATAAAAACGGACGAAAACGTAAAAAACGTATAAAACGAACGAAAATGGATAAAAACGTATAAAAACGGACGAAAACGGATAAAAAAACGAAGCTAAAGTCGAAAATTTTAAATTATAAACAACCGTTACAATAAAGGATTGACGATGCAACATCGGTTAACCAACAAGGGCTAAAGTGTAAATTATAACGGAATAAACTTAACACCCGTTAACAAAAGGACCATTCATGTTATTCTTTTGCCTCGAGAGGGACCATTCGTGAAACTTCTAAGTTTGAGGGATGATAGGTGAAACTTTTGACAAACCACAGGGACCATTTATGTTATTTACTCATTATTATATGGAGTATTACTCGAGTACATGTCAGTTTAAACAAATCTTGCTAAATTTATTTCTGCCTACATATCTACAATTATCACAGAGATATTTTGTAATTACTTCTTCAGTACTTTGTAAAAAACATTCCTAAGAAGATTTGTCTTAATGTATTTATAAATGAGCTTAACAAAACAGAAAACCCGAAAATAAGATGTATCAAACCTGAGTTTTCCCTACTGAATGAAAGAATAAACTTCAGCAACTTTCTACCAAAGATTGGCATGCCCGAAGGGGGCAATGCACTATAGGCCGTCTCCTATAAGGCTAGTATAGACTCAAGACTAGCGACAACCTGAGCCATTGTTGGGCGTTGTTTTGGATGGCTATGCAAACATCGATTTGCAAGTTGTCCAAAGTTTCTTAAACATTTAGACGAGATTGTCCCTCTCATATTACAATCAACAATTTGTTTTAGTCTACCCGGCCATTTTGATAGAATCTTGGGCCCATGAGGCAAAACCCAATTGTTCCTCGTCAAGAGTACTATCCACTGCTCGTTTACCACACAAGACTTCAAATAGTACCACCCCGAATGCATATACATCAGACTTTCTAGTCAGCCTACCAGTTTGAAAGTAATTTGGATCTAGATATCCAAATGTACCTTTAACCAAAGTGTTTGTTGAGAAAAGCGATGCGGATTGAAGCAAAACCGCAACTAAAATAAAAAATATTAATAAAGATGACACACGGATTTTACGTGGAAAACCCAATAGGGTAAAACCACGGGCAAAGAAAGATCGTTTCACTATAATGGAAATTAGAGTTACACCTTTTCTCTAATTACAAAGATTAGAGTAATCTTATGTAATTAGGAAATATTACACAAACTCTCTAATAAACTTATATACTAAGGAGACTTGTATACTTTAGTTGGAAAGAATGGGATGAACTACTGAACAACCACATGCCTCTATTTATAGTGGTGGTAAACCAACAAATAGAGAATGTGAAAACCTTTATCAATATACGGCTAAAGAAGTAGGCGCCAACAATATTATCAATCTTGACATTTACCTTCATCAACCGACCTCAATTGTAGGCTACCAACAATATTATATTCCAACTATCCAAAAAGTCCAACTTGGTAGGCTTCTTTTATTTCAACAATCTCCCACTTGAAGATTCGATTGAAGCTAAATCGATCTTCACACCATTATCCTTCCTTGCACTTTCATGTTGCTTACGTTTCTGCTAGGCCGCATGAGGATCGGCAGCATATAAACTTGTCACAATTGATTGCTTTCGTCAGATAATCCGTCACGCTATCATCAGTATGAATTTTCTGCATATCCACAATTCCTTCTTCCACTTTCTCACGAGCGGTGATCTTGAACTCAGATATGCTTTGTCTTTGAATGAAATCTTTGGATTCCTTGCAAGATACAAGGCACTCTGGTTGTCACAAAACAAAGTAATTTTCTCTTGTGCGTGCGAGCTCTTCCAACAACATCTTCAACCATATCGCTTCTTTCTTTGGCTTGAGCGGTGCAACATATTCTCGCTACGTAGTTGACATAGCGACAACCGATCGCAGTTTGAAACCCACCATCTTGTTCGCGAGAAAGTGTAAACACATACCCGTGGTTAATTTACTTCCGTCAAGATCACCGCATAATCGGAATCAACATATCCTCGACAGCTAAACCCGATTCCCCATAACATAATGCAACATCAGAGGTTCCTTTAAGATATCTAAAGATCCTCTTCACAGCTTCCAAATGCTCTCTACCAGGTTCCGCCATGTACCGACTCACTACTCCCACTGCATGTGCAATGTCTGGTCTTGTACAAATCATCGCGAACATTAAACTTCCCACTGTTGATGCATATGGTACTCGAGACATTTCCATCCTCTCCTTTTCACTGCTAGGACTCATCTTGGAGGATAACTTGACATTAGTAGGAAACGGGGTTGATATTGGCTTACAATCTTGCATATTGAACCTTTGCAAGATTTTCTTCACATAACTTTTCTGTGAAAGCCAAACTTTCCTACTAACTCTATCTCGGTGAATTTGCATCCCTAGAATCTTGTGTGCGGGTCCTAAGTCTTTCATCTCAAATTCCCTAGCGAGTTGTGCCTTCAGTTTACTGATACGATCTTTGTTGGGGCCTGCAACCAACATGTCGTCAACATATAACAGCAAGATGACAAAATCATTGTCTCCAAACCTCTTGTAATAAGCACAAAGGGTCTGCGTGTAGTCTGTTATATCCAAGGCTAATGATGAAAGAATCAAATCTCTTGTACCAACACCGCGGCGCCTGCTTAAACCGTACCGAGATTTGTTTAACCTGCAAACCAAGTTCTCTTTTCCTTTTTGTTTAAAACCTTCTGGTTGGAGCATGTAAATTTCCTCATCAAGATTTCCATGAAGAAATGCAGTTTTCACATCTAGCTGCTCTAGATGTAAATCATACGTAGCACACATTGCCAGAACTACTCGAACAGTTGTCATTCGAACCACAGGGGAAAATATTTCATTGAAGTCGACTCCCTCTTTCTGAGCATATCCTTTGACTACCAATCTTGCACGATACTTCTCCACCTCGTCATCACCGCTCCTCTTGATCTTATACACCCATTTGTTTCCAATAGGTTTTCTACCTCTTGGTAGTGGCATTAGTTCCCGTTTTATTCTTATGAAGAGCTTCAATTTCTTCTTGCATTGCTTCCATCGAGCGAAGCATCCGAATTATTCGATTTCTTGAAGAGTTGATGGCTCTCCTTCCTCTGTAAGAAGGCAGGTATGCAACATTGCCCTCCATAACATAATCGAAAGCCACACCGGCGTTTTCTTTCACGATTAAGAGTACGAGTCGTTGGAGCTTGAGACTCGGTCGTCTCATTCACCTCGCGCTGTGGTAAGGCTTGAGAAGAATCATTCGACTGAAATTGCCTTTCCATCTGTATTGATGTAGTTTCTCTTGTAGTGCTATCACCTTCTTCAATCTCTTGACTTTTGTCTTCCTTAAAGACAACATCTCTGCTGACAACTACTTTGTGGGCAGTGGGGTCCCACAAGCGATACCCCTTTACTCCGCCAGCGTACCCCAAGAACAAACATTTTCTGGATTTCGGATCCAGCTTTGTAGTTTTTGAGAATTGTACATCACGTACACATGACTTCCAAATATATGAAGGTGCGAATAGTTGTTGCTTTCCGTCCACATGCATCTCCATCGGTGTCTTCAAGTCAATCGCGGTTGAAGGTGACCGATTTACCACATAACATGCGGTATTGATCGCTTCCCCAGGCGATTTTTCCAAGCTTGCAGTTGCCAACATTGCTCTTGCTCTTTCTAACAAGGTTCTGTTCATCCGCTCTGCCACTCCATTCTGTTGAGGAGTATATGTCGTCGTGAACTGCCTTTTGATACCTTCTTTCCTGCAAAAAGTATCAAATTCATCACCTGTGTATTCGCCTCCATTATCTGTCCTCAAGCACTTGATCTTCTTTCCAGAATCAAGTTCCACCCGCGCTTTGTAAACCTTGAAAACTTTAAACACATCCGACTTCTTCTTGATGGGGTACACCCAACATCTCCTGGAATAATCATCAATGAAAGATACAAAATACCTTGCTCCTCCCGGGGGTGACCGGTGCTCGCCACACATCGAGTGAACCAATTCTAGAACGAGACACTTCTAGAATTTGATGTCTTGAATTTTAAGCGATCTCGCTTGCGATAACACAATGCTCACGTAAAGGTAAAGAAACCTTTGTGAGGCCATGAATTCTTCCTTTCAACAAGAATCTTCATTCCTTGTTTTGACATATGTCCAAGCTTCGATGCCATGTTCTGCAACTCTATGACTTGAACTATGTGAAGCAACAGATGCTTCCGCCTCCTCCATTACCTCTCCTTTCGGTTGGTATAAGTTTGCGACCACCTTTCACCTTTCATAAGTACAAGTGCGCCTTTTATAACTTTCATGATCTTGTTTTGAATTTCAACCTTACAACCAAGATCATCCAATTGTCCCAGACAATAGATTCTTTCTCGTGCCCTCCACGTGTCGCACATCCCGAATAGTACTGGCTGTACCATCATGCACCTTCACCATGATATTTCCAATTCCAATGATCTTTAGTTCATGATCATTGCAATCAGACACGATCCGCCTCCGTAGATAGGTTTATATTGATGAAACCATTCTCTTCTTGCGGTCATATGAAAAGTAGCTCCCGTGTCGAATGACCATATATCGCAAATCTTTTCCTCGCCTTCATTTGCAACGGCGCTTCATAACACGGCGTTACCATCTTCTGAAGTGCTTGCGAAATTTCCACGAGGATTAGAGGTATTTAAACCCGACAATCTTTCCTAAAGTGACCCGACTTGCCACAATTGTAGCATTTAAAACTCTTCTTCTTTCACATCTAGATTTACCACGATTGTGACTCCCATCGAGCCAGTTCCATTGACCTCCTACCGTCACCACCAAAGCCTCCACTGTCTTGAATCGGTGCATGTCTCCTCCCTATTATTACGCCTTTTTTCTTCCGAATAGCGGTGCAACATCATCGAAGACTAGATAGTCGGAAAGAACATTCTTGGTTAAGTTGATTATGAGTTGGTCATATAATTCGGGTAAACTTTGAAGTAGAATTTGAAAGCGTTCTTGTGGCTCTATTTTACAACTCAAAGATGTGAGTTGAGAAAATAAAGTATTCGAGTTATTAACGTGCTCGATCATCAAGTAGATTCCGTCATCGCGAGCATAAAGTTTCTTTTAAGGAAAATTTTGTTGTGGGCGATCTTGCCTCGTCTGGTCGAGCAAGATGATCCCAAATCTCCTTTGCAGTCTTCTTCTCCTCTATGCTTGATAAAACTCCATCTGCTAATCCCAGATGAAGATTTGCAATAGCATTTCCGTCCATCTCGTCCCATTTACTGTCATCCGTGACCTCAGCTGGCCTTTCGTCAATGGCCGCTAAACATTTATCCTTTCGAAGGATAGCCTTCATCTTTAATTTCCACAACGAGAAATTAGTCCCATTGAATTTTTCGATTTCAAATTTCGCCGCCATTGCTACAATCACAATCAACTTTTCGACAAAACTATTATTCGTTAATAATAGTAACGAACACCTTTTGAGTGAGTATAATTTTATTTATCTTTTGATGTGGAGGGTCCACTAATTAGTGGCAACCACAGCATATGATAAATAATTATACACACACCCACCTTAGCTCTTGATACCACTTGTTGAGAAAAGCGATACGGATTGAAGCAAAACCGCAACTAAAATAAGAAAATACTAATAAAGATGATACATGGATTTTACGTGGAAAACCCAATAGGGTAAAAACCACGGCAAGGAAAGATCGTTTCACTATAATGGAAATTAGGAGTTACACCTTTTCTCTTATTACAAAGATTAGAGTAATCTTATGTAATTAGGAAATATTACACAAACTCTCTAATAAACTTATATACTCAGGAGACTTGTACACTTTAGTTGGAAAGAATGGGATGAATTCTTGAACAACCACATGCCTCTATTTATAGTTGTGGTAAACCAACAAATAGAGAATGTGAAAACCTTTATCAATATCTGCTAAAGAAGTAGGTGCCAACAATATTATCAATCTTGACATTTACCTTCATCAACCGACCTCAATTGTAGGCTACCGACAATATTATATTCCAACTATCCAAAAGTCCAACTTGGTAGGCTTATTTTATTTCAACGGTGTTGACATAAGTGAGCGGTGATTCCTTGGGCTTACCTTGGACAACCAAAGTCCGAAATCTTAGCTTCCCAACTATTGTGTAACAAAATATTAGAGCTCTTGAAATCCCGATGTATAACTCCATGCTCAATACCGGTGCCAGTGTGAAGATAATCTAAGCCACGGGCAGCCCCTATGTATATTTTGAGTATTTTCACCCAAGTTATACAACTTAGACGTGTGTGAAGATGATCTTCAAGGGTTCCATGAGGCATATACTCATAAACGAGGATCATCTCTTGGCCATCGTTGCATTAACTAGGTTAAAAGCCTAATTATGAACTTAGGCTGGTTTATGTTTTGAGAAGAGAGATAGAAAGGTTTGACGGGTGTCACGGATCGTGACTCATGACGATGAGACTAGGTATCGAAATCGGACCCGATCTATTAATAACAATATTGAATGATGAAACCCGTCGGTGGCTAGTAAAGGACCCAAATCCCACATCTGAATTGGGTTCGTCTATCGAGCCTAAGCCCTAAACCTAATAGAGCCTAAACCCACAATTAGGCTTGGGCCTTAAACTAAATATCTAATACATGTAGAACACTAAATTCCCATAAGCTAAACTTTAATAATAATCCAATATACATTAGTGTGTAACTCCCGAGCGTGGTTAGATAATCAATGTCGTGAGAACTAATAAGCTGCTCGTGAAAGAAATACCACTAGGTGGTTACCGGATATCACTTGGAATCGTGTGATCACTTTCCAAAGTAAACTATTCGACCCTAATGCACGGTTACACGAATATCTACTTGGGATAAGACCAAATGTAGTTATGGAATTAGGCACAATTCTATAACCCTTGCGCTTATAAGTGTTAATCGTTTTCTGTGTGTCAATCATGCATAATCAGATCTCCTATTTATAGGAAAATACTCTTAGCTAGTCAAAAGGAATTATGAGTATTAATCGGCCCATTAATCGCCTCATAATTATCCCCATTATAGCCGTTAGTGGTTACATGACCAATTAAACGTGGTCATTATGCAGTTGTAACTGCCACTTGAATAGGTCAAAGCCCGTTACAAGCAGTACTTTCATCAGTACCTTCATAGCACCAGCAGTGGAAACACTGCTTCAGTGGAAACACCACTATTTCAGTGGAAACCACAATCAGTACTTTCCACAAGCACTACCAATATAAACCACTATTAGAGTCAGGGTGTTCATGGACCTTATGGGTGTACACTCCGTACCTCCTAACCCATTACAAGGTGTGAACTAATCCCACAAGTGCACTAAATTTTCCAACAATCCTCCCTAAATTTAGTTCACTTCCTTTGCTTGAAAAAACATTAATCAAAACATGTGCATAAGCGAAAATGTCACGAGTTGAATTTTCATCTTAGTAAATTACACGTTCAAATATTCGAGAATCGGGTGTTCTAAGAATTGAACCCTTCAACCCATTTGAATACACGAAGATAAAATACACACAGTTTTCAAACACTTATCGACTCGACACTATACAAGCCATGTGTCCATATCCAAATTCATAAATGTTGTAAAAGCTAAAAGTCCAAAAGCTTCCTAGCATTCGGTGACTAAGTTGGACTTAAGCAGATCCCTTTAGCGGACTTTATAACCAAGTCTCTAGCCAAACCCTTCGTCAGTGATCGCCTAAGTTACATTGAGATCTAACAAACTCTATAGATACCACCCATTCATGATAAGCTCGCGAATCATGCTATGTCGACACCTAAGTGTCTAGACTTACCATTCTACATTTGGCTATAAGCCTTAGCCAATGTAGTTGAACTATCACAACGGATAGAAATAGGTGCTATAGGTTTAGGCCACAATGGAATCTCAAGAAGCAAGTTTTTCAACCATTCGACTTCTTTATCGGTAATTGCCAAAGCCACAAATTCGATTCCATTGTTGAGCGGTGATGCAAGTTTGCTTCTTGGATGCCCAAAAATTTCACCTCCACCAGTAGGAATACCCGACCACCGGTAGGCGAAATGTCTTGATGTTCTTGATCAACTTGCATCGGTGTATCCTTCCAACAGCGATGGGTAACGATATATGAGAGACTATAATCCATAGTTCTCTTGAAATACTTGATACCCTTTGAATTGCTTGCGATGATCGACACTAGGATTACTAGTATACCGCTCAATTTTCTCACTACAAAACCAATATCGGGTCTTGTACAAGTCATGGCATACATCATGCGACCAATTACCTAGAATACTCAAGTTGAGATACAACTTTGCCATTATTAGGCATCAACTTCTCACAAGTATCCATAGGTGTACTCACAGGATTACAATCAAAGTAATTGAATTTCTTCAACACCTTCTCAATGTAATGAGGCGAGAGATAGAAATTCATTACTTTCATGTTTAATCCTTATACCAAGGATAACATCGCCTCCCCATGTCCTTCATGGAGAACCTTGATGACAAAATTCCTTTGTCAAGTCAACTTTGATTTTGGTCGGTGCCAAAGATCAACATGTCATCAACATATAGACAAATGATGACTCCTTTACAGTTCATCAAATTTGCTATATACACATTTGTCGGTTTGGTTAAGAACATAACCACTAGACAAAACCACTTCATCAAATTTTTGATGCCATTGCTTAGGTGCTGCTTAAGTCCATAAAGAGACTTAATCGGCTTAAGTCATCAATTCACCATTCAAGAAAGTCGTCTTCACATCCATCGATGAATAATCGGTTGTGAATAGATGCCATAGCAATCGGCATTCTTATGGTAATCGTCTGAGCCACATGGTCATAAGTATCAAAATAGTCTATCCACGACTTTTGTTTAAAGCCACGAATGACTAGTCTAGCCTTGAACTTTTCAATAGTTCCATCTACCTTCATTTTCCTTTTGAAAATCCATTTGCAACCCAAAGGTTTGCAACACGGTGGTAGATCAACCAACACCAGTGTTGTTGCCCATGATGGAATCCATCTCATCATTGATTGCTTCTTTCCAAAAGGCAATATCACGGGACTTCATTGCTTCTTCAAATGTCTTGGATCATCCTCAACAATGAAGCAATAGGAGTATTGATGCGAGACCTCATCCTTGTTCCTTCAACTAAGTATAGTTGAAACTCGGTCCAAATGACTTTGGAGTCCTAATCCTTTTGCTCTTTCTAAGCATAGGTTCGGGTTGTTGAACCACACCTCATCGAGGACCTCGATGGCACTTCATCGAGGACCTCGATACATCGATGTTATGAGTTCCATTAGGAATCTTCATACTCGGTCTAGGGGCGATGAGAATCTATTCTCATCAAAGTTTGCATCCCTTGATTCAATTATGGAGTTAAGCGAAACATATTCATTAGGTTCAATAACATAGAACCTAAAAGCCTTGGAATGCTCGGCATATCCAACAAAGATGCAATCAATGCCTCTTTCACCCAAAGTTTTCAACTTTAGATCATGGAGTCTTACAATGACCTACAACCCCAAACCTTGAGATAGTTCGGGTTGGGTTTCCTTTTAGTCTAGAGTTCATAAGGGGTAACCTTGTTCCTTTTGTTGGGAACCTATTTAATAAATAGCAAGTCGTTAACATAGGTTCACCCCAAAACCCTTGACTCGATCTGAATAGGACAACATGGAATTAACCATCTCCTTGACACCTATTTTCCTTTCGTAAATACCATTTTGTTGAGGAGTATAAGGGCGATCATGATCGTTTCATGGATTATACCAATGATGAAAATCTGAGTATCAATGTACTCACCTCCCTATCGGTCCTTAATCTCTTGATCAAAGACCCAGTTGTAATTCAACTTGGCTTTAAACACCTTGAATTTATCTAAAGCTTCATCCTTAGTATGTAAAGATAGACATAACAAAACCTAGAAGCATCATCAATAAATGTCACAAAGTACTTCTTATTACCCAAAGAAGGAGTGGCATGCAAATCCATGTGTCATCGTGTATTAGCTCAAGAGCTTAGTCTCACGATTAACACCACGAAAAGGTTTCTTAGTTATCTTGGTCAACATGCAAGTTTTACACTTTTCGGTGTCGGTCAAATCTTGGGATTAACCCGTCCTTAGACATATCTTGCATTCTCTTATAATGGACATGGCCAGTCTAGCATGCCAAAGGGTAGAGTCAGTCTGGTCAATGGTGGTCACAAAGGCTGAATTTAAACTATCAGTGGCAATAAATACACTATCAGTGGAAATATTAAGTCTGGACATTTGATTACATAAATAACCAAAACCAATAAAAACACCACATTTAGACAAGACAAATTTATTAGATTCAATAACTTGTTTATATCCATGATTATTCAAAACACTACTTGAAACCAAGTTTTTCCTTATATCAAGAACATGAATAACATTAAACAAAGTTACAATCTTTCCAGAACTAAACTTAAGATCTACACAACCATGACCATGCACCAAGGCTATTGACTCATTTCCCATGTGAAGAATAGAACCATCATTCAGTGACTCATAAGTCTTGAACCAGCTTCTATCTTTGCACACATGAACTGTTGAACCATAGTCAACCCACCACGCAACATCATCATCCTGCACATAATGAGATTCGAGATACATATGTAACATAATAAATCGAAAAGACTTATTAACCATATTACGACCTTTCGGTGAGTTGGAAGAACCACCACTCCACGAACCATTAGTGCACGATCCATTGGCTTTACCACCAACTTTAACACCTTGCGGTCCCTTTTAATGTGACATGTTTTGCCACATTTCCAACAAGTAGGTGTTGCCTTCTTGTGTGGATCGCCGCTTGTGTTATCATGATATTTGCGTTTGCCTTTGTTGTCATTGTACAGGTGGAGTTGTTATGCTCCACCATATTGACAACAGATGCACCAAAGACATTGCTACTCTTTGGCTTGTCATTATCCTACACCTTGAGAGATTCCTCGGTCTTGATGATGGCCCAACTCAACGAGTTAATTCCTCTTTCTTATGTTTCAAGGTATGCTTGAAATCTTTCCATGAAGGAGGAGTTTGTCAATGTCACAAGAGACCGAAATAGACTCATCCATGTGCATATTATGTTGTGTAAACCTTCCAAGTATTCCAAGAAGTTCATTGTATTGTTTCATTTTGTAATTTGTGAAATTACTAACAAGAAACTTCTTACTTGATGCATCCTCGACCATATATTTGGCATCGAAGGAGTCCCACAGTTCTTTGGAAGATTCAATGTTCGATAGATGTCAAATAGAGAATCGGACATACCATTGAGAATAAGACCTCTGCATATGTAGTCATCATTCTCCCATTTGCTCATCCTCTAATCGCTCCATAGTAGCATCATCCCCATCATCGAGAATAGGTGTAGTCAAAACATAGACCACACTCATGCTTGACAACAACAAATGCATCTTCTTACGCCACCTCCTAAAGTCCACCCTTCAAACTTATCAAGCTTGGCAAAGTTTGAAGCCATGTGTTCATTGCATCGGTTGCCATTGATTATCACAAAATAGTTTACTTTGATTGTTAGTGTGTAACTCCCGAACATGGTTAGATAATCAATGTCGTGAGAACTAATAACTATTGAGCGAAACAAATACCACTAGGTGGTTACCTGATATCACTTGGAATCGTGTGATCACTTTCCAAAGTAAACTATTCGGCCCTAATGCAGGGTTACGAATATCTACTTGGGATAAGACCAAATGTAGTTATGGAATTAGGCACAATTCTATAACCCTTGCGCTTATAAGTGTTAATTGTTTTACGTGTGTCAAGCATGCATAATCGGATCTCCTATTTATAGGAAAATACTCTTAGCTAGTCAAATGGAATTATGAGTATTAATCGGCCCATTAATCGCCTCATAATTATCCCATTATAGTCGTTAGTGGTTACATGACCAATTAAGCGTGGTCATTATGCGGTTATAGCGCCACTTGAATAGGTCAAAGTCCGTTACAAGCGATTTCATCGGTATCTTTATAGCACCAAAGTGGAAACACCATTGTTTCGGTGGAAACCACAATCGATTACTTTCCACAAGCACTACCAATACAAACCACTATTAGAGTCGGGGTGTTCATGGACCTTATGGGTGTACCTCCGTACCTCTAACCCATTACAAGGTGTGAACTAATCCCACAAATGCACAAAATTTTCCAACAATATCTATATATTATGTATAATTAACACCTAACATGCCCAAGGCTCACAACTGGGCTTGGGCCGTATATCGTCTAATACTCTCCCGTTTTCGAACGGCGAAATCATAGCTCGAATTGAAAAATAAACATAATTATTAAAAGTAAAACTAGAGATAAAAGCGAATCTAAAGATAATTATTTTGATAAAGAATCAAGACTTTGATATGTACCCAATCGCGTAATCCGTAAAATAGTGATTTTTTATTATTTTTTTTGTTTGACTTATAACAACGCGATGAAGCGTCCAACTAGTGAAGGCAGCGATTATGCCATGATTTCCTTCATAATTTAATCACGAATCCACGGTCGCTAATGGCATAAGTTAACTCTAAGAGGTTTGAGAGTTAAAGCAAAATAGTGAGCGATTAATGTCATTTGAATATAGCTTCTTGTTCCGGAGTGTGATGGCGTATCGTTGTGGCTACAGTTGCGATTGTGATATGCTTTTCTTTGTAATTTAATTACGAAGCGACCGCTAACCTCTTGTAAAATGTCAATTAACTTTTGCGCTTTGAGAGTCATGGTCAAATAGTGGCTCGAGAGTCATGATGAAAAAATGCAATAATAAGCTACAATGAAACCTATATAAGCTAGATTATCAACTATATAACCTATAACTAAGATTGTGCAAACTAAATCTATCCTAAATCTAAGCTCGCTATGCCATTTTAATTGAATTTTGACTTTTCTTGAATTGAACCTTAATTTTATGACTTATCTAACCTTAATGTACCTATATGAAACTATTAGAACAACAAATTACTCTGCGACAAGCTTGAACACTAAAATCAACTATAAACCAAACACCCCTTAATATGCATTGTTTTTGAGTTTTTTAGGATTTTAAGTGAATCTAACCAAACTACTGATGCAATAAACTTAATTAATCTATATGAGATCTAGTGATGCTAAAATGACTGACTATATAGTACTAGAATAAGCAGATTAATAAGCAACAGGTAACACTAGAGTTTTATGGATTTATAGTTTTTAAAAGCAGCAAAATGAGAACAAATGACTACAAATACTAAGATTAAGCAATAAAATGATAAGTAATAACTAAATGAACATTCACAAACACAAATAAGCACAGACTCAATGCAGATAACAAATAGGCAGTAGAGATAAAAAGCTAAATATTAAAATGAGACTTACAAACTCCCTTGCTCAAAACAGGGTGATTCAATACCAAAATGAGCTCGAAATAAGATCTAAAGTCCTAGGGGCCTTCAGGTCTTCAAAATAAGCTCAAGTGCTTATCAAATAAGGTGGTTGACTTTTGTTGACTTTGATGAGAACTTTTGAGATTAAAGCAGTTTAGTCTAAGCTCTCGAATAGCTACTAGGAAGCTAGTATGAACTTATGTAAACTAGAAATAAGCTTATTGAAGCTTGATTTAACTACTTAACCATAATTTTGTACTTTTTATATATTATTTTTTTTTTTTTTTTAGTTTTATTTTTTTTAGAAGTAAAACAGAAACAACAAAGTTAAACTTATAAAAGGTTTTAAAACAGCTTATAAGAGCTTATATAAACAGTAATAAGAGCTTATCAAACATAACCAAACATCATTAAGGAACATTAAGGTAAATTGAACACGAATTTAAAATGAAACGAGAATTTTATTAAAATTAAGATGATTACAATATTCGAAACAAAAATTAAAGATTACAAAGTACTTTTGAAAGCTTAAATTGAACTATGAAAATAAATTGACAGAGTAACGGTACTAAAAACTACACACCCTATCTGATATGAGAAGGGGTCTTTGTATAGGCAAGCTCTAGGGTTTCAGGAGGTGAGGAAGCTTCAGGAACTTCTTCTTTCAACCATTGATCAAAACTCTAACATGTGCTCTTCAATTTGGACCCTTGGATCTCGTGTCCACATCACCTCAGCCAATCAGCGCACTTAGGATCGCCAGGGTGGCATCTGACATGACAGGGGTGTGTCAGGAGCTTCTAGAACTTTTTAAGCAAGGGTAATTGGGTTTGATTTCAGGGTAAAAGGTGAAAAGGGAGTGTCAACAGTAAATGGGGATTTTAGGAGGGAAGGGGATATTCAGGGTATTTTTTTATTTCTTTGACCAGATTGACTAAGGGTTGACCGGGTGTAAAGGCTTTGACCGGGTAGTAATATCAAAGGAGCAGGTCAAATTGATAAGGTGGGCTTGGGCTAGGTGGGTAAAGGGTAATAATAGTTGGATTTGGTATTTTGGTTGTGGTATGCTTTGTATCAGGATGGTAAATGAAAATTTAATATACGGACCAATTTAGTAATTTTTGATATTTCAAGGACCATTGGTGTATTTTTGGAAAGGTAAGGGTATAAAGTGAATCTTTGGATAATTGAGGGGTTAAAGGGTATAGAAGGGTAAAATAGAAAAGTGAAGGGTAATTTGTGACAATTTGTGAAAGTTGAGGGGTTGAAAGTGATAATTTGGTAATTTTGAGGGTGAAATGTGAAAATGTGATATAATGACGGGTTTAAGATGAAATCTCCCAATCTTTACCGAACTCCGTAAAATGTCACTTTTAAGCATCAAAGTCCCATAAAATAGCATCCGACATCGGCTTTTGCACTCTTCTCTCTCTCGCTCGGTTTTGTCGGTTTGGCTTTCTTTTTACATTTTGTCATATCAGTACTGCACATGCATAAACTCAAGAAACCAATGATATTAGCAATAAACTCTTTTACGGTAATTTTGGATCCATTTTGGTAAAGAAATGGTATGTGTTTAGCACATATCGAGTCATCAAGAAATTGTATTTGGGTGTTGATGTTGGTTTAGGAGTGCCATATGGAAAACAGTTTCATCAAAGGTTACATGGAGAAAATGATTATTTTATTGGTGTTTAAGTCAAGGCAACGATACCGCGATGATTTGAAGCTTGTCCCAAGTAGATGGAGGGTGTGGCGCGTGGTTCAAGTTTGTGATTAGGATATAAGTGGGGGTAACATAAGCAGCCAAATGTGCGTATAAGGCTATAATCCGGGTTTTGGCCAAATAATCGGGTATACGGGATTTCATTGGCAATAGTTGTGGAAGGTAAAAAGTTGACTAAATGGACAGCCATGTTTAAAGCTTCAACCCAAAATGTTGGTGGAAGGTTGGCCTGGAAAAGTAGGGTTCGAATGAGGTTGTTGATGGTGCGAATCATCCGTTTTGACTTCCCATTTTGTCGAGATATCTTGGGGCATGAGAAACGAAACTGAATGCCATTGTCGGCAAAAAGTTTATGTAGGGTGCCGTTATCAAATTCACCGCCGTGGTCACACTGAAACGATTTTATTCCACACTTAAATTGAGTGTGAACGTATTTGCGAAATAGAACAAATTTTGATAATACATCAGATTTGTTTATCAACGGGTAGACCCAAACAAAATGAGAATAGTGATCCAAAAACAAAACATAGTATTTAAAACCCGAGAGGCTTGAAATTGGTGAAGTCCATACATCAGAATGAATAACATCAAAACATGCATTAACAATAGTATCAGAACTGACAAATGGAATTCGAACGTGTTTGCCAAGCTGGCAAGCATGACAAAGCACATGTGGTTTTTCCTTATTGCAAGATATTAAATTATTTGAGGCGAGAGGCGTAGCACCGCCTCCTGGATGGCCAAGGCGCGATGCCACGTATGTTGACTTACTAGTAGAGCTTGGGGAATAGGACACGGGCGTGACAGGTAAAGGTCGCCCGTCTTTGTCACATCATCGGAGTAGCACCGACGTGTCATGAAATCCTTGGCGGAAAAACCAAAGGATCAAATTCAACGAGGCAATTATTGTCACGCACAAATTGACGACGAGATATAAGGTTTTGACAATATGAGGGGTAATAAGGACGTTATTTAAGTAAAGAGTCGAGAAGGGTAGGCAATATACTCGACTGTATTAGTGACCTAATGTTATGCCCATCACCAACCGATCTGAGATGGATACATGCAAGTATTAAAAATGTTGCTAAGACTATTAATGATGCATTCGGATGTGAGCTCGTACACTGTGTCCATATTCCGATTACTGCGGTAGGATCACGAAGTGTCACCGCATTAAAAGCACTGGTAAAATTGTTTCTTGACCGGTGGTTGACCGAACCACCCATAAGATCCATTGCTGACCGGTGTGGAGCATGAATAACCGTTTGACCAAAAGTTGAACCTCGTTGTTGACCAACAACATCCACTAGACACGCCAAATCTTCTTTGTGAACTCGCTAACCCGCCAATCAATTGAACCCCATAGTATAATGACCCAACGGAAAAGAACTACCTCGTGGCTGTTGAATTTGGTGGAAGAGAATATTGGGAATAAAAAGGTCGTGGGCACGATGTGGTATTGAGAAGGGGTGAGTGGTATTATGAAGGAATAGGTTTTGCATGGTTCAAATGGTGGTACTATCGTATAGGGTTTGAGGCGAAAAAAAAATAAAAAATAAAAAATTGGCAAACTTGTGACCTCCAAAGCACAAGTAACTTGGTAATTAATCTGTGGATTTGTGACTTAAACACAAATCACCAACACATAAACAATTGATGACCTAAAAACACAAGCAAGTTAAGAAGTGTGATTAGGGTATGTGAAGATGGATGTACATGCAAGGAGCGGGGTGAGTGTTTTAGGAAAGGATTGTGGTGATTAAAGGCACGATACCATGTCAATAGTATAAATGATTACGTGTTTCATTGATTTGCATGATTTACATCACCGGTATAAATAAGTACAAGAGGAATAGTCTAGAATCTGGGCTCAAGCCCGATACACAACTATACGGGATAACAAATCCAAGCGAAAGGGAAGCCCGTATCACCTAGCCAATTACCTCCATCAATAAAATTGCCACGGTGAAACCTTGAGCTTACATTACATTCGTAATCACCCTATATCCGGCCACGTCACTCTATTCGACGACGCCCGTCCCACGTGTTACGATACTCTCCATAGTACAAAGTAGCAAGTGCAAAATTCCCATCCCAAGGAAACCATCCAATAGGGTTAATCACATCACTTATAGTCGATTGCATTATAACCGTTCTAGAAAAATTCCTCCAAGGTCTCCCTAGGTATGTTGGAAAGCTAGCTTGCCCGGTAAAAGATCTGCCAAGCACCTATTCTAGATTTTTGTATCCAAGTCCTCGTATTTTGGTTAGGGTCACTTCTTCCTGAGCCGTGACCATGTTTCTTTAGGTTTGGATTAGGTCTACGAGCATGGATGTCACGATCTTGTATAATCTACTGCAAAGATTGCCAAATATGAAGTCAATCTGTCTTGGCTATGGCGGTTGACGTAGAACCGACGATTGGAGTGGACATATAAAGTGTCTTCGTATGCTATCATGCCACATATGTAAAAAGCGATAAACCGACCCGACCAGTATTGCCACGACTTGTTGATTTGATGGACCGGTTGAGTTTTGAAGCGTTATGTCGCGTGCTAGGAATCCGAACCCACACCGCAAACAACACTTAGAAAATAAGGAATCCATATATATATATATATATATATATATATATATATATATATATATATATATATATATATATATATATATATATATATATATATATATATATATATATATATATATATATATATATATATATATATATTATTTTTTTGTTTTATCTATAGTACATCATACAATCTGTATTAGGGTATACACGTCATACTCCGAACTGTTTCTATTACATATATGATGAGGTCTGCCGACAATATATAAAAAACATATGCCTAGAAATATTGATGGCCCCAAAACAACGATGTTTCACCAATCCTAGTAGCAACATTACTACTCCATCCGTCTCTAAATAAGTGTCCACTTTTGACTTTTGAAATCTTTCTTTTTCAACTTTGACCATTAATATTTGTGTTTGTCTTATATAATATTTAATACAAAATATATGAATGAATTTGGTTTTTAAATGTGTTTTAAGTTAATATAACTTTCATCGAATATAATATAACACAAACACAAGTATTTAAAGTCAAAGTTGAGAAAGCAAGACTTCAAAAGTCAAACGCGACATTTATTTTTTTTTTTTTTTTTATCAAATCGACAAACTAAAATATATTTGAAATGAAAGGTACACTTTGCTGGGACATAAATGCAGAATAAACTAGACAATATTTTTTAGATGAAGCAGTCAAGCCTCTATAGAAAATGGAATCTTTTTTTATGTTACTTACCAAAAGGGTCCAAAAAACAATTGAGGTTCGTTACTACATATATACAAAAATATAAAAATTGTAAAAATGATTTTAGGAAGATAAAACAGAGGAAAAAACGTGCACATATGTACGACTGGAAGTGAAAACATATGTACTACTGACCGACAGTCGCAGAGTTGAAAGTGGTGACACCACCACCGACACTCCGGTTGGCTGTGATTACTGTTGATATTCTTCCGGCACCGATAAACATTAAGTTCTGTTTGTTACTTGGAATATTAACGTTTTCTCGGTACACCCTGCCGCTATACTAATCACAAATCTGCAGTCACGAATTTATACAAACAAATGAGAAAATCTGAAAATAAGCCAAATTTTTTTTTGAAGTCCTTGTGGTCAAGTTTTAACCCAAAATGGTCGTGCATATGAGCTTTCATTCCATGTTTCATTTGAAATTCATACGTGTCCAAATGAAAGTACACTTTTGTACTTTCATTTGGACGCTGATACACTTGATAATAGTTCAAATCAGTCTTGCAATAATAAATTTTGGGTGGAGCTCTGGTCAGTGGTTGCATGCATGACCATTTTGGATATTGAGTTAAAAGTGACCAAAGGGACTTCAAAAAATTTTAGCTTATTTTTGTCTTTTCTCAAAACAAATTTCTAAGCTGTCATAAAAGTTATAATGTACTTCTTAAGCAAATGCAATGTAATTAAATCGAAAATTGTAATGGCACTGTGCTCCTGTGCATACCTGGTTGTGCTTCTATTATACTGGTTGCAGGCAACGCAACGCAGCAGAGACTGTAGTAAAGTCTCCGCTGCCATCGGCTTTCAACTACGTTAGGTGTTACAGTTCTGACTGTAACAACTTTCGGTCTCTCTTAGACAACCACTCGGGCCACTTTTCATCCACTAACTTTCGTCCCTTTATCTGGACTTCGTTGGCCATATCTGTATCGGTCATGTTCTTGATCATGGCCAACGAATTACTACACATCTTCCCGCCATTGATTTCACCATCAATAAGCGATTCACGCACTTTCCTGTCGCGTTTACTATGGGAGAATCCGTCTATGCATGTTTCTTGATTCGTCAAACTGGTACTCATTAGAGTGATTATGTCGTCTACATGTTTGCGAAGGCGTTTTTTTGTAGGACACGTCTCTAGAAACTCAACGACTTTGTTGAGTTTCTCGATAGTGCCTTCAACTAGCTCTAGGCAATCTTGGAGCGCGATTTTCTCGCGTTTACTGAGACCAGTTCTCGTGGTAAGTATCTTGATCCCGACGTGGTTTCTTTGGATTACTTCTTTGGTTTTATTGATAGCTAGTTCGATGACATCTTTAGATGTTTTCACCTTTTTGGTGATTTCCGGGTTGTTGGAAAGCGTGGAGTAGCATAAATCGGGGTGGAGGGTGATGCTACATGATGATTTTATGATCGCGTGAGAGGTGGATGCTTTAATGTTGTCAGAGCTATTGTCGGAATTGGTGTTGGAGGTTTTGGAGTTCACTCCAACTGCAATGCCGACAATAGCTGTGATAAGTAGGATAGAAGCGAAAATTGTGAGGATCTTTCGCTTCTTGACAGAATCATGAGTTCCGGCAAAGATATCCTTGATCATTTGAGTGTTGAGGAAATGAAGTGGCTAAGAGTGAACAGAAGTGTGGGAATAGTACTAAACTACTTATCTTTGGTTATTCATTTCTTTATCTAGGTCCTACTATAATTGGAAATATTGAAAAGTGTCATTCTTGCAAAATCGACTTTTTGGACTGTTTGTAGCGTGTAGGAAATCCAATTTTGCTTGCTTTGTGAAGATATGTAAACGCCATTCAATAAGATATTTTAACTAACTTCTTATCAAAAGCTTATGGTCGCATGGTATCTGCACGAATAACAGTTTAGTCGCAAGTCGTTTTATTACACCACGATCTTATTTTGAACTTGCGCATTTAGTCCTATTTGGATGGGCGTTAGTTAGATCCGTTAAATATTTTATATTTGTTAGTCATTCGTTAATAATTTTGCAGATTAGTCCTTATTTTTAAAATATAGTTTTCCCGGTTAGTCACTCCGATTAATAATAGTTATTGCCCGTATTTTTACTTTTTGTCCGTTTTATCAGGTTCGTTCGTTTTTATCAGTTTCCCCATTTTTCGTTTTAAATCCAGTTATTTACGTTTTATCCACTTTTAATTACTTGTTTTATACGTTTTAAATCATTTTTTTTACGTTTTGTCGATTTTTATCGTTTTGACCCTTTTTACGTTTTAATCCGTTTTTTACGTTTTAATATTTTTTACGTTTTATGCTGTTTTGTCGTTTTGGATTTTTTCAAATTGTGAAAAATTCCATTTCACGTGAACAACGGTAAGCAGAAACGGACCATGGCGGCGAATAAGCGTGACAGCGGATAAGCGGAACAAAAATGTAAAAATGGTAACGTAAAGCAGGACAGCAGATAAACGTAAAAAAGCGATAAGCGGATAAGCGACAAAAGCGGATAAGCGGACAAAGCGTAAAAAGCGGACGAACATATAAAAGCAGGCGAAAGGATAAAAACTCAAAGGTTGGCGGACAAAAGCGTGTAAAATAGCGACAAAACATATAAAAATGCAGGCGAAAGGGATAAAAGCGTAAAAGCGGACGGCGAAAAAAAGGGAAAGCGGATAAAACAAGCAGCGGATAAAGCGGACAAAGCGTAAAAATACGGGCGATAACTATTATTAACGGAGGGTAGCGAGCTATATTTTAAAAATAAGGACTAACGTTGAAAAATTATCAGCGAAGGACTATGCGGTAATACTTATGACGGACAACTAATAGCATATCTAAAATAGGGAAATGCGTCGTGAAGGTTTCAAAATAGGTATTTGTGGTATAATAAAAGCATTAGGAGCCAAAGTTGTTATTTGAGGAGTATTATCTGTGGGGATAAAGCGTGTAATTTTTATTTAATAAATGAAAAAGGCACCACTAAGACTAGTTTTTCTTTTAGTTTAATGCATATGTATAGCTTAAATAAATTATTTCCTGGTGAGTGGGTATACAAAGTTTAGCTTCTTTTCTCTTTTGCAATTCAGTAAATTTTTTATATTTTTATAAAAACTAATTGTTGTTGTGTTTTTTTATAAAAAATATATTGTTAGCTTATCAATATATAAGTGACTAAAATTAAAGTGATGATGTGGAAATCTAGTAAACCGTGTAGAGTTTAATCCATTGTGAATGTTTTGTATAGATGATAAAATAATGATGTGATAGTGTATTGAACTTTGTATTATACTGTTCACCGGAGATGCTCTTAAATTAATTTTAATAAGACAAAATGACTTGATGAAGTCAAGCAAGTACTAGAATTGGAATTATATTAAGATAATTACACATAATTCTCTTACAACATACCTACCACAATACTTGATAAACTCCAAGAACAAGTACACATTTTCTCATTCAAAATAAACTTGCAATACATGAAACTTGTTATTCAAAACAACTTATTTCGCTCACAATTCAACCGTAATCACAACCCAAGAGAAAGGGAACCGGTTGCTCGTAACCAACTTCCACCACCAATAAAATTTCCGGGGTAAAGTTTGAGCCGTCGTGGTACTAATGATCCCTGATACCCTTGCCATGTCACTCTATTAGCGGTACTTGCCCCTGCCCCGTGTTTTGATACTCGGCATAATACAATGTATTAAGTGCAAAATTCCGCTCAAAGGAAACCATCCAGCGGATTAATTACATCGCTTATTGTCGATTGCATCACAATCGTTCTAGAGTATTCTCTCCACGGCCTACCTAAATAAGTTGGAAAACTTCCTTGAACTGGCCTAAGATCCGAGGTTGCACCTATTCTACATTTTGTATCACAATTCCTGTATTTTGGTTTGGGTCACTTGACCTTGAGCCGTGACCATATTCTTTAGCTTGGGTTAGGTCTGGCATGAATATCACAATCTTGGAACACGACTGCAGCGTTACCAAAGATAAAGTCGACCGTGCCAGCTATGAAGCAGTTTATGTAGAACTGACGATTGGGTGGACATAAAGAGTGTCTTGGTATGCTATCATGTCGCATTGGTAAAATGCTGATAGATCTGACCCAACCCGTATCGCCACAGCTTGGTTTCCAGAAGGCCCGGCTGTGTTTGAAATGTAATATCTCGTGCCAGGAATCCAGCACCCACAGCAGCTGCATGCATACAATATATGGTAAAAAAGTAAATAATGTATCAAGACACCATATCAGTAAGATTAAAAACAAATATCTACACTTAAAAGTATATGGACACAATAAGATCAACTTGGTCATTTAGTACTATTAAGCCAAAAGTACATTGGTTTGTAGTCTTTGTATTTCAATGTGACTTAATTAGATCCAAACATTGTAGCAACTATAGATATGTGAACATGTGCATATGCCAAAAACGTGAATAATTGAATAGTTTGGCGGTAAAAGATATAATATTACTAACCGACAGTAGCGGAATTGAATGTAGTACTACCACCAGCGACACTCCTGCTTCCTGTGATTATCGTCGTAGTTCTTCCGAACCCAAAACATCAAGTTCCTTTTACCACTTGGAATATTCACATTTTCACGGTAAACACCAGCCGCAATCCTAATCACATACCTAGTCGAACTAGAAGGAGCGGCTGCAACAGCAGCAGAAACAGTTGTATAGTCCCCACTTCCGTCTGCTGCCACAACAACGTTAGCTGTTACAGTTCAGACTGACAGCTTACGATCTCAACAGATAGCCATTCAGGCCAGTTCACGTCATCCTCGGTTAACTTTCTCCCTTAACCTCAGATTCGTTGGCCATGTCGGTATCAGTCATGTTCTTGATCATGGCCAGCGAATTACTACACAACTTCCTGCATGGATCTCTCCCGCGATAAGTGATTCACGCACTTGCTTCATGCCTATCGTGGGAGAATCCATCAATACATATTTCTTGGTTAGTTAAGGTTGTACTCATTAATGTTATTATATCGTTCACATGTTTTTGAATACCTTTTTTTTGTTGGATACGTCTTGAGGAACTGAACTGCTTCTTTCAGTTCCTCAAGCGTCATCCTAACATTCTAAACAATCATGTAACGCAATTTTCTCACGCTTCGTGAGATTGGCTCTCAAAACAAGTTTCTTGATCGTGAAGTAGTTTCTTTGAATTATTTCTTTGGTTTTGTTTACAGATAGCTCGATTACGTCTTTTGGTGTTTGGACTTTTTTTGTTATTTCGGGGATGTTGGCAAGTGTTGAGTAGCATAGATCCGGGTGGAGGTTACGCTACATGATGATTTGATAATACTATGAGCTGCAGTCGCTCTGATGTTGTCGGTTTAGACTTAGAGTTAAATCCGACAGCAATACCTATAACGGCCGAGACAAGTGGGACTACAGCAAAAACCATGAAGATAGTCTTTTCTTGTTGCCGGACATTGTTCCGGAAAAGATTTAGTTTTTCATGATAGAGTGATAGTAATGAAGTGATGAAGAATTGTGACTTTTAGATATGAATGAGTGTATGATATTTATCGTGTTTGCATTTATGATTTTTTAATATATTGTTTTCTCTAGGACCTATTATAATTGTAACATTATTGTAATGAACATGTGAGCAGCCACTGAGCAATATATTTTTGGTGTTTTAGTTTTATTCGAACATGCTACGAAAGGAAAAATAAAATATAGCAACAGTTATCCTTGACCAAAATCTGTAACAGTTTAGATTCTCTACGAAGACGAGGTTTCAGTTTTCCGTTGTGCTATTAATAAAATCTAGACATTCTAGAAAAAGAATCGATGTAGATTTTCTTTTTGATTTCTAGTAGTATCGGTGATTAAACGGTGACCAAATGACTCTGTTAACTTAGCGCATGTGATTTTCTCTAATATCAAATGCCTTAGCAAAATATAAACTGACTCAGCTCACATATAATGAAAATCCAGTTCATCAGTATGTGACCCAATCGTCTGAAGAGCCGGCCAAGTAAGCCAAGCGAACCCATATAATGAGGGGCGTGTCCCTTGAGCAAACCGAACAACTTGACCCTCCATTCGACTAGCCTTAGGGTCGTCGAGAAGTTCTAATAGCTAAGCGGGTTTCTTGCTAGGTTAAGGTTTTTAAATTGGTGTTGTGTCGTTTAATGCGTTGCTTTCATTCTAGTTTTTGTTGATAGATAATGAAAAGCACTCGTGAGTGTTATCGCTATTAGTCCATGATTTATAATGGTGATTATATATGAAACTACAGAACTAGCGCATGACGCAGGCTTTGGCTGTTTCTCTTTATCTTTCATTATTCGGCGGCGAAATCATAATTTCCGGATTGAATGAGAAAACTAAATAAATATTAAAGCAATAATTTTTTGTTGATGAAGGCGTTGAATGACAATGACGAGACAATCTTTATCAATGACAATAAGCGAAATAAAGCGATAGCAAAGCAAAAACATTATAGCAAATAATTAATTTTGATGACGTCGGCAAACAATGAAAATTAATTTTCATCATGCAACAACATCAAAGCAAAAGCAAAAGCAAAAGCAAAGAAACAAAATAAAAAGCAAATCATAGACTTTTTAAAAAAAAACTTGGGTTTGAAAAGAATAGGGATATTTGGTGACGGATAAGGTTTGTGGGGTGACGTAAAGGAAGCGGCTCAGCTTATCCAACTAGGTATCTGGATCGAGACGCTCCCGTCTGTGTTAAATAATGAAAACCTCGTGAGGTGTTATGTCGGTTGTTCGTGATAATCATTGTACTATTGAATTTGGCGATTTTGGTTTTCTATTAAAGGATTTCATGACATCGGGTGCTTCTCATTTGTGATCGCTGGCGATCTTTACTCGATCCTGAAGCCTTCCATATTCTCATTACTTTTCTTACGAGTTGGTATCGTGGCACCGGTAGCGGACATCCGAGGAAGTGAAGTGTTACGTCGTGTTCTTCTAGTAATACAATTTCTTGTAATAAAGAAACCTCCGTTCTTTATCATGCTTGTCATTTCGAAAACTACGTGAGGCTTCCATTTGTTAGTTATAGTACTTTGGTTAATTCATGTTTGACATTGTTCACTATGGCTTGTGGACTTCCTCGATTTCGAGTCTTTCTGGTTTAAATACTATGTTTAATTTTGGATCATTATTTACAATATGTTTGGGTTTATCCATTGCTTAACAAATATGATGTCTTGTCTAAGTTTGTATTGTTTAGTAACTTTGTTCACTCAATTTAAATGTGAAATAAGTTCTTTTCGATGTGATCATGGTGATGAATTTGACAACCATGATTTCCATAAGTTGTTTGCATCTAATGGTATCTGGTTTCGTTTTCTTGCCCCAAAACCTCACGACAAAGCAGTGCGTCACGAAGGATGATCCGAATCATAATCAATCTTATTCGCATTACTTTTCAATAGCACTTCCTCTCGATTATTAGGTTGAATCCACTTAATATGGCCATTCACTTGTTGGATATTTTACCTTGAAAGCCATTAACATTGACATATCCTTTACCCGTTTTTGGAACCAACCCAGGTTATAGCCTTACGTACTTTTGAATATCTACATTACCTACTTTCGGCGTCTCTACAGAACTTGAACCCGCGTGCCACACCTCCATTTGTTTTGGGACACGCATCGATCATCATGGCTATCGTTGTCTTGACTTAAACACCAATAAAATTATCATTTCCCGTTTTTACTTTTGATGAGATGGTATTTCCGTTTGATTCTATGACACCTTGCCCGATTCGACAATAGTCCATACCTACTAACACAAACCGGTTTGTTCATTCCATGGTCAAATGCTTTTCGTGTGGGAAAAATCGTCCTCCGTCGTTACTCTTCATGTGTCTCCAATTTCATATTACCAAAATCGTATTATGATCGTCTAATGATCTAAATTGTGGCTAGCCGCTATTCATGATGAATATAATGCACTTATTAAAAATAAAACTTGGACTCTTGTTCCCGACAGGGATGCCATATTGTTCGTTGTATGTGGTTGTTTAGCCATCGATTATTTAGCATATGGCACTCTTAGTAAGCTACAAGGCTCATCTTGTAGTGAATGGTAATCTGTGAGTTAGAGGCATTGATATTGATGAGGCTTTTAGTCCGATCATCAAGCCGAAAACAATTCGGATGTTAGTAGTCTGGTTACTTCTCGGCATTAGCATGTTCATTAGCTTGATGTCAAGGATGCCTTCTTACATGGAGATTTATCGAGGCTGTTTATATGCATCAACTTTTAGGGTTTCGGGTTCGCATCCTAACTAAGTTTGTTTGTTACATAGGTCTCTTAAGGGGCTAAAATAGGCTCTTAGGGTTTGAGCCTGTTGTCTTTCCTAATACCTTAAACTCACAAGAGCTTGAGCTTATTTATCTTTTAATATTTGCTAGTGTCATAAAAATTCCTTTTAATAAAGAGAAATGATCGTGGACGCAGAATTGGCTAAACATATCTAAAACCAAAGTGTCGACGTCACGATGGTTGCGAGAGCGAGGACCCTTTTTTCAACCCATAAGGATGATGCAGAGTGGTTTTAGGTTTAAGTTTGGGTTCGTATATCATTCTGTAATAAAAGAGTTTCATTGTTTATGTTAGGTTATGGCTATGAATTAAGCGAGCGAAAATTATTTATCTATACTACATATAATACACAAATCATTATCTCTCTCCATCTTAATTGTAAGATTTACAACTACAAGCTTATTGTACAAATCTTTACAACAATTAATCCTCAATCTTAATTATAAGATTTACAACTTTAAAAGCTTAGTGTCAACCCTTTACAACAAAAAAATACCATCTTTTTAATTTTAAGTGAGCACGTAATGTGGTAAATAAAATAACTAATGAAGTTATTAAAACACCTCTACATAAAATTACGAATTATCAAGCATATTGTATAACAAACTTAAACATAAATTTTGCATTAAATGTCACAAAATACTTAAAACTAATAATTAAATAATACAAATAATAAAGCATATTGTACAAACTATCTAAACACAAAACTAAAGGTGACCAACTCTTAGTTTCAACTCCGAGTTGGATCGTTGACCAAACCAAGATTACAACTAACCACAAGATTAGCATAACCCGATATATAACCTTTGACCACGCTTGGTCGCCCTTGGTCTATAAAGTAAAACGAAAAGAATAGCAAAGGCAAGATTCAACAACTTTAACCCACAATCTAATCAACAACACAATCCATTTCTATCATAATCCCTTCCCCTCACCCATAAAACAAACAACAACTACAACCACGCCCTCAATTTCATGTTAACACCAACTCATATTCAAACATAAACAAGAAAAATAATAATAGATCTCGATTTGTTGGGAAATAAACCAAAATCTTTAAAGATTAACACGCTTTCATCATAGATCCGTGAAAGTTAACTTTGTCTTTCAATATCCGAAAATTCAAAAGAACGAATAAGAACAAGAGTGCTCATATTCAATCTTTATTTTTAAGAAATTCAATCGAACAAGAACATAAACGAAATGAAACACAATACAACCTTCCCGAGACCTTCAATAAAGATCTTAAGTCGATTTAGCAAAGACAATAGGGTTGTTTCATATTTGTATTTCTTACATAAATGGAGTTATATGGATTATTGGTTCAATCGTTTGTATAATGAAACACAAAGAGGGTTTATGAGTTTGTTTGATATTCGGATTTAAGAAGATAAGAACACAAAGGACGCTTTTTTTTCTTTGTTTTGAAGGAGAGGATGGGGCGGAGATTGAGAAAAATTGTGACTATGGTTAATATTAGGGTTGGTGTAGTTTTATGCCCGGTTATAAAGGGTCTACTGGGATTATGGACCGGACTTTTGGCTTGTGTTATAACCGGATTTTTGGGCTTAGATTATAATAGAAGGTTGTTTAATGAAATTATATTATATGAATTGGGTTGTCATTATAATGTCCAAAGTTTCGCTTATTAAAAGGATTTCGGGTTATATTTTATTGGGATTGAATAAACCATGTTTAATTGTGCATCAAGGCAATCATTAATGGGTCAAGTATTTTTAGCTTATGACCCTTTGGTTACGCTAATTGGATTATTGCCATCGGACTACCATTAAACCTTAAGCTAATTTTTAAGTGCATAACCTCAAATTGTTTGAATTTTCAGATTTACATCTAAATTGGTAACAACCCTACAATAATGATACGGTCCATTTCAACCATACTTGTACAACCCATTCAACAATAAACGACAAATTATTAAACCTTAACAAAACGCATTTTGAGTATTAAAAGTCCATTTCAACCATTAGTAACAAAACACATTTCATTAGTAACCCTTTGTATATTTTAAACCTCGACGATTTAGTCCCTATTTTGGATGGGCGTAGTTAGATCCGTTAAATATTTTGCGTCGTTAGTCATTCGTTAATAATTTTGCACCGTTAGTCCTTATTTTTAAAATATAGTTTTCCCGCCATCCCTCCGCTAATAATAGTTACGCCGTATTTTTACTTTTTGTCCGCTTTTATCCAGCTTGCTCGCTTTATCCGCTTTCCCCATTTTTTCGCCGTCCGTTATTTACGCTTTATCCTTTTAAATCGCTTTTACACGCCGCCTCGCTTTTTTACGTTGTCGCTTTTATCCGCTTTTGACCCTTTTTACGCTTTATCCGTTACGTCACCATTTTTACGTTGTTCCGCTTTATACGCTGGATTTTTTTTCAAATTTGTGAAAATTCCACCCCACGTAAGACAACCGGCTAAAACAGAAAAAACGGACAAAACCGCGAAAACGAATAAACAAATGAACTAAAACGGATAAAAACAGATAAAATGTAAAAATGGGCGAAACGAAAAAACGGACGAAAACAGATTAAAACGTAAAAACCACGAAACGGATAAAAAGCGACAAAACGGATAAAACGGACAAAGACGTAAAAACGGACGAACATATATATAAAACAGATTTAAAAGGATAAAACTCAAAAAGGTTGAAACGGACAAAACGTAAAATAACTGATTAAAACATATAAAATGTATTTAAAAGGGATAAAACGTAAAACTATTTAAAACGAAAAAAAGGAAAACGGATAAAACAAACGAAACGGATAAAACGACAAAACGTAAAAATACGCAAGATAACTATTATTAACTATGACTAACAGCGAAACTATATTTTAAAAATATGGACTAACGTTGAAAAAATTATCAACGAAGGACCAATAAAATAAAAATACTTAACGGACTTAACTAACGCCCATCTAAAATAGGGACTAAATGCGCAAGGCTTCAAAATAGGTATTTGTGGATAATAAAACCACTTAGAACCAAAAGTCATATTCGGCGATACCATGCGACCAAACGTAATTTTTTATTTAATAAATGAAAAGGCACCACTAAGACTAGTTTTTCTTTAGTTTAATGCATATGTATAGCTTAAATAAATTATTTCCTGGTGAGTGGGTATACAAAGTTTAGCTTCTTTCTCTTTGCAATTCAAGTAAATTTTTATATTTTTATAAAACTAATTGTTGTTGTGTTTTTTATAAAAATATATTGTTAGCTTATCAATATATAAGTGACTAAAATTAAAGTGATGATGTGGAAATCTAGTAAACCGTGTAGAGTTTAATCCATTGTGAATGTTTTGTATAGATGATAAAATAATGATGTGATAGTGTATTGAACTTTGTATTATACTGTTCACCGGAGATGCTCTTAAATTAATTTTAATAAGACAAAATGACTTGATGAAGTCAAGCAAGTACTAGAATTGGAATTATATTAAGATAATTACACATAATTCTCTTACAACATACCTACCCACAATACTTGATAAACTCCAAGAACAAGTACACATTTTTCTCATTCAAAATAAACTTGCAATACATGAAACTTGTTATTCAAAACAACTTATTTCGCTCACAATTCAACCGTAATCACAACCCAAGAGAGAAAGGAACCCGGTTGCTCAGTAACCAGCTTCCACCACCAATAAAATTTCCGGGGTAAAGTTTGAGCCGTCGTGGTACTAATGATCCCCTGATACCCTTGCCATGTCACTCTATTAGCGGTACTTGCCCCTGCCCCTGTGTTTTGATACTCGGCATAATACAATGTATTAAGTGCAAAATTCCCGCTCCAAGGAAACCATCCAGCCGGATTAATTACATCGCTTATTGTCGATTGCATCACAATCGTTCTAGAGTATTCTCTCCACGGCCTACCTAAATAAGTTGGAAAACTTCCTTGAACTGGCCTAAGATCCGAGGTTGCACCTATTCTACATTTTTGTATCACAATTCCTGTATTTTGGTTTGGGTCACTTCGGCCTTGAGCCGTGACCATATTTCTTTGGCTTGGGTTAGGTCTACGCGCATGAATATCACAATCTTGGAACACGACTGCAGCGTTACCAAAGATAAAGTCGACCGTGCCAGCTATGAAGCAGTTTATGTAGAACTGACGATTGGAGTGGACATAAAGAGTGTCTTGGTATGCTATCATGTCGCATTGGTAAAATGCTGATAGATCTGACCCAACCCGTATCGCCACAGCTTGGTTTCCAGAAGGCCCGGCTGTGTTTTGAAATGTAATATCTCGTGCCAGGAATCCAGCACCCACAGCAGCTGCATACATACAATATATGGTAAAAAAGTAAATAATGTATCAAGACACCATATCAGTAAGATTAAAAAACAAATATCTACACTTAAAAGTATATATGGACACAATAAGATCAACTTGGTCATTTAGTACTATTAAGCCAAAAGTACATTGGTTTGTAGTCTTTGTATTTCAATGTGACTTAATTAGATCCAAACATTGTAGCAACTATAGATATGTGAACATGTGCATATGCCAAAAACATGAATAATTGAATAGTTTGGCGGTAAAAGATATAATATTACTAACCGACAGTAGCGGAATTGAATGTAGTACTACCACCAGCGACACTCCTGCTTCCTGTGATTATCGTCGTAGTTCTTCCCGAACCCAAAAACATCAAGTTCCTTTTACCACTTGGAATATTCACATTTTCACGGTAAACACCAGCCGCAATCCTAATCACATACCTAGTCGAACTAGAAGGAGCGGCTGCAACAGCAGCAGAAACAGTTGTATAGTCCCCACTTCCGTCTGCTGCCACAACAACGTTAGCTGTTACAGTTCCAGACTGTAACAGCTTACGGTCTCCAGCAGATAGCCATTCAGGCCAGTTCACGTCATCCTCGGTTAACTTTCTCCCCTTAACCTCAGATTCGTTGGCCATGTCAGTATCAGTCATGTTCTTGATCATGGCCAACGAATTACTACACAACTTCCCTGCATGG
Organism: Chrysanthemum lavandulifolium; assembly: GCA_022545495.1. NCBI lineage: Eukaryota > Viridiplantae > Streptophyta > Magnoliopsida > Asterales > Asteraceae > Chrysanthemum > Chrysanthemum lavandulifolium. The sequence goes on along the minus strand of CM040238.1, from coordinate 45,499,905 downwards.
ATCTCTCCCGCGATAAGTGATTCACGCACTTGCTTATCATGCCTATCGTGGGAGAATCCATCAATGCATGTTTCTTGGTTAGTTAAGGTTGTACTCATTAATGTTATTATATCGTTCACATGTTTTTGAATACCTTTTTTTGTTGGATACGTCTTGAGGAACTGAACTGCTTCTTTCAGTTCCTCAAGCGTGTCCGCAACCATTTCTAAACAATCATGTAACGCAATTTTCTCACGCTTCGTGAGATTGGCTCTCAAAGCAAGTTTCTTGATCGTGAAGTAGTTTCTTTGAATTATTTCTTTGGTTTTGTTTACAGATAGCTCGATTACGTCTTTTGGTGTTTGGACTTTTTGTTATTTCGGGATGTTGGCAAGTGTTGAGTAGCATAGATCCGGGTGGAGGTTACGCTACATGATGATTTGATAATACTATGAGCTGCAGTCGCTCTGATGTTGTCGGATTTAGACTTAGAGTTAAATCCGACAACAATGCCTATAACGGCCGAGACAAGTAGGACTACAGCAAAAACCGCGAAGATAGTCTTTTTCTTGTTGCCGGACATTGTTCCGGAAAAGATTTGGTTTTTCATGATAGAGTGATAGTAATGAAGTGATGAAGAATTGTGACTTTTAGATATGAATGAGTGTATGATATTTATCGTGTTTGCATTTATGAATTTTTTTTAATATATTGTTTTCTCTAGGACCTATTATAATTGTAACATTATTGTAATGAACAGTGAGCAGCCACTGAGCAATATATTTTTGGTATTTTAGTTTTATTCGAACATGCTACGAAAGGAAAAATAAAATATAGCAACGGTTATCACTTGACAAAATCTATGTAACAGTTTAGATTCTCTACGAAGACGAGGTTTCAGTTTTCCGTTGTGCTATTAATAAAATCTAGACATTCTAGAAAAAAGAATCGATGTAGATTTTCTTTTTTGATTTCTAGTAGTATCGGTGATTAAACGGTGACCAAATGACTCTGTTAACTTAGCGCATGTGAGATTTTTCTCTAATATCAAATGCATGACCAAATATAAACACACACTCACACATAACCAAATGAAATCCATTCATCGAGTATGTGACCCAATCATGCAAAAGAGAGCCGACCGACCAAACCAAGCGAACCCATGTAATGAGGGGACGTGTCCCACCTTGGGCGACCGACCGAACACTTGACCCTCCATTACGACTAGCCTTAGGGAGTCGTCGAGAAGTTCTAATAGCTAGGCGGGTTTTCTTGCTAGGTTAAGGTTTTTAGAATTGGTGTTGTGTCGTTTTAATGCATTTGCTTTCCATTCTAGCTTTTTGTTGATAGATAATGAAAACCTCGTGAGGTGTTATGCCTTTATTGGTCCACAATTTATAATGGTGATTATATATGAAACTCTAGAAACCCTAAACCCACAAACGGGCTTTGGCCTATTTATCTTTAATCTTTCATTATTCGAAAATAAAATCATGAAAGTTTCGGATTGAATGAGAAAACTAAATAAATATTAAAGCAATAATTTTTTTGTTGATGAAGACGTTCAACAGCAAACGGAGACAAATCTTTATCAGCAACAACAAAAGCAAATAAAACGATAGCAAAGCAAAAACATTATAGCAAATAATTAATTTTGATGACGACATCCGACAACAAACGAAAATTAATTTTTCATCATGCAACAACATCAAAAGCAAAAGCAAAAGCAAAAGCAAAGAAACAAAAATAAAAGCAAATCATAGACTTTTTTTTTAAAAAAAACTTGGGTTTGAGAAAGGAATAGGGATATTTGGTGACGGATAAGGTTTGACGGGGTGACATAAAGGAGGCGGCTCAACTTATCCAATTCAGGTATCTTGGATCGACCGCTCCGATACCATGTTAAATAATGAAAACCTCGTGAGGTGTTATGTCAGTTTGTTCGTGATAATCATTGTACTATTGAATTTGGCGATTTTGGTTTTTCTATTAAGGATTTCATGACTTGTCGGGTGCTTCTCCGCTGTGATCGCACTGGCGATCTTTACTCGGTCACGAAGCCTTCCACTATTCCTCATGCTTTTCTTACGAGTTAGTATACGTGGCACCAGCGCCTTGGACATCCAGGAAGTGAAGTGTTACGTCGTGTTCTTTCTAGTAATACAATTTCTTGTAATAAAGAGAAACCTCCCGTTCTTTATCATGCTTGTCAGCTCTGAAAACACGTGAGGCTTCCATTTGTTAGTTATAGTACTTTGGTTAATTCATGTTTTGACATTGTTCACTATGGCTTGTGGACTTCCTCAATTTCGAGTCTTTCTGGTTTAAATACTATGTTTAATTTTGGATCATTATTTACAATATGTTTGGGTTTATCCATTGCTTAACAAATATGATGTCTTGTCTAAGTTTGTATTGTTTCGTAACTTTGTTCACACTCAATTTAAATGTGAAATAAGTTCTTTTCAGTGTGATCATGGTGATGAATTTGACAACCATGATTTCCATAAGTTGTTTGCATCTAATGGTATCTAGTTTCGTTTTTCTTGCCCCAAAACCTCACAACAAAACGGTAAATCTGAAAGGATGATCCGAATCATAATCAATCTTATTCGCACATTACTTTTTCAAGCTCACCTTCCTCTCAATTATTAGGTTGAATCCCTTAATATGGCCATTCACTTGTTGGATATTTTACCTTCGAAAGCCATTAACATTGACATATCCTTTACCCGCATTTTTGGAACCAACCCCGATTATAGCCTTCTACGTACTTTTGAATATCTCTGTTACCCTCACCTCGACGTCTCTCACAAACTTGAACCACGTACCACACCCTCCATTTGTTTTGGGACACACATCCAATCATCATGGCTATCGTTGTCTTGACTTAAACACCAATAAAATTATCATTTCCCGCGTTTTTACTTTTGATGAGATGGTATTTCCGTTTGATTCTATGACACCGCCGCCCAATTTACGACAATAGTCCATACCTACTAACACAAACCCGGTTTCTGTTCATTCCATGGTCAAATGCTTTCGTGTCGGGAAAAATCGTCCTCCGATCGTTACTCTTCATGTGTCTCCAATTTCATATTACCAAAATCGTATTATGATGCGTCTAATGATCTAAATTGGCAAACTGCTATTCATGATGAATATAATGCACTTATTAAAAATAAAACTTGGACTCTTGTTCCCCGACCCGAGGATGCCAATATTGTTCGTTGTATGTGGTTGTTTCGCCATCAGTATTTAGCATATGGCACTCTTAGTCGCTACAAGGCTCATCTTGTAGTGAATGGTAGTACGCAGTTAGAGGGCATTGATATTGATGAGGCTTTTAGTCCGATCATCAAACCGAAGACAATTCGGACTGTTCGTAGTCTGGTTACTTCTCGGCATTGGCATGTTCATTAGCTTGATGTCAAGGATGCCTTCTTACATGGAGATTTATCTGAGACTGTTTATATGCATCAACTTTTAGGGTTTCGGGATTCCGCACATCCTAACTAAGTTTGTTTGTTACATAGGTCTCTTCATGGGCTAAAATAGGCTCTTAGGGTTTAGGCCTATTTATCTTCTAATACCTTAAACTCACAAACGTGCTTGAGCTTATTTATCTTTTAATATTTGCTAGTGTCATAAAAAAATTCCTTTTAATAAAAGAGAAATGATACATGGACCTAGAATTAGGCCTAAACTTATATCTAAAACCAAGTGTCAGCATCCTGATGGTTGCAGACAGGGACCCACTTTTTTTTACAACCCATAAGGATGATGCCAAGTGGTTTTAGGTTTAAGTTTAGGTTCATGTATCATTTCTCTTAATAAAAAGAGTTTCATTGTTTATGTTAGGTTATGGCTATGAATTAACTGAACGAAAAATTATTTATCTATACTACATATAATACACAAATCATTATCTCTCCTCAATCTTAATTGTAAGATTTACAACTCTACAAGCTTATTGTACAAATCTTTACAACAATTAATCCTCAATCTTAATTATAAGATTTACAACTTTAAAAGCTTAGTGTACAACCCTTTACAACACAAAAATACCATCTTTTTTAATTTTAAGTGAGCACGTAATGTGGTAAATAAAAATAACTAATGAAGTTATTAAAACACCTCTACATAAAAATTACGAATTATCAAGCATATTGTATAACAAACTTAAACATAAATTTTGCATTAAATGTCACAAAAATACTTAAAACTAATAATTAAATAATACAAATAATAAAGCATATTGTACAAACTATCTAAACACAAAAACTACAAGTGACCAACTCTTCGAGTTTCAACTCCGAGTTGGATCGTTGACCAAACCAAGATTACAACTAACCACAAGATTAGCATAACCCCGATATATAACCTTTGACCACAGTTTGGTCGTCCTTGGTCTATAACAGAAAACGAAAAGAATAGCAAAGGCAAGATTCAAGCAACTTTAACCCACAATCTAATCAACAACACAAATCCATTTCTATCATAATCCCTTCACCTCCTCACGTCATAAAAACAAACAACAACTACAACCACGTCCTCAATTTCATGTTAACACCAACTCATATTCGAAACATAAACAAGAAAAAATAATAATAGATCTCAGATTTGTGTTAGGGGCCATAAACCAAAATCTTTAAAGATTAACACGTTTTCATCATAGATCTGTGACAAGTTAACTTTGTCTTTCAATATCCGAAAATTCAAAAGAACGAATAAGAACAAGAGTGCTCATATTCAATCTTTATTTCGTTAAGAAATTCAAGTACGAACAAGAACATAAACGAAATGAAACACAATACAACCTTCCCGAGACCTTCAATAAAGATCTTGAAGCTGATTTAGCAAAGACAATAGGGTTGTTTCATATTTGTATTTCGTTACATAAATGGAGTTATATGGATTATGTGGTTCAATCGTTTGTATAATGAAACACAAAGAGGGTTTATGAGTTTGTTTGATATTCGGATTTAAGAAGATAAGAACACAAAGGACGGTTTTTTTTCTTTGTTTTGAGAAGGAGAGTGATGGGGGCGGAGATTGTGAGAAATGTGTGACTATGGTTAATATTAGGGTTGGTGTAGTTTTATGCCCGGGTTATACAAGGTGTGGGTCTACTCGGGATTATGGACCGGACTATTTGGCTTGTGTTATAACTGGATTTTTGGGCTCGAGATTATAATAGAAGGTTGTTTGGGCTGAAATTATATTATATGAATTTTTGGGTTGTCATTATAATGTCCAAAGTTTCAGTTATTAAAAGGATTTCTAGGGTTATATTTTATTGACGAGATCGGGAATAAACCATGTTTAATTGTGCATCAAGGCAATCATTAATGGGTCAAGTATTTTTAGCTTATGACCCCTTTGGTTACGTCAATTGGATTATTCATTCTTCGGACTACCATTAAACCTTAAGCTAATTTTTAAGTGCATAACCTCAAATTGTTTGAATTTTCAGTATTTACATCTAAATTGGTAACAACCCTACAATAATGATACGGTCCATTTCAACCATACTTGTACAACCCATTCAACAATAAACGTACAAATTATTAAATCCTTAACAAAACGCATTTTGAGTATTAAAAAGTCCATTTCAACCATTAGTAACAAAACACATTTCATTAGTAACCGCCTTGTATATTAGTACAAATCCATAATAAAAGTTGTCATTCATTCGTAAAGTTATTGCTATAAAAACGTAAAACTTAAAACATTTGCTCGTTTTAAAATTAATCTTCGGATACCCGTTATCGCATTGCGTGAATACCCTGCTAGTCTAATTAATACTCCGTATAAGAATGAACATGACCGAGATATATTTTTTTAATAAGAATAGAACTTTTTCTAAGCGTGTATGTCATAATTGCCGGGACCTATGTCGAGACCTTGATCAGAGTGTTTTAAATGGTAAATGCAGCGACGAACGTGAGTGAATTAGGTGCAGGACTCATTCATGAGGTGTTTGATGTTTGCATTTAATGTGTGTTTTAATTCTCAGATTCAAAAGTGTTGGTAGTATAGATACCTTGAGAAACAATTAGTATAAATTTTATTAGAGTGATTAGAAATTAAAAAATCTTAAAATGAAAACCACAACATGTTACAAACATTTAATTATCTAAATCAATCTTTCTTTTTCACTACAACATCGACCGGTTTCCCAAGCGACACTTGGGGTCTTTCCCAAGCGACTTGTCGCCGTGATACGCTTCCCATCGACACGTCATTTGGGAAACGTCACTTGAAAACCTCGCCGTGATTGTATCCCCATCGATAATCCCCAACGACGACGTGGGTCCCACTAATTTTTCACCAAAGAAGTAGTTACACCGGTGAGATATTATCTCAAATGACATGTCACGGGAAGCCTCAGTTTAAGCTAAGTTGATTAACACGCCTAATTAAAATTAACGTTAATTTCGATTATTCTACGACACGTCATTGGGAAACTATGTTTATATGTTGACAAGTCAACGAATAACCATAGTATCCCTACGACATGTCACGGGGAAAAGTCTCATTTTTTTTAAATACAACGCGACAAAGAGTGATTTCCGATTTTTTCCGAAAAATCTACCAAATAAACCCCGATTTAAAACCTCAGATAGACTCACCACAAATTGTACCAAAACACAAATACAATATAACGGATCAACGCAATACAAATACATCACAACTTTTACCAAAACCGAAGATAATAAAGCTAAATCGTCAAAATCCGAATAAGTCTACAAACGTTACTTCCTAGTTATAAAGGGGCTTAAAAGTCAAGATTCAACATGATAGATAGGAAACAAGTGTTTAAATGTCGCCAAGATGAACCTAATAATATATAACACAACTACCTAAAGTACCAATGTAGCATACTAATAATATATAACACAACTACCTCTCGTCGTCGTTATCCTCATCACCGCCACCCTCCTCGCCATCACCACACCCGCCACTCCCGCTAGCACCACCCGACTCAAACTCCTTAAACATATCCGAGTATTTGTCGCCGCTCAAAAGACTCATCATAAAGTCTACCTTTCTTTGCATGCTCTTGAGCGACTTGTCGGTGGCGGGCATACTTGGCCTGGATGTGGCCCGTGATGGCAATACCCGACCCACACCGCGAATATGCCCACGAAGCTTACCACCTCTTGCCAAGGCATTGATCTCATCCTCCGTGTAATTACCCGTAGCCTCAAGCCTCTTCATCTCCTCCTATGTAGTGACAAAAACACAAGATAGTAAATATATTAGTCGGGTTGCTACATTATTTATCGATAATTCATTAAAGTGTGTTTTGAAACAAAACTCACATATATGCGACGGTCCTCATCCGAAGGGAATACCCCGTCAACGGTATGTGTTCGCCAGAAGGTGTCAATGAGCGAAGGGTACTCCTGGGTCTCTGAGGCCTGCCTCTGTACATACACACGCATATAAGATGAAACTAATTAAAAACGACAAATCACAACACACCAAAGCGTATAATCAGATATATATGTATATATGCATGTAAAATAATTATAATGTTTATTACCATACCATCTCGAAGGCGAGCGAGCGACCGGGATCCCTGTCGAGGTATGACTAGGCTCTTTTGCATGTTTAGCCGATTTTGAGCGGCTCGAGCAAGGTTTTTGGGATCATTCCAAAACTTAATGTACCTATCCCACTCAGCCGCTGTAATCTCCTCGGGACGTGCCCGCCTGATCGCCTCCACATCGTAAGTCCCGGTGGGGTCTGCCTTCCAATGCTTGGCCTTGAAAGAAGCCTTATTGGTATTGTAGGCTTTTGCAAGTGCGGTTTATGCCTTCAGATCTCTCTCGGCCCAATGGAGGATTCCATGCGCGCCCGAGGTCAAACAAGGTATGCAATCATATACAACAAAACGAAATCGAGTTTGAGATATAATTTATATATTTATTTAATTTGTTTATTTATTTATATGATATAAATAAATAAGCGAATTTAGATAAATATACACAATTAAATAAATGAACACGATAATGAAATAAACATAAAAGGATAATCGACCCCAATATCTCGAAATGATCGCCTTCCGCTTCCTTCGGACCTTCTCCCAAGAAGGGTAGTAAACGACACTCCTAACGACCTCCCGATGTAGTTAGACCAAGTGAGCCGCATGGGACCGAGAGGGTTTAGGGTTTGTTTGTCACCCACATCAAAATTGATCGAGACGGGCCTTTATCTTGTGTGATTGCCTTTAGCGAAGGTTCCGGTCTTGTCGCGGTATTCACCGCCATTCCCCCGCCGCCTAAATTGGGCTTTCGTTTACCTTTTGCCTCGCAAAATCAAGTTAGTGATAAAGTCATAAAAATTCAAGGCAAGCAAGTTCAATATATGTATCAAATTTATGCTTGTATTACAATAATCTAGAAATTCTTACCTCGGTTAATGAAGCAACCCCATGAACTGGTGGTACGCTGGTCCGAGGGGACGATCCTCACCGCCACCGCCACCGCCGTGGGACCGTGCAACATCCGTTGATGACATCTCGATAAGTAAAATTAGCATAACATATAGAAATTCATGAACAAAATAATATAAGCATGCACACATCCAAATACATACACATCCAAATAAATATACACATTTAAACAATCCACAACAATTTCATTCATTCATTCAAATATATAAGTGTATTTTGCAAGTTACAACTCAAGATCAATCTTCTTCTTCACTAGAATAAACTTTCTCAACACCATCATCATCAACATTGATGAGGTCTTCAACATCAGAATCTCCTAACCCATTCTTTGAATGATTTGTCTCATATATGAATGCGTATAACCGATTTACTATTTGAGAAAATTTCGGCAGCATTTCCCCTCAACTCCTCAAATATGTGTTTAAAGACATATTCATAGGAGTAAAGGAGAAACACCATCGAAATCATCTCAAATAGTAAACCAATTATACACATTCATATCCTAAATGAGACAAAACATTCAAAAAGCATCCCCAACGGATTCTTCCAAATTAATTTCTAATAAATTAATTTCGGACGGTTTTCTATAGGATGATTAATTTTAGACGGGATTTTCCAAAATTAATCACTAAAATCCTAAAACATTCCTAAAGGGTTCAAACGGCTCATATCAACAAAGTTTTAATGTAATAACACAAAGAAAACAAACGGCTTATATCAACAAAGTTTTATCATTGACAACTTATTATAATTATAAACGAGCACATTTCAAGGCAATTCAACTAATAATAACTATAAACTAACAAAATTTAAACAATAAACATTCCCCAGCGACATGTCACCCGGGATACCAAAAGGAGAAAAAAAAATTATAACATGCCTCGGCTCGTTCTCCTTCTTCGCTGCTGTCGCCTACTGCCAAAACCAAAAAAAAAATTACTTAACTTTTCTAATTAACAACATCTTACAACAATAATAATCTTGTTTAACCAAATCATATTATAATTAACAAAATTAAAAAATATACATACAACCAAACCGTGTAACGTGTGCTCGTGTGATGGTGGATGCGGTGGTGGTGATGGTAGATGCGGTCGTGTGATGGTGGATGTGCTCGAATTGCTGCAAAAATCGCCAAGGGAGGATAAGATAATTTTTTTTTCGTTTTCTGCAGTGAAGGAGGAATCCAGATCTACTTTATCATAAAGTTTTTCCCGGCGACATGTCATTTGGGAAAGCTATATTTTGTCGCTTAGCGAATTGGCGCGATAACGAAATTTTGGGGAGTGGGTATCGGCGACATGTCACGAAAAGCAATTTTATTTTATTTTATCGTTAAAAATAATTACATGTGTTGTTACGTTAAAGTCAACGAAGTCAAAGAGAATCCCCGGCGACATGTCGTTGGGGAAACCTAGATATATATTTTTTTACTCAACGAAACTTGATGTTTAGCGATAAAAAAATCAAGGCTACAAGCAATATATATTGCTAAGAAATTATTTGTGTGTGTTGGGCCTTAGAGGTTTCAAGGCTACAAGCAAGTGACCAACTAACCAAATACAGTAATATATAGGTTGGGCCTGTTAATTAATAAACCTTTTCTCCTTTATATTAGGGTTGTCACGTTTCACATTACACACTAGCAGCCACACTCCAGATATCCATCCTCTTCCTCTCTGCACATAACAACTTGCACACTACAAAAACCAGCCACCTGCTTCTACTGTAAGTTTTAATGGTTTCCTTCTTTTTTTCGTACATTTAAACGTTTTTTGTGTGCATGTTTTTTACTTTATTTAGTGGCTAGCTCGTTAGCAATATATGTTGCTAAGAAATTATTTGTGTGTGTTCGGCCTTAGAGGTTTCAAGGCTACAAGCAAGTGACCAACTAACCAAATACAGTAATATATAGGTTGGGCCTGTTAATTAATAAACCTTTGCTCCTTTATATTAGGGTTGTTATAAAGGAGTCGGTATGTTATGGTTACACATTAAACGTTCAACGGATGAGACGGTATGTTATGGTTACACATTAGACGTTCAACGGATGAGTCGGTATATTATGGTTACACATTAGACGTTCAACGGATGAGTCGGTATGTTATGGTTACACATTAGACGTTCAACGGATGAGTCGGTATGTTATGGTTACACATTAGACGTTCAACGGATGAGTTGATATGTTATGGTTACACATTAGACGTTCAACGGATGAGTCGGTATGTTATGGTTACACATTAGACGTTCAACGGATGAGTCGGTATGTTATGGTTACACATTAGACGTTCAACGGATGAGTGGTTACACATTAGACATTCAACGGATGAGTCGATATGTTATGGTTACACATTAGACGTTCAACGGATGAGTCGGTATGTTATGGTTACACATTAGACGTTCAACGGATGAGTGGTTACACATTAGACGTTCAACGGATGAGTCGATATGTTATGGGTTACACATTAGACGTTCAACGGATGAGTCGGTATGTTATGGTTACACATTAGACGTTCAACGGATGAGTCGGTATGTTATGGTTACACATTAGACGTTCAACGAATGAGTCGGTATGTTATGGTTACACATTAGACGTACAACTGATGAGTCGATATGTTATGGTTACACATTAGACGTTCAACGAATGAGTCGGTATGTTATGGTTACACATTAGACGTTCAACGGATGAGTCAGTATGTTATGGTTACACATTAGACGTTCAACGGATGAGTCTGTATGTTATGGTTAGACATTAGACGTTCAATGAATGAGTCGGTATGCTATGGTTACACATTAGACGTTCAACGGATGAGTCGATATGTTATGGTTACACATTAGACGTTCAACGGATGAGTCGGTATGTTATGGTTACACATTAGACGTTCAACGGATGAGTCGGTAGACATTCAACGGATGAGTCGATATGTTATGGTTACACATTAGACGTTCAACGGATGAGTCGGTATGTTATGGTTACACATTAGACGTTCAACGGATGAGTGGTTACACATTAGACGTTCAAAGGATGAGTCGATATGTTATGGTTACACATTAGACGCTCAACGGATGAGTCGGTATGTTATGGTTACATTAGACGCTCAACGGATGAGTCGATATGTTATGGTTACACGTAAGACGCTCAACGAATGAGTCGGTATGCTATGGTTACACATTAGACGTTCAACGGATGAGTCGATATGTTATGGTTACACATTAGACGTTCAACGGATGAGTCGGTATGTTATGGTTACACATTAGACGTTCAACGGATGAGTCGGTAGACATTCAACGGATGAGTCGATATGTTATGGTTACACATTAGACGTTCAACGGATGAGTCGGTATGTTATGGTTACACATTAGACGTTCAACGGATGAGTGGTTACACATTAGACGTTCAAAGGATGAGTCGATATGTTATGGTTACACATTAGACGTTCAACGGATGAGTCGGTATGTTATGGTTACACATTAGACGTTCAACGGATGAGTCGGTATGTTATGGTTACACATTAGACGTTCAACGAATGAGTCGGTATGTTATGGTTACACATTAGACGTTCAACGGATGATTCGATATGTTATGGTTACACATTAAACGTTTAACGGATGAGTCGGTATGTTATGGTTACACATTAGACGTTCAACGGATGAGTCTTCAACGGATGAGTCGGTATGTTATGGTTACACATTAGACGTTCAACGGATGAGTCGGTATGTTATGGTTACACATTAGACGTCAACGGATGAGTCGATATGTTATGGTTACACATTAGACGTTCAACGGATGAGTCGGTATGTTATGGTTACACATTAGACGTTCAACGGATGAGTCGGTATGTTATGGTTACACATTAGACGTTCAACGGATGAGTCGGTATGTTATGGTTACACATTTTGAGTCGGTATGTTATGGTTACACATTAGACGTTCAACGGATGAGTCGTTATGTTATGGTTACACATTAGACGTTCAACGAATGAGTCGGTATGTTATGGTTACACATTAGACGTTCAACGGATGAGTCGGTATGTTATGGTTACACATTAGACGTATATATATTTTTTGTTTTTCCCATAGCTATATATACACTACAACAATCGGATGGACGGGCGAGGAGCTTTTCGCCGGGGACACCATGTCCCCGGTGAAAGTCACTAAACGACAAAATAAAATCCGACGTGGCACATAAATATGGTTCTTAATTCGTGTTTGTTAAATGTGATATTATTTCTTCAGTTTCATTCTTTAAGCATATGTAATTTAGTATTGGAAAAAGGGTGTTTGGACACCATAATCTGGTTAACTAATAACATGGTCAACTTTACAAATCCAGGATGTGCTTTGATTTATGAAAATACTTGACAGATACATACTACAAGAACAACAACAACATCAACAACAGCAACTACAAGAACAACTACTACTTTGATCAGCAACAACAAGAACAACAACAACAACAAATACTACTACTACTACTACTACTACATACGAAGATTTTCCATGTCACCTAACAAATTCACTGTAAGTAATGCATCCGATCGACATGCGTGGTCGCTGTGAATCGTTGCCATTTCAAGTTTGGCCTCCAAAGAACCTTACTCTTGTCTCTAGCACATGTTTTTATGTTTCCGAACCTTATCCTAAGATCTTTTCATGGCAAATGAGCACTGTTGGTGCGTAGATTGTTCTTAAGTACTCGCCAAACACATCCTTCCACATAAAATATCCGCATCCATTATCTTTTCGGGTCATTACATAATAAGAAAATTATAAGAGATTACAACCCAATTATTTGTATATTTACATAAATAAGAAATGTATGATTGTTCACCTTGACGAGAGGACATGAATAATATTGTCGTCCGTATGAATATTCTCTATGTGATGTTCTTAATTTTATATTTCCGCTCCACAAGAACACATAAAAGGATTAAATTGCTCCATCTCGTGTTTTGAAATTTGTGTGAAGATAAGAGGTTGTGAGGATAAGATCTATTAGATTTTGGTGGGATAAGATCTCAAGGTTGAGTGGTTTTGAGGATAAGATCCGTAGATTTTGTGATATATAAGCGATCCGTAGCTTTTGGTGGGAAGTCAACGGTCAAAGAGAATCCCGGCGACATGTCACGGGGAAAATGTCCAATAAAAACAGTTATCTCAAAACATAAGCCCAATTGCATAACTTAAAGCCCAACAAGTAATCCCCGTCGACATGTCGCTGGGGAAACTCTTGTACACGTCACGGTAAGAGACATTAACACTAATTACGAATTTTTAAATAATCAAATGAATCCCGTACGACATGTCATTGAAAGTAGCGGAAAAATTCCCGCCACGTTTTACAAAGAAATATTCGGTCAAAATATAACCGCTTAATCCCCGGCGACATGTCGCCGGGGAAAACTACTCAATAATTTAGCTGACTTTTCAACGAGAATTGGTGCCACGTAAGATATATTTTTGTCGTTTAGTGAGGATTCCCCAGCGACATATGTCGCCGGGGAAAATGTCGATGGGGAAACGGTAAATGTTGTAGTGTTAACGAAGGAGATTATATAAAACAGAACTAGCAAGATGCTAGATAAAAATACATGAGAGTTGCAACAGATTGTTACAAGCCACAATAGGATCTCCAATCCATTCTAACCAATTCGGATAAACAGCGAATGTGATAGGACTTTGATGTCTTCACCGAGCGTGTCTATGCAATTTTTTTAGAAAACTATCAAGTAACTAGAAAAGAGCAATTCACATTTCACAACATACGGAGACACGGAGTATTACATGCAGTAGAAACAAGATATAAAATCCAATCAAGCCACGGCGGCTTGATTTTTATACTACGACGAGCAATCCATGAGTAGGAGAGGGTACGGTATGTTTGTCAAAACTATTGCAGTTGGAACTAACATAACAAGAGAGTTCCCATGCTGTAAAAACTCATATCGGTAGCCTCGATCGATATGATGCAACCTACAACTGAAACTAAGTATGTATAAATATATAGTATAAATGCATGTAACGAGCCTCTATACAACTAAGAAGTAATTAACCCCTCCTCTTATTGTCGATGGCTCGTTGCTTAAATAACCTCATTGTTAAAACAATCACGTCTCTTGAACAACTAATATCGGTTGAAGTATAATCTGTCTGCAAGTATCTCACAAAGCCCTCACTATCAATAATTTCGAACTCAAACTGTTTTTCTGTTGGTAGACTTATAATTGTGTTTGCTGTATACTTCTCATTTGCGATAATACTACCATTAGGTCCATTAAGCTTAATTTTGTAACTACTACTTTTGATCTCCAAGGTAGCGGGTACCCAGATATCAGAAGAGCTCTTCCAAAGAGATAAATTAAATTTCGCATGGCCTAGATTAATGTTTTGCTGAATTTCACGAAGCATAATAGGATCACAAATGATCTTCTGGCCTTCGTTAGCAAAGTATTTTACAAGCTTTCCCATCCTGTATCTGCCATCTGTCGGTTGGACTTCTACTGCAATGTATGTATCTACATCATCGGCTGTGACAATGTACACAGGATTTGTCGCTCCTTCAATGTAGCTAATTGATCCATCTTGAAGGTGGCGAACCCACCTGAAAGCACAGCACGTTGTCCCATTTACAGGGTACCCGCATGCTTGGATTTCATGGCCTGGAATAGCTTCTCCTGAAACTTGTAATCCCTCTATTGAAGGGAGTGACTTATTAATATCATCACCTACCCAGACATTGTCATTTTCTTTTGAATTATCGGCTTCAAGATATGAGAAAGAAGGTCGTTCTTCAACAATTGATGGTAAATGATGGTTATTGATAACTTCTTTGTCATTGTTGTGTCTCTCCAATCCCATATAACCTATTAAAATCGACCAAACTTTCAATATTCGGTAAATAGCGCAGTGTCTATTATGGACACACGGTTTATGAATTATTATATGGAGTATTACTCAAGTACAAACTATTACATGTCAGTTTAAACAAATCTTGCTAAATTTATTTCTGCCTACATATATAAAAGGGTTAATAACCTATTAAAGCATCATACTTGTCATAAAAGATTAGCCTGACGAACAACAAAAAAATAAATTTTTGCCACTTAACTTGTCTATTTTGTCTCTATGATACATTTAGTACCCACAATAGCGGTAAACTCTAAACTAACCGTTAAAACTCCACTTCACACAAAACACCAACCATCACCACCTCAACGACCTTTTGATTTTGACCATCCTCATCACGTAAACGTTTTCTCACCAAAACGTTTTCTCTCATCTCAACAATTTGAACTCCCGCATCAAATCAGAAGCCCAATGCTTTAACATCGACTTGATAACATTAATCTCACCAATTCTCATCAATCAATCGCTTATCATTTCCCTTTTCATCATCAAAAACGAATCAAAGACTCAACTAATTTCATTCATCCTTTCTACCAATCCTCGTCCACCCATATAACCCGTTAATTTTCTCGAATCACCTTCAAGATCAAGAGATTGGTCTCGGGTAGGTTTGTTTTTGTTGTTTTTTATTTTGATTAAGTCGTTGAACGAATCGAAGATAAGATTATAACAATCTTGTTATGGATCTTTTGTTTAAGTCTCAGAAATAAAAAGAAGCTATGCTTCGGTTATGCTTCTTGAAGCTATGCTTCTTATAGGACAAGCCACTGACAAGGACCGATCGTGAAACCGAACAAAAAGCACGATCGAGAAGATCATGAGATTGAAATCGCTGTTTGTGACACACATCAACGATGCAAGAATAAATGAAACCAAGAATTTGGTTATGGGCTCCTTTGGTTAAAGATGCATATCTATGGAGGAAAACTTGTGTTCAATAAATTTTTGGTTTTTATTATTTTTTGTTTTTACAATAGTAGCTGACTTGGATGTTATGAACCGGATACCGGTTGTCTAAGTGGTACAATGCCTATAAAGGACAAAATAGTCGGGTCAAATAGCCAAAAGGGGTATTTTTTATTTGCTACGCCGAATCGATTTTGTGACAAGTATGATGCTTTAATAGGTTATTAACCCTAAAATTATCACATAGAGATATTTTGTAAATACTTCTTCAAGACTTTGTAAAAACATTCCTAAGAAGATTTGTCTTAATGTGTTTATAAATGAGCTTAACAAAACAAAAACCCGAAAATAAGATGTATCAAACCCGAAGTTTTCCCTATCGAATGAAAGAATAAACTTCAGAGACTTTCTACTAAAGATTGGCATGCCGAAGGGCAATGCACTATAGGCCGCTCTGTAAGGCTAGTATAGACTCAAGACTAACGACAACTGGGCCATTGTCACGTTGTTTTGGATGGCTATGCAAACATCGATTTGCAAGTTGTCCAAAGTTTCTTAAACATTTAGACGAGATGGTCCCTCTCATATTACAATCAACAATTTGGTTTAGTCTACCTATTTTGATAGAATCTGGGCCCATGAGGCGAAACCCAATTGTTCCTCGTCGATAGTACCATCTACTGCTCGTTTACCACACAAGACTTCAAATAGTACCACCCGAATGCATACACCGAAAGGTTTTATGGATATTTAAATATATGTATGTTCGGATTCGAACTCGAGACTTCGGGATTGCACACATTACGTATGAGAGTTGATGTTAATAATTAATATATATTATTATTAATTATTAGTCACGAAATAAAACATAACGATAGTTAAATAATTAACGAGGTTTGGTTAACAGTCGTTAAATATAAACTATAAGGACTAGAGATGAAATTACAAGTCGGAAAGTTCTAGAATCCTTGGATTGCCTTTGGCCGATCGGTTGGGTTCCAAACCCAATACCACTCAACCTTGGATCACCAATATACCTAATTTCTCTTATCCTCTTTCTCTTTGTGTGGCGGTCAGATACCCTCACCACAAGGGTGTTCGATTTTGCTTAACTCAAAGAAACAAGTGTTTGGTTTTATTTGTGATTCAAGAAACTAGCTTTTCACATCAAATCGCTAATAGTACGTGTGTACAAGAATGAAGGACAAGCACACTTGAGCTTGTGAATCTTGGTGGTCGACTTTTGTATAGGTCGAATATATAAACCCTAAAATTAGGGTTTTGGGTTTTGGTTCTTGTTCAATCATCGTTTGATTCTTGAATTGCTAAAAGGTACGCACTTTCTTGTTCGGTTAATTATTTACATATATTATTCCTATTTACTCACTGCATGCTTTGATGATGTTATTTAATTTATATTATTGTCATGAGTATTAAATCCCAACATGGGTATCATGAGTAGTTAATATGATGTAATTAATTATCAAACACATAAAATTGAATCTTTATGATTATATGCATGCTTTTTATGGTTTCTAGGGTTTTGAATTCAAACCCTAATTTTTATTTAATAGGGTCGATTACCCTTTATTTATTTAATTAGGTTTTAATTTTGTAAAACTTGTAGAAACCTTAGGATTGCATGCTAATTTTATGTGGTTAATTAATGAATAATTGTTATGTGCCATGTAATATGCGTATCTTAGGTGATAATTGTTATGCGGAATCCATGGTGGAACATGCATGTTTTGCCATGGAGTATTGTTTATTGTTTATTGATTAATTGTTAAGTGATACACATGTTCTATTTATTTAATAATTATTGAATTGGGAAGACCTCAATTATAACTAATAAAAATTAGTTATGTGCTAATTGGTATATTATTAACTTTGGCTTACGTGTTTACTTTGTCGATGTATGTGGCTCTTCTACCTTGTAGTTGAAAGCCCTAGTTAATGTATGCATTTATTTACGCCTAGAATTGTTTATTAGAGTTTATTGAAATAATTATGCATGTGGCTAATTGTTTTAGACATATGTTAAAATTGTTTAGTTATATGTTTATATTATTTGAGTGTGTTTAATTTTTATTAAAATGCTTTTTTGTTTATATATTGTTTGACATGTTAGTAAGCAAAAGGGTTTTATTAATAGAAAATTAAATGGACTAAATAATGGCTAAACCGATTTGTTATCTAAGTATTATTCTTGAACTTTTAATCGATTGATGCGATCGTATTAAATGGTTAGAACGGCTCACCCACTAGAACAAACTATAAAGGGGTTGATTAAGAAGTGCGCAATGACCGAATGGATGTCTAAGGTTATGCTTCACGCTTACGGTCCTCTCGCCTGTGAGTTCGATTGGAGCTACCTAGTATAACCATTCTATGTACGAAGTGTTGGGGTTATCTCCCGAGCAGGTTAAGACAATCAATGACAAGAGCAATACCACTAGGTGGTTACCGGATATCACTTGGAATCGTGTGATCACTTTCCAAAGTAAACTATTCGACCCTAATGCCCGGGTATCACGAATATCTACTGGGATAAGACCAATGCGATTAGAGAATTAGGCACAATTCTATAACCCTTTCGCTAGTAAGTGTTTACGTTTTACGCCTATTTCATGCATGTTCGGATCTCCTATATAGGAGGTTACTCTTGAGCTATTCCAATGGAATTATGAGTATTAATCGCCCATTAATAGCCTCATAATTATCTCCATTATAGCCAGTTAGTGGTTACATGACCAATTAAACGTGGTCATAAAGAAGTTGTAATCGCCATTTAGCAAGATTTCAATAAGCGATATTTTCCACTAGCAAGACTTTCCACTTGCGGTGGAAATACAACTTATCGATGGAAACACCGCTTATCGATATTTCATAGTACTAGTAGTGGATACACTACTTGGAAACATCGCTATCGATGAAATATCGCTATCGTTGGAAACCACAAGCGACTTTCCACAAGCGATCTTTCCTCAAGCAAGACTTTCCTCAAGCAAGACTTTTACCAAGCAAGACTTTCACCAAGACTACCAATACAAACCACTATAAGAGTTAGGGTGTTCATGGACCTTATGGGTGTACACTCCGTACCTCCTAACCCATTACAAGGTGTGAACTAATCCCACAAGTGCACTAAATTTTCCAACACGAAGCATCTTAGTGCAAAGTTGTAAGTTTCTCAACGCATCGATTAAAACTTTGTAGAATTCAATCTTAGCAATTAAAATCTTAATGTAAGTTTTTTCGAAAATTTTATGTTATAAAGTTGTATGCATGCTCCTTTATACATAAGTTTTGATTACACGTCAAAAATTGTACCCTTTAAATTTAAGTTTATGCCATCTAATGATATGAAACACTTGAAATTGTAATTTAGTTATGTGAGACCTTGATCTAGATTACAATAACGAGGTGAATTATTTTGTTGTGTGAGACCTCAGCTTTATGATTTGCAGTTTCTAAATTAGACAACTTAATTAAGTTAGTTAGTGAGACCTATGACTTAAGGCATAAGATGGGATGAAACATGCTTACGTTTTGCATTAATTGTTTTGGCAAAATAGTAAATCCCATAACTTTTGGAATTGAAAACTTGTTTGTCAATTATCGCTTTTCAACGATTACCTATTCTATACTTTCACCACTAGCGGATCAACCGATGTGGTGAAACTATGATAATGAGGATCCAAAATTCAAGGAAAATACTATGGTTAATATGAATATTGACCAAAGTGTATTTTATTTTCTTGAATGTTTACTTATCGAAAGTACTAACTTTTGAACTTTTATTTCGAGAAATGGCTCAAGCTGAATCTCTTGCACTAGCCTCGCTGTTCAAATCTATGTTTGATCTAGAAATTGACCGGTAGCGCGAATTTCAATGATTGGTATCGCAACTCGTAATTGTCTTGAGGGTTGCCAAAAGACTCAATTATTTGACTACGCCTTGTCCTCCGAACTGCGGTGATGCTACTCTGAAGCACGAGTACATGGCAACTGAGTATGACAAGTATAATGAGGTCTCCTGCATTATGCTCGGAGTATGAACTCAAACTTGCAAAAGCGGTTTGAGAATTACTTCCTAATCTCATGCTTGAAGAATTGCAAAGGTTGTTTGAAAAGCCCATGATTGTAGAAATTGTATGATCCGATAGATGCTCTTCATAGTTGCAAGCAAGGAGAAGGAAACTGTAAGCGCCCAACGCTTGGAAATGATGAGTTTCATGGACCAATGGGCGACTTAACTATGTCTACCCTAATGACATACAAATTGGCCCGATCAATGGATCCTTAACAATGAGTTTGATGGTTTCGTCAAGAATTACAATATGCATTGCACGGGAAGACAGTCGATGAGGTACATGCAATGCTCATTGATTATGAGAAATGTTTGCCCAAGAAGGCCCCTACACTGCGGTTCGAACATCCGTAAGGGTAGGATTTCTAAGCCTAATAAGCCGCTAGCGAACAAGAAAGGAAAGGTAAGGGTAAAGTTAATAAGGAAAACAAGTTATGACTTATCAACAAGAACCAAAGAAGTACCCTCCCAAAAAGCGTGAGAATCCGAAGAAGGATATGGCTTGTCATCACCGCACCGAGGTTGGACATCGAAGAGGAATTGTTCACTATACCTTGATGAGTTGCGCAATAAGAGGTATAAAAATACCGCACTGTGGCGATGCATTGTGTACTCTTTTGATGATAGAATTATTTGCTTTTCCTCATAAAATAAATTCTGGTATATGATGATGGATGTGGTATTCACATTTGTAATACACCGCGAGACTTAGAGGAGCAAGAAGCTTGCTATGGACGACAATACCGCGTGGGTAATGGAGCACATGCAATCGTTGAAGCTATAGGCACGTTTGATTTAGTTTTACCTTCGGGTTTAGTATTGTCATTAAACGATTGTCATTCGCACCTTCCATTGTTAGGGGTGTCGTTTATGTTTCCTTGTTAAAAGATATTGGTTTCGTTCATACATTTAATTGATTATGGAATTTCGGTTTCTTTAAATGGTGTTTTTACTTTAATGTTATTCCAAGAAATGGTGTGTTTGAAATTGATTTGCATGATAATATGATTGATAAAAATAATTATGTCTTTAGCATCAATAATAAAAGAATCAAAGGTGATTTGGATTCTTCATTTCTTTGGCATTGTAGACTTGCTCATATAGGCAAGAAACGCATGCAACACGATGGGCTTTTGCAAGACATCAATGATGAATCATTTGATAAATGCGAATCTTGCATATCTAGGAAGATGACCAAGAAACCTTTACAAATAGTTTAGAAAGGGCTTCGATCTTCTTGGTGTGATACATCTTGATGTATGTGGACCACTAAGACATGTGTCAAGAAAGGGTGCTAGCTACTTAACCTTTAATGATGATTTCAGATCGTTATGGTTATGTTTATTTACTTAAACATAAACATGAAGTCTTTGAAACATTTAAAGTTTTTAAGAGTGAAGTAGAACCGCAACTAGGAAAGAAGATTAAAGCTCTTCGATCCGATAGAGGTGGTGAATATTTAAGCCAAGAGTTTAAAGATTATCTAGTGAGTGTGGTATCGTCCAACAACTCACATCTCCATATACTCCACAACAAAATGGTGTATCGAGAGAAGAAATCGTACATCGCTAGACATGATACGATCAATGTTTAATCTTACAACTCTTCCTTATCCTTTTGGGATTATGCTTTGAAATCATTGTCGCATATTGAATATGGTTCCAACTAAGAAGGTTGATAAGACTCCTTATGAAGTGTGGTTTGGGAAAGCTCCCAAATTTTCTTACTTAAAGGTGCAGGGTTGTGGGCGTTTGTTAAATGTGACTCACGATAAGTCGCAACAAAGATCCGTTAAGTGTGTCTTCGTAGGATACCCAAAGGAAACTATGGGTTACTACTTTTACTTTCCTCCCGAAAACAAAGTAATTGTTGCTAGGTATGGAGACTTTCTTGAAAAGGATCTCATATCTCATGAATTCATGGGAGAGTTTATGATCAAGAAGATACAACACCTTCGAAAACACTAGCCAACCTCCAGAGAACACGAAAGTCTAGGCGTTCCACCGAATTTGAAGTGGTTCCCATTCGAGATCCGCAGGCTACGCGTGCACCGAGCGCTATGTCTCAACGTAGAAGGCGAGGAAAATTTGTTAGGGATCTTGGTGAACTCGCTAACTATAAAGTCGCCATGATGAGTCCCGAAAAGGAAAATGGCGAGTTGCAATGAATGGGAAATGCAATCCATGAAAGATAACGAAGTTCGGATAGAGGTTGACTTACCTCCAAATGCTAAGGTAGTTGGAAGTAAGTGGCTCTTTAAGATAAAGACCGACATGGATGGCAATGCACACACCTATAAAGCTCGTCTTGTAGCCCAAGGGTATACTCAAACCTATGGGGTAGACTACGAGGAGACATTTTCTCTCGTAGCGAGACATTAGAGCTATTAGGATTCTTATAGCCATAGCTGCGATGACTATGAGATATGGTAAATGGATGTCAAACCGCCTTAAACGGTCGCCTAGATGAGGACATCTATATGGCGCACTGAAGGGTTTGTGAATCCAAAGTTTCAAGCGTGTATGCAAACTTCAAAGATCCATTTATGGGTTTAAGCAAGCATCAAGGCAATGGAACAAGAAGTTTGATGAAGAAATCAAGAAACTTGGTTTCACTCAAAATCTTGATGAGCCATGTGTGTATCACAAAGCTAGTGGGAGTAATGTTATTTTCCTTGTCTTATATGTCGATGACATATTGATCATGGAAAAGACATTCCAAGTATGTAAGATGTAAAGTCTTATCTTGGAGAGTGCTTTTCTATGAAGGACTTATGGAAGCAACATTTATTCTGGGAATCAAGATCTACCGAGATAGATCAAGGCGGTTAATTGGACTAAGCCAAAGTGCTTACATTGATAAAATATTGAAGAGATTCAAGATGCAAAATTCCAAGAAGGGATATTTGCCGATGCAAGTTGAACATGGCTTAAGTAATAAACTATGCGTCAACACCAAGAGGTGGCTTACATGAAGAAAGTTCCTTATGCTTGGTACAGGGATCTATCATGTATCTTTGTGAGATGTACAAGGCACGATGTGGCGTTTGCACAAAATATCACCGTCGGTATCAACAGAACCGGTGTGAAACATCGCAAGTCATAAGAACATTCTTAAGTATCTAAGGGCTACTAAAGAAATGTTTCTAGTGTATGGAGGAAATCCGGATGCGAACTTGATGTTAAGGTGTTTTGCGATCGTCATTCCAAACTGATAAAGATGATACGAAGTCTCGAGACGGGTTATGTCTTTGTCATTAATGGAGGAGCGATTGACTAGAAGAGCAAGAAGCAAACAACGGTTGCGATGTCTATTACGTGTTGAGTACATAGTTGCTTGAGTGCGATGGAAGTCGTTTGATTAGGAAATTCATTTCGGGATTCGAGTAATGCCTCAATCGAATTACCTTTAAATGTGTATTGTGACAACTCTGCTGAATAACATTTGCCAATGAGCCTGGAGTCATGAAGGGCGCCAGACATTTTCCTCGTCGATATCACTATGTTCGAGAACAAGTCGACATAGGTGAAATCAATTATGTTTGTAGTCAAGAGAATTTGTTCCTTTGAATTTGTTTCAAAGCATAATACTATATTTGGGCCCCTCGTAGGGTTGACAAGATGTTTGTATGGCCATACCCAAGATCTATCTGGAATACGTTCAGATGATTTGGTAATCTTGTTCAATCGAATACAACGAGAAATGAATATTAACTTATGAAATGACTTGATCCATATTCATAGTTAATGTAGTATTAGTAACAAAAGGATAAGTAAAATGATGAATCATTAAATGGTTTTTTCAGGAGACCATACTCGATTTGATCCGGG
This sequence comes from Chrysanthemum lavandulifolium, assembly GCA_022545495.1. NCBI lineage: Eukaryota > Viridiplantae > Streptophyta > Magnoliopsida > Asterales > Asteraceae > Chrysanthemum > Chrysanthemum lavandulifolium. The sequence goes on along the minus strand of CM040238.1, from coordinate 45,475,724 downwards.
GCGTTGGCGTGTGAAAGCTAGACAAACCAATGTCATTACTATATTTAGTAATATCCAAGTAGGAGCTGAAAGGTTTTATGGATATTTAAATATATGTATGTCCGGATTCGAACTCGAGACTTCGGGATTGCACACATTACGTATGAGAGTTGATGTTAATAATTAATATATATTATTATTAATTATTAGTCTTGAAATAAAACATAACGATAGTTAAATAATTAACGAGGTTTGGTTAATCGGTCGTTAAATATAAACTATAAGGACTAGAGATGAAATTACAAGTCGAAAGTTCTAGAATCCCTTGGGATTGCCTTTGGCCGATCGGTTGGGTTCCAAACCCAATACCACTCAACCTTGGATCACCAATATACCTAATTTCTCTTCTCCTCTTCTCTCTTTGTGTGGCGGTCAGATACCCTCACCACAAGGGTGTTCGATTTTGCTTAACTCAAAGAAACAAGTGTTTGGTTTTATTTGTGATTCAAGAAACTAGCTTTTCACATCAAATCGCTAATAGTACGTGTGTACAAGAATGAAGGACAAACACACTTGAGCTTGTGAATCTTGGTGGTCGACTTTTGTGTAGGTCGAATATATAAACCCTAAAATTAGGGTTTTGGGTTTTGGTTCTTGTTCAATCATCTTTTGATTCTTGAATTGCTCGCACTTTCTTGTTCGGTTAATTATTTACATATATTATTCCTATTTACTTCCGCTGCATGCTTTGATGATGTTATTTGATTTATATTATTGTTATGAGTATTAAATCCAAACATACACATCAGACTTTCTAGTCAGCCTTCCAGGTTGAAAGTAATTTGGATCTAGATATCCAAATGTACCTTTAACCAAAGTGTTGACATAAGTAGATGGTGATTCCTTGGGCTTACCTTGGACAACCCAGTTGAGTTTATAATACATGATATAAAATAAAACATGTAGACATCAAGAGTACACAAGTGAAAGACTAAAGATCATAACAAATAAATAATTAACGAAAGTATGCGTAACGCACTTCTTGCGAATGTCGATCTCTTGAGCAAAACAAAGAAGTGGTTTAATGAGTTGTCCTCACCGCTCTACAACTCAAACCAATTGGTGTAAGAATAGTGTCTTACTACCACGCTCTTGTACACACGAATTAACCAACGAATCAGCGATTGCTAGATCTAACACAAGTCCTCGCTTTAAGAAAAACGAAACCAAACTCCCTAACAATGGGTGTTCGGCGAATAGGGACAAGAGAGAGAGAGAGAGATCTAGGGTTAATTCAATGCACAAAGATATGAAAACCCTAGAACCTAGCCTTGTTTATATAGTAGATGGAAAACTTTGGGAACAAGTTATGGATTAGGGCTTGGTGAAGCCCCTTGGCCGCCATGATGAAAGCCCAAGAGAAAACCCATAACTTTTCACTTTCAAGATTTTCCATTACTAGTCCTTCTTTTTCATTTAACGGTCGTTAGTCATTTTTCCGTTAAATACTTAACGATCGTTAACCGGACTTAATGTGCAATAATTAATCGTAAACATAAACATTAATTATTAACTTTAATTCTCATTCGCTAATGTGTGCAATCCGTGGTCACGAGTTCGAATCCGGACATTTACGTGTTTGTAAATATATACATTTCCAACAACTCCCACTGGATATGTTTACAAACGTGAAATGACATTGGTTAGCGCCTAGCAACACGCCAATGCCCCCGGTACAACTCGTGTATGGTTTTCTCGAGAAAACCAAGTTTTGATGATTCATCATCATATTCATCCTTTGTTTCTAATACCATGTTAATAAGAATATGGATCTCACTCATTTCTTAATTAACTATTCTGCTTTCTCGCTTTATGTGATTGATCAAGATTACCAATTCTTCCGAACATATTCCGAAGACCTTGGGCATGGCCATGCAAACATCTTAACAACCCTACGAGGGCCCAAGAGTATTATACTTCAAAATAAATTTGAAGGAAACAAACCCATTTTGACTACAAGCAGATTCATAAATTTCGCAACACTTCGAAAACAACCCTTATAACTACCGCCACGATAGCGTTAGATTGCTTCACAAAATGCACTACATCCATGACATATCTCGTATCTCAAGTCGAGGATAAATATTCATGATATACTTAATGACAAAGATCCATAAAGTATCATCATGCGGGTGGATAAGTCCTATACTCAATCCATTGAATATCATCTCGAATTAGTCATGCTACGCATCAATATACTTTCAAGTATATTCTAACTAATACTCGATTTGTCTTAATTCAATATCATTCCCATGTTATTGATCGACAACGGACTATTTAGAATAACTTAAGTTATTCAAGGATTTAAACATGCAAATACAGACACAATATTATAAATGAAATTAAACTTATACCGTACTTTAATTCATTATAAATAATAATTGTTTAACATCCTTTATCCAAATACTAAATAGATCAATGCATGATAATACTAGTTAATGAATTTTGCCACAAGTCATGAAAATCATACTTGTTGACAAGGCATAATTTCAATTAACTTTGATCTATAGGAATTTTGAGAATACTTATTCCAAGAATTCAATAAGTGAATTTCTTGTATATGTTTACACATATCTTGATATTGTCATATCATTCCATAAGGTGCGTGATAACCTGAACCACCCTTTTATGACAATTATCTTTCAAAACTTTAAAGTTTTAAAGTATTCTTTATTCTTTAATGTATAATGCAACTATGCTCTTAGTTGAGCATAACTAGTCAACATGGTCATCATCAAGGATACCATGACTAGAATTGAGTGTCATCTCAATTATACCAAAGATCATTGTGTACAACAATATGCTCTTTAAACATCCGTAAACTTTGAATATTTATTTGTTTGGTGTCATCCAAACCTCAAGTTTGTTGACTATGACAATTACACAACAATTGTTGTATAGAATCTGGGAGCAACTCCAGGCTGAGGAATGCAATTCTAAATCCAAACATAAATATTACAATGTTGTTAAATCATCTTGTAATCAAGCATGATACAACAACCTTATACACAACATGATGTTCATGATGAATCTTCAAGTTAGACTTTAAGATCTCATTCATATACTATCTTGTCAAAGATATGTACTCATCATGTTCTATTAGACTCATTTATTTACCGCATATGTTTATAATAATAAACATATATTCAAAGGTTGTATGTCTTATTTCCAAATCTTACAAACGAAGTTTCATTCCCAACTAAAACTTAATTTAAGTGGAATGTAGTTGCCCATACAACATATAAGATTTAAAAATAATACTCCCACTAGCTTTCAGGAATACTTACGAGCTATCTTATTTTAATTATTAAATCAAACATGGATTTAATATTAAACATAAGAATCATCTCCTAGATGCATGCATATATCCATTCATGGATTCTTGCAGTTTGTACATATTCAAAGATTATTTGAATTCATAAAACTCCTTTGCATTACTTATCGTCCTCGCAAAAGTAATTCCAAAACAAAAGTTTTGATATTCATTGTCAAAATTTCATATCAATGAAACTAAGTATGACAATTATAATCTTTATACTTCTATTTAATGTGTCTAGGAAAGAATATTCAATCATAGTTAATTGCTTAAGTATGATTAATATTATTATCAATAGACATACATTAAATACGTGTACAATTTTGTCCATATGATTTCTACACAAAGATTTAAACCACTAGGGTTTCCATCCTTTGAAGAAACTCATATTCATTATTAAGATAAACCAAGTATCTAAAGTTGATTATCTTTATGGACAACATCTCAACATTCATAGTATGATTGATTTACCACAATTCAACATTTGGTAAATTTATCATTATGATTAACAGCTTACCATGATCCTGTAACTCATATTCCTCAACATATTAAATATCTGAGATATCCTTACGGATCTATGAATGACAATTCCATCATATTGAGGTCTATCATTTACATGTTTAGCCTCATCATGATATTTGCTAGTGCATTTTAGAAGATTATGTATTTTGTAATTTAATCTTTCAAGATCTAAACAAAACTCCCACTTGCCTTTAACAATTTAAAGATTACCTTTAAATAGCTTTAGCAAGTAGAGCAACAATACATTGTTCTCTTTTGGGATATTACAAAACCTTGACAGCTTCTTGACTTTAGTTTGTTACAACTCACTTTACAAGTAGTTTAACAAATTCGAACTTCATTATAAGACTTAATGTGATTCATCACATTCCATAAACAAATGGTGTCTTATCAATCTTCTAGGTTGGAGTCTTATTGAGTATATTCAATCTATACTCAATCTACTAACCTTGATAACATTTTGGAAGAAACTATAGTTATCTTGAATCAAACAATGCCAATAGATTTTGATTCTTCTAATCGAACATACCATAAAACTATGGTATTTCCTTAGAATTAATATTGTAAGATTAATCTAACAACATTTAAGATAACCATCTACTCTTTGGTTTATCATATTTACCAACAAAGTAAAACTTAATGGTACAATAGAATTACCAAGTCAATTGCATGTATTATAACACAAGTATTCTTGACCAAGTCAAAAGACATATCAGTTATAATCCCACTATACGTTATAAGTCATTGATCAACTCATTGACTTCATGCATATGTCTTAAAACATAGCAAGTTAACGTCTTACTTTATATTATAAGTCTTGTATTAAAAGACTTCATGTTTGTGACTTTACAAAATCATAAACATTTATAATTAAAGTAATTATGAACACCACCTCGTGTTTCAATTAATATTTCAAGTTAATATTTACTACATATATTTAAGTCATTCAACGAATACTTACATTCAAAGTAGTATTAGATTACTTTATTTAATTATGTCATTCCATGAAATGTTCCATGTAAGAAACCGCAGAATCATCCATGCTCGCTTTCACGACACGTGGATATTTTACCTTGGGCTACAATCTAGTTCACGCTCACGTAACATAAATTGTAACTACAAGTGTTTCTAAAATATTAAATGACATAAATATTTAAAGTAGTCTTTGTTATCATCTTGACACATGTTCTTAATAGGGCAATCATACACATTTAAATGTATACTTCCTATTAGAACGTTATTCTCTTACTTTTCAATCAAGAGAATTCATTTAAATCATATTAATATGTGTTGTACCTTGCACACAATAAAGATTTCTCCCACTTGTGCATGGAACAACATCATGTAGCATATAAACAACACGATACACGCTCGCTTATTTGATTAATATGATTTGTGTCATAGATATAACTAGTAGATATAGGACTATATTGATTTGTAAGGAAACGCACATGACAATCCTTAAAAACATAAGTGCCTACAATTGGAAAGTAATTATCTACATGATATTCAAGAGATAATTTGGATTACTACACAAAAATAAGGCTTGTAGCTCCCACTCGAATTAGAAATCATTTCAACAACTTCTTATTCAAGAATGCAACACAAATGCTCCCACTGAATTTGACAACATTGTAAGTGTTTCATAACCAGTGAAAACAACTTGCTTGCTTTTTACTTTCCTACACCTTTAAAGAACCATACGTAATCATTACTAAGGTACTAAAAGGTGTATTCTACTGTATAAATGATGGGTTATCCATCAATGTTATTAACTCGAAAAATTAGGTATGCAATTTCTTCCTTAACAGACCTACCATGCCCATAATGGTATGTAGCACCTTTAAAGGTTAAAGCAAAACAACTAGATAAAATGCTAGTTTGCCTTTTACCAATTTTCATGGTAATTAGTCTAGCTTCTAATTTAGTAACTCATATACATGTTTTCCAGCTTAACCAACATTCATGTTTGTTACAAAAGGATTCATTCACCAAATGAGGGTAATGAAATCTTTATGGAAAATAAGATGTGCAATTCATTGCTATGAGTTACATTAGAATTTAGACAATTCAAACGTTCCTATTATACCTTTCTCATTCATGAAAAGGAATAGGATTGAGTCTCATGCTTCTCCCATGGAAAAGAGACTTCGTTTGTCTTTTCGGTAAATTATTCTCGATCAAACATTTGTTTGAAAGCGAAATGGATCAATTTATCGATCAAAGACTAAACCTCGCTTACGGTTAAATGTTGCATTTATACATTCAAAAGAATTACAAAATTCAATTTTAGTATTTTCGATAATTAACCTTTTCAAGAAAATTAAATACCCATGGTTCATAATCATATAACCATTTAATTTTCACCGAAAACTAGGATCCAATTGACATAGTTTCATCACATCGCTTGATCCGCTAGTAATGAAATTATTCAAGATGGTACGAGTCGAACCTCAATTGCCAATTTTCAAATTGCAATTCCTAGATTTATGGGATTTACATTTAGCCAATTTCAATTGCCATGTAAACATGTTTTATCCCCATCTTATGCCTCGAGTTGCCGCTCACTACAAAACTCAATTAAGTTGTCCAACTTAAGAAACCGCAAAATCGTCCATGCCCGCTCTCACGACACGTGGACATTTTACCCTTTGATTACGATCTAAGTCACGATCTCACGCAAATAAAAGGTAATCTTAGGTGTTTCCGTTTCGTTGGATGGCATATAACTTAAATTAAAGGGTAATAATTTTGATGTCAATCAAATATGTACAAAGATGTCATGCATTCATCTTCGTAACATAGGTTTTATTAAAACATTTATATCTTGTTTTAATGTATAAGCTTTTCATCATCAAACTTTAATTGAGGTATTGGATTCACCAATCAAGGAATTTAGTGTTAATTATCATCCATTATACCGCACTTTTGCATAAGTGTAAACACTTAGTGTTTCGGATAATTACCACCGGCGGCGCATGGAATTAAAACTAATTCGCCTTAAGATGAGCTTGCACATTTAATGGCTTACTAAGTAGCTCCACGCGAACTTACAGAGGCGAGGACCGTAAGCGCAAAAGCATAACCTTAGACATCCTTTCGCGCGACTGCATGCACACTTCTTTATTAACCCTTTATAGTTCATTCTAATGGGTGAGCTGTTCGCACCATTTGTACCAAAGTCACCAATCAATTAAACGATTATGATTACTATGCTTAAAATTACATGTTTCACCATTGTTTAGGTCAGTTTATTTTTCTTGTAAAAATACCCTTGTTACACATAACAAACAAGCAAGTATTTAAAAAATAAACATATAAACAATGAATGCATAACAAAAAAAAGTCATGCATATCAAATAGCCACATGCAAACCTTTTGATAAATCCTATTAATAATCAATTCTAGATCTCATCAATATGTACATGTTTAATTAAGACTTTCACCCGCTTGACATAATGTACAAGGTGAGCCACATGCATCGATTCATCGATTATGTAAGTCAAATTAAACACATACCACATAGCACATAATTGATTAAATTAATAATGATTGAGGTCTTCCCAATTTTAGATCTATCATAATTTAGTGTATATCACTTAAACAAGAAAGACATACAATAAAAGCAGATCCATGATAAAACATGCATGTAATTATCATGGACATAAATTACACTTAACAATTAATGCAATTATAACAGAGTTACGCAATACACATAAAATTGCATGCATCCTAGGGTTTCTAATCCAATTAAAACTTTAGTTTACAAAACCCTAATTAGGGCACCAAAAACGCCCCTAAAAAATTAGGGTTTAGGTTTTGCAAACCCTAGATCTACGATACAAATAATAACACAACATGTTTATTTTATTTATGTGTTTCAAGAATTAATTACTTGTTATACAAGGCTCGTGATGCCACCGTTGAGTTTATAATACATGATATAGAATAAAACATGTAGACATCAAGAGTACACAATGGAAGACTAAAGATCATAACAAATAAATAATTAACCGAAAGTATGCGTAACGCACTCTCTTGCGAATGTCGATCTCTTGAGCAAAACAAAGAAGTGGTTTAATGAGTTGTCCTCACCGCTCTACAACTCAAACCAATTGGTGTAAGAATAGTGTCTTACTACCACGCTCTTGTACACACGAATTAACCAACGAATCAAGCGATTGCTAGATCTAACACAAGTCCTCGCTTTAAGGAAAACGAAACCAAACTCCCTAACAATGGGGTGTTCGCCGAATAGGGACAAGAGAGAGAGAGAGAGATCTAGGGTTAATTCAATGCACAAAGATATGAAAACCCTAGAACCTAGCCTTGTTTATATAGTAGATGGAAAACTTTGGGAACAAGTTATGGATTAGGGCTTGGGAAGCCCCTCGGCCGCCATGATGAAAGCCCAAGGAAAACCCATAACTTTTCACTTTTCAAGATTTTCCATTACTAGTCCTTCTCTTTTCATTTAACGGTCGTTAGTCATTTTTCCGTTAAATACTTAACGATCGTTAACCGGACTTAATGTGCAATAATTAATCGTAAACATAAACATTAATTATTAACTTTAATTCTCATTCGCTAATGTGTGCAATCCCGTGGTCACGAGTTCGAATCCGGACATTTACGTGTTTGTAAATATATACATTTCCAACAACTAAACTTTAATAATAATCCAATATCTGTATATTATGTATAATTAACACCCTAACATACCCAAAGCCCACAACTGGGCTTGGGCCATATATCGTCTAATACTCTCTCGTTTTCGAATGGCGAAATCGCGAAAGCTCGAATTGAAAAATAAACATAATTATTAAAAAGTAAAACTAGAGATAAAAACGAATCTAAAGATAATTATTTTGATAAAGAATCAAGACTTTGATATGTACCCAATCGCGTAATCCGGAAAATAGTGATTTTCTTTTCTTTTGACGATCGTTTGGACTTATAACGACGCGTGACGAGCGTCCCAACTAGTGAAGGCAGCGATTCCGCCATGATTTCCTTCATAATTTAATCACGAATCCACGGTCGCTAATGGCATAAGTTAACTCTAAGAGGTTTGAGAGTTAAAGCAAAACGATGGCGATTATTGTCATTTGAATATAGCTTCTTGTTCCGGAGTGTGATGGCATATCGTTGTGGCTACGATTGCGATTGTGATATGCTTTTCTTCGTAATTTAATTACGGTGGCCGCTAACCTCTTGTAAACGTCGATTAACTTTTTGCGCTTTGAGAGTCATAGTGAAATAGTGGCTCGAGTTTTTAAGCACCGATAAACCATGACGGCTAGGGTTTGATGGGGTGGCATTGAGGCGGTGGCTAGACCTAAAGCTCTTATACCATGTTAATAGTAAAAGATTTTTTATTAATGAATGATTTATATTTGTGATATTGCATGTCTATTTATATATAGACACGTAGCTTTGACAATAAGAAACTTAAACCCTAAACCTCATAAAGACTAAACCCATAACTAGGCTTGCGCATTAACCTAATTATCTAATATAAAACCATGTCTCTTGTTTTCTTTTCTTCTCTAGTCTTGTTTAGTTGACTTTTTCCTGATGTGCGCCTTTGTTTTGGTTTCATCCATGTCATTGTTTATCTACCATGTTGTTAAAGATGATTCGAATAAGATTCATTTGCATATAAGATGAAAGCTTGAACAACTTTTGAAAGGGCCAAAATACAATATTTTAATTTCGAAAAGGCCAAACTTTTAATTTTATTTTTAATATATTTTTTTTGTGTTAAATTCACAGAGTGGTCTTAAATTTGGGAGGCCATAACCCACGCGTGCCACTACAAAACTTTGTTCATGCATACATAGAGTTAGGAAATGCAGTTGTGCAATATTATGTAAACAGTGGTATGTATGCAATACAACTGATTTGTTAACACTTAACTTTTCATTGTTGCATGTGTGTGTACTACGTGTGTGCAATCATCACCGTCTATTGGTTTTCCAAGTCATGGATGTCTTAGACAATCGATTAGTTTCTCTTGCTACTCATCAATGAAATTAACGTCAACATATGAACATATAATTCAGAATTGTTACTTGTGGTTTGTTTTTCTACACGTGTTAGTGTTTTACCGACTAATGAATAGGCGCATGAACCTTACCTTTCATCTTCATTTTCACTACATGCTTCCATTTCTAAACATAGTTGAATTATGGAATTTTACATTAAAATAAGGGTTGAAGCCATAAAATACCAATGTACTTTACAAAATTTTCACATATGGGTAATTTACTTTATAAAAACCATTAACACCATCCATACTTATTTGTACCCAAATATTAGAAAGGTTCCCATATGATTTTCCATGTCATTATTTTAATCGAGGTGGATTTTCAATTTTTCCACCAAGGCTTATTATACCCGTTTAGACTCGATTGGGTCGGGTTTACAATGACTCCAAATACACATTTTTAACTATTGTCATTGTCATTACCCGACCCTAAACCTAATCGCCCCAAAAACATTGCCATATCTTTATCTTCTTCAGTCTTTCACACCGTCGACATGATTCCAAGCTTTGTACTTGTAAGCTTCGTCTTAGGGTTCACATATCATGGACGCCAACAAATCCGGCTAGGCGATTCCTTGTTTTTCCCAATCGTAGAGTAAGTTTCTTGATGAATTTTTTACCTTTTTCTTGATATTAACAATCCCTAACTTGTTAAAGTACATTGATTCAGAAACCCACAAAGAAGAAATGTGGAATATGTTTTTGGTTTGATCCGGATATTAAACATGACGGATACATGCATCAAATGTATGAGATGTATGTGTTTCTTACTCTACATGAAAGACATGAATTGGCAAATGAGATGAGCCGTGAAGAAAGGATAATGGAGTTGCATGATGAAGTTATTCCTTCTTTTATGACCCGTTTGACTTTATGGAAGTCAATAAGTCCGATGTTGTTTTCACTTCTGTTGTTGTATTATCAATGAAATTAGTCCATTTCGTATATGTTTTGCAATTGTATGTTGGGAATCAAATATGAATGAAATATGTTGTGCTTCTTGTTGTAAGTAAGAGTATTAATATGTGGTTTTTGATATTGGTTGATATGGTATATAACAGAAAAATGAATGAGAACCAATAACCAAGATAAAACACTTAAATTTATTTCATTTATCAAGACTAATATTCAAGACAAATAGTCATGTGAGGGACAATCCCTTGAGTTTGGTACCACAAAAGAGTAAGTTTCACATGGCAATACAACCATTACAAAATACAACAAGTTCACATGCTAATGTCTCCTAATGACTAAGATAAATGCAATGAAGAAACATGTTCTAATGCCACTTCACTAAGAATGCTTTATCGCCTAAGGTGAGCATACAACCCGAAGGACCGGACCGACCGTCGGACCGACCGAGACCGATGGACGGACCGGACCGACCACATTCGGTCCGGTCCGCGGTCTTGGCATTTGGGCTAATTCGGTCCTCGGTCCGGTTCGGTCCGGTCCTGACCAAAACCGACTAATTTGGGCTAATTTGGACCGGACCGACCGAAGGACCGGTCCGGACCGAGACCGGACCGACCACATTCGGTCCGGTCTCGGTCTAAGGTTTATGCCAAAATCGGTTTTCGGTCCGGTCCGGTCCGGTCTTGGCCGGTCCGGTCCGGTTTTGGACCGTGCACACCCTTATTATCAGCTGTTGACCCTTCACCATTAGCTCGAAAACCTATTTTCTTCAATTTCATGCTAAAAATCCTCTCAAATCTACCCGTGTTCTTATGGTAAGTATTGTTTTCTTTACTTGTTGTAGTTTTCCTTTTCTTCCTTGCTTATTTTCTGGTTCTTCTTGTGCACTTGTATCAACTCCATTTCCTGTCGGTTGTTGAACTTGTATCAACTCCTTTGCCCTTGTCACCGCCGCACTTTCTTTAATTGCTTATGCACTTGCTTCATCCACACCAAGTTTGAAACATGGTTGATCTACCCTTTTCTCAACAAGTTGTTCTAAATGTTATTGGCAATGATTCTTGTGTTTGAATATTCTCATTAATAGTCTACACTTTCTTATTCAAAGGCTCTATTGCAAAGGATTCTTTTGGGCTCCACTTCCGGTTGTACCACTCACGGTTATACTCCCATTTGTTCTTCCTATCTCATTCTTTGTAAGTAAAGTGTCATTCTCAATGATTATTTGAAATGGGTCATTTGTTGCTCAGCTTAATCACCACATTATCTTCTCCTTCATTAAAAAAAGTATACGGTGTGTTCTCAAGAAAAAATTAAGAGAAGGTTAAAGTAAAGTAAAGTAAGAGGCGTAATGAAATGAAGAGGAAGTACAATTATCTTTTACCCCAAAAGTGGGGTGAAAGTTTTAAATGCAAAATCCTCCCACTTTCCCTCATTTGCTTTCACTTTCACTCCTAAAAAACTTGAGAACATGAGCTCTTTTACATTTCAACACTTTCTTTTCTTTTCATCCTTTTACTCAACTTGAGAACACATGGTACATAATCTATATCCTCTTCATCAAGTGGAACAATATGCATCACTAGACTCATCGATTCATGACCAACATCATGTTGACTTTTAAAATAAATTGCATCATACCCAAAATGCTCAGTATACAAGTAAATAACCAATTTGCTTTTATAACCAACCCTTAGAAAGTCCTCAAGATCCCCATCAATTTTAGTATAGTTACATCGTCTTTTAACTGTTTGCCCACTTTGCAATAATACAACTTAAACAACGTGTTAATACAAATAAGCCATAAAAGCGTTTATTTATATTTTACGATATTCTAATGTTTTGTCGATAACAAACGTAAAATCATTTTAATGAAATAAATAAAATACGTAAATGGTTTGAACTAATAGTTTCTAACATACTTACGTTTCACATAAAACACTAAAACAAGTATAAGTGATTTTATGATTAAATATTACATATGTACAACAACCAAGTGTTTACATATTTGGGTAAAATATACACATAACTAGTATGTAGTATATTGGGTAATATAAATGGGTAGAAACTTAAGTATCATAACCCATTGACTAAATACATTGAATGTAGTTGGGTAATAACCCAAAGTCCATGACCCATGGAGTTTGACCCATAACCCATTGCATGACATCATGCTTATATCATATATGGATCATATCCATAACCCATGGTATTGACCCATACCCACAAGACTAGATATATTGTACTCATTAGATACATTGAATCTAAAAGAATACCCATGGATCAACCCATGACCCATGACCCATAACCAAAATACCCATGGGTAAAGAGGAGCGTCCCACGGATCCCTAGCTTTACGCTAGACAGATCTCTTGTGGGAGGGATCCGGGGAACAATAGATTTTTTCCTCTATAAATAGTGAGTCATTTCTTCATTGTTTCTCACCCCTTTCTAACATACTTTCCCCTTGAGTTAAAAACTCTCTAACCTCAGATCCAAGAGATCTATGTTTGTAGTTTTGTGTTTGTGTGATTCTCTAGGTTCCTCTTAAAGGCGAGATCACCACCTTTGAAGTCAAGCAAGCTCAAGTCCATGAGTTGCCATGCTTCCTCATCATCAAGACTACTGAAGTCTTCTTGTTGATGATTCTTTTCTTTCTTCTAAGAAGTGTAGTGTTGAAGACATTAGTGAAAGATGTCTCAAGGGTCAATACGAAGACATTAGTGAAAGGTGTCGATCGTCCGTATTGTAGGCATTAGTGAAGGGTGCCTAGAAGTCAAGACACAAGACATTAGTGAAGGGTGTCTTGAAGATCTAGTTAAAGGCATTAGTGAAAGGTGCCTTAGATGTACATTCGATATGGTGTGTTTCGATGTACAAGATAGATTAGCATTAGATCCAAGGATATTGATATCCTTGATGATGTTGTAATAAGGAGTTGGTCTCCTTTGGGATTAGTCGTTGGTGTAGTGTTGGGTAGTAGCTCCTCCATTGCAATGGAACTAGGTACTTAGCCAAGTACCTAATAAAGGGTATGCGACGTTGTGATAGGTGTGGTTCACCTTGGTGTGAAAGAACTAGGTACTAGCCAAGCACGATAAAGGGTAGGCGACGTTGTGATAGGTGTGGTTCACCTTGGGTGAAAGAACCCGGTGGTTAGCCTAGCACCGGAAAAAGGTAGGCGACGTTGTGAAGGCTTCTCCGCCATAAGGAGTTGGTGTTGTGTAGTGATTACGAACTCGAGTAGGTGACTCGAGGAGTGGAGTAGGCAAGGAAGGTGTCCTTGTGGCGAACCACTATAAATACTCGCGTTGTGGTTTTGTGCTTCTTACTCTTATCTTTTCATTACATACTTCTATATGTTTGTTTATCAACATCCAACACACACATCCAAAAAGATTGACATAAGTCGATCTAAATATTTAAAAGGAAGTTTTAAATTGGTAAAACTATTCAAACCCCCCCTTCTAGTTTTCCACAATTGGCATCAGAGCTTCATTACCAAGTTTCTTGAAGTATATTGTACTTTAAACTTGATACGATCCATGGTTAATTGAAAACTACAAAGAAAGTTTTTCATAAAAACAAACACCATGTCTTTTAAAACATTTTTTTGGATGTTGATTAGATGACAACATTTTTTTTTTATTATTTTTTTCATTTAATTGCACTAATCCTCTTTGTCATGTTGATTAGTCAAAGCTCATATCTACCAAGCCATAGGAATCGCTTGGTAACAAGAATACCTTCCCTAAGAAGGTATCTTAAGCACAAAGGAGCTGGAATTGTCTTCTGACATTTGTTGTGTCATTTGTAAAGACATTCCTAAGTGCATTCGAGGTATGACTTTCCACTTATCTCTAAAATGACATTAGCTTGATAAATAAGTATGTTTACCTAGTTATTTATTTGATTATCTTTTGTGCATATACATGTATTACGTGTAGCTTCATTATGAAGCTTTTTTCTCACATACGTGTCACTCTTTCGTCTAAAGTCATGGTTTATAAAACTTGTGTTTTATTTCACTTAATCCAAAAATCATATCTTTCTAATAATAAAACAAAACACAAATCTCAAAAATTCCTCCCTCCCCATAAATAAACCATCCGTCGACCACTCTATCAAATCCCATTTTTCAAATCTTCCACTTTCAAAATTAACTCTCATTCAAAACTCCATCTTCCTCCTCATCTCATCTCAAACCGAAACCAAGAAGGTTCGTCTTCAACACAGTTTACATCGCCTCGTGCTCATCGCTTTAACACTCATCGCTCTTGTGTTCCCTATGACGAAGTTCTCATACGGAGACATTTACTTTGTGTTGTTAATCTACATTGGGATAATATACCCAATCCTTTGTATCATTCTTAGCATGGAAATGAAATATTACTAATAGTCTAGTTTATCTAGGTTATTATTATCATAATGTGTTTATCCATTTTTTATTTATTTCATTCTCTTGTGATACGTTAGAAAACCATGTATGCATGCTAAAAGAAAATGTAAGCTAAAAACACATATCTTGGTATAAAACTATAAGATCTAAAAACCTATGTTTTTATCAAGAAATCTGTTTCTGTTATTCCAGATCCACGGATCCCGAAAGTTAGACTAGCCGGATCCCTTATGAAAGGGAACCGTGGGATCCGTACACCTGGACAACAGTTTTTCATGCAAAATAAAACCACTTTCTTTCTAAAAGTAATATTCAACTAGAATGTCTAAACCTTAAGTGAGTTAAGTGTCATTGCTATTAAAAACCATTGTTAATAAAAATCTAGTAAAAACATTAGATAATCATTGGTTGACCACAAAACATCACTTTCTATTAACTCATCTTTTCTATAGGTTCAAATATGTCGCATGAATATGAGTTTGATTTTTTACTCACTAGCGTATATACTCCGAACATCTCCCTTGAGCCCAACACACCTGGCAATCATGTCCGTAGGTTCAATAATCTCAAAGCCCATCACTTCCACGAAGGACGTATTGTAGACACCTCTCTACAATTCGAAGAAGGTATCAATACCTCCTTCTGAACCATAGGATTGGAATGTCTTCTCGAAATTAACGAGAAAATATGTCCAAGGTTTGTATTAGAATTCTTTCGTCAAGTCGAACTCGTTCGTAACGAGGATCGTTCTCTATCTCTTTGGTTTTGGATCAAAAACCAAAAGTTTGTTTTGACTCTTGGGCAATTTGCTCAAATTATCCGAATTCCAAATCATGGACAATGTGCCTTCACTGAAGATTCGTCTCTTGATTCTCTCTTCAACCTTCGTGAAGAAAATAGTCCATATTGTTCTCACATACCTTCCCCGGATGACTTGATACGCATGATATGCAAACCCCATCACTCCAATCCAAACATTATCCATACACGGGATATCCGAGAAGAGTACAAGCCTCTTGCACTCATCCTACATGAAAATGTTTGGAGTCTTAGGGGAAATCAAGAAATCCTTCCCGTTTGTTGTGCCCACATAATGTATTGTTTGCTAACACAACAACCATACAATCTCGCCTACTTCTTTGCAAGGCGAATTATAAATCTTCAAGGCTCCAAGAATAAACTCATTCCTTATGGAATGTTCTTGGCGCGCCTCTATCATAATGTCATGCATTTTCATCCTCAATATCAAAGTCCGTTGTACGTACTTGTGAACAAGATGATGGAACAGCTAAACATTTCTCTCATGAAGACGTTCTTCATTCCTGAATCCACCAACACTCATCAACCATTTGATGATCCTTCTAGCGAAACGCTCAAGGAACCTAGTAGTCTTTCAAATAGGATCAATCCTTTTGTACTCATGCTTTATCAATGTAATTCAATTTCCTTCATGAAATAAAACATCTTACATTTGATATCTTAGTATTAGAACCTCTTAAACTTACCTTGGAATATAATGCATTGTCAAAATCATTGCATACCTTTAGTAAAGGTCCTGCTTAGCAGATAGACGGATCCCAAAGGTTGTACTAGACGGATCCCTAATCTTAGGGAACTGTGGGATCCAGCAAACAGAAAATGCATTGCAAACATTGTATTTCAAACATAGTCTTAGAACACCTCACACTAAGCTATACATAGTGTCTTATGGGAAATTAAGTCCCTTTTAAGTTAAGTAGATCCTTCCTACTCACACATAACTCACCTAGATCACAATCAATACACTTGTGGATCTATCGTTTCACTTAAACCTATTAATCTTCCGCTCTCAAACTCACTCATCATTCCTCACATGATCCCTCACATCTAGCCTTGGAAATCTTTCAATTATGGCAAAATTGATCATAATCATCTTTACCTCAAAATTGGTCAAAAATGATCAATTACTAGTTTTCCACAATTCTCCATCTTAAAACCTTTAGGATATTCTCCAAAACATTATCCTAAGTCACTATCTGATCTCTAGGATCATTTAGCTCCATTTGACACTGTCAAAATTCTTAGTGTCATCTTTGTTCATTCATTGGTACTCATGAAAGTTCCAATTTCTTCCATAAAAGGCAATCATTTGCTACATCACTCATTACCCTCAAGTATTTAAGCACCTCTTCATTTAAAACACTTAGATGAACTGAAACACTCAAGAAAAAATAAGCATTGGACCTTACAAACATCATTGCTTCCTTTTCTCAGCTACTGATAGACGGATCCCTAGGATTAGCCTAGGCGGATCCCTCTGAAGAGGGAATCGTGGGATCCGGTTGACAAATCATGTCAACTCTAGCTAAAACAATCATTTCAAGCTCATCCTTCTAACGTAAACACTCCATCTCATCTTAAATAAGTTCCTAGATCAGTACAAACTCTGAAGTTGACTCTTGTACATGTTAATCATCACATACCAAAGAATTTTAGTGGCTTAAGGCTTGAATGCACTTGCCAAATCTCTTGCTTTATAAACCACATTGTTAGGACTTCTAAAGTCATCACCTTCATCCTCATTTTCAGCACTTAAGAAACCTTTACAAACCTCTTGATCTTATCATGAGGAAAACTCCAAGTAGCAACTTATCTACCAAAGAACCACCCAAGAAAATTGCTCGTGTTGTACACGAAATTTCTTCAACCGAATCATCTCCGGTCAAGCCAACAAATGCAAGGATTTCTTCTCAACCAATCAAACCAATTCCTAAAAGGATAGTACCCACAAAACTACCTATGCCAAACACCACCATACCTCCTAGGCCAAACAATGTCATCTCCACTAAACCATCACCATTGGTTCCTAGAGCTATCTCATTTACAACTCCAATATCATCACCACACCTCTACAACTTAGAGGATTTGCCTCCTAGGCCTTCTCATCCTCCTCCACCGGCAACATTCTCCTCATTGGGAGGAATAGTGGTACAAAATCAAGGTGTTGAGTCAACACTTGCTCCGGCTTCCTTTTCGCCGTCACCATCATATAATCATATTTGGATTATGAGAAATTAACCATATAGAAGTTGACACTTCTCTACCACCACCATCATTCTTGGTCGAGCCATCTTCAAATGCGCCTCCACCAATTCCTCCGTCGTTTGAGGCTCCCCAACCCGCTTCACTTGATCCTTTACATCAAGCAATCTCTTTTCTTCTACCACCACTACCTAGCCATGACAAAGATTGTTATCATTGTCAACATGTTTAAAGTTTGATACATGAAGTACGAGAAGATCAACGTTTCATGTTCTATCAAATCCTTGAACATTTCGACGAGATTAAACCTAAACAAACTTGAGCTAGAGGATTTTAGTGGTGTCCTAGTATCAAGCGTTAGCTAGATAAGTCTAGTAATTCCAAGTCATGTATCGATCATTTTCTTAGTTTTTAGAGTCATGTATATCATATCTCTAGTTTTATTAAATGAAAATACATGCTACTTGCTACATTTTTGAGTATATGATTATGTTGTATAATACATATCTCACTTTTATATTAACATAATGTGTTATATCACCATTGCTGAAATTGATCATCAGCCAGACGGATCCCTTATATTTGCCTAGACGGATCCCTACAAGGAGGGAACCGTGGGATCCGTGATATAGAAAACTATTTTTCTACTAACTTGGATCATATTTGCAGGAAATTGTGCATTATACTTGTTTTCTAACCTTTGTTTTGTAGTTATTCAATTTACACATAAAGACTTTGACACCCTAAAGCTAGGGGAGCTGTATGTCAAAGCAATACATTGCAAATTAATTGCAATATTAGGAGTACATTTCATGACATCCCGTTGCATAATTGCAATCATCAAGGGGGAGCACATTCGTCACATAGACGAAATCTTTTGCAAACTTAGTTGCAAATGAACTAGCTTGGTATTACTTTCTTGACGCCCTTACATAGGGATGGACTTGTTAGCCTTGATTATTTTTATTAGAAGTGATGGTCATTCACGATTAGGAACTTTGTAATGTGTGTTAGATATCGTGATAGAATAGTCAACGGGCTCGTGGATTGGGCTAAGCTAATTGGGCATTAGTTAAGTTAAGCTAGCCTTGTCTAGTTCGTGTAACCCAAGCCCAATCCAAGTCCATCTCAAGGCCCATGGCCAAGCCTTAGGCATCATCCTCTCTTACTATAAATACCCTCAAGTATGTCATTTGAGGGTGTGCTTGAGTGTGTGTGTGTGTGTTTTCCTTTGAAGCAATATAACATCTTATTGTTTTCATCTTTCTTCTCTACCTCTCTAAACATATACACGAATTTATACATCAAGTCACCATCTAATCTTTATCTTTCTTCTTATTCATACGCATAACGTATTTGTGTTTGGTTTGTGTTGGGTTTACTTGTTAAAGTGATAAGGTATACGTGATAAAAGGGCTTAACAATTGGTATCAATCGCGAACAATGGTTTAGGAGTGTTTGTGTTTGTTTTGAAGGGTTACGTATAAGCTCGCGTTTACATATTTGAAGCGCTTAAAGCTTTCATTTTTCACCAAAAATTCAAGATTCTTGTGGTTTAAGGTTTATTTGGTGTTAAAGTTTTAGTTTTCGCAAAAAGTTTCAAGCTTTACGGGTTTAGATCGTTTTAAACTCGTATTTGGTTCATTGGTCATTTCTACTCGTAACTTTTCTAAGCACTTTGGGTGAAAAAGGTTAACATTTTTGTGTTATTCGAGTGTTTTTAAGGCTATCTGTGCAAGAGAAATCGGTTGAATCATTGAAATTTTTTTACGAGTAGGTCAAAACCCTAGTTCTACTCGTAAGAAAGTCAACTACTCATAAGTTTTCTACTCGTAACTTTTGGTGCGAAATCTTGAGTTATAACGGTTACTCGATGCTTCCTCACTTGGATAAGTTTGTGGAACACTTAGACTTGTGGATATCTCTTCTGTTGTGTGATGTAAAGGATTTTGGTTCTTAACCATAGTTTACGCATAAGCTAAAAGCTTACGAGTAACTCTCGCATAACTTCAAAATTACGCGTAAGGTTTACGAGTAACTTTTGTCACGCATAAGCTTAAGGTTACGCGTAAGATACTTTCACGCATAAGATCCTACGCCTAAGGAATCCTACGCCTAAGCTTCCTACGCATAAGATCCTACTCGTAACTACATCCTACTCAGAACCACATCCTACTGTAACCATATCCTACTCGTAACCATATCCTACTCGTAACTTCTTTGGTCTCGCCTAAGCTCTTTCTACGCTTAAGGTTTAAAAAAAAAAAAAAAAAAAAAAAAAATCAAATTTTGGCGGAAAACTTGAGTAAAATTTAAATTTTGAGGAGACTAAACGTTCAATTTTCGCGAAATTCAAATTTTGGTTTAATCAGAAAATTTTGGTCAAAATTCAAATTTTGGGTCTAAATTCAAATTTTTCGGTCAAATTTGGCGTCAAAATTGTCATAACTCAAATTTTCATACGACCTTAGAATTGAATTTTATAGTGAATTTCAAATTTTGGGCGAAAATTTGTTAAGAACCGAGTTTCTGAGTCGACTTTCGAATCACCTCAACCGAAGCTTAATCATCATCAACCACAACTCCTTTATCGTTGAATCGATCCTACATCAACTTTATCGGATCATACCTTCATCAATGGCAACTCAACAAGACATTCATGCAGCGGTGCCGAAAACCGACCTCTATGTTGGCAAAAGGTGGTTATCTTCAATGGACAAGTCGAATGCTCCGCTACATCAAGACCAAACCTAATGGGAAACTCATGATTAAATCCATTCGGGATGGACCCTTCCACCTCGACAAGTCCATGTCCTCGAAATGCCGATGCAACACCTCCCATCCCACCATCCTCTCATCTTCAAACCGAATCGAATACATCAAGAGGATCAAACAAGTCGATGCAGATGACATGGCAATTCATATTATCCAACTGGGTTTACCAATAGACATCTTTGCTGCGGTAGACAGTTGTGAAACTGCTTTTGATATGTGGGAACAGTTGATTGCTGATTTTTCAAAACGAGAAGATTCTCTTCTTGATGAAATTCTGGATAAAAATGAAACTATAAAGAAATTGGATAATTTGCTTCTTACAACGGGTCATTCCGCTAAATCAAACAAGATGCTTTCTAATCAAGTAAATCCGATTTTTCACAATTCACATAAAATGGCTCTTGGTAACTCACCTCCGTTTACTCAACTTACTTTTCATTCCATTTCCCTCAAAAATAAAACTAAAGAACACAGTGTTAATGACATGAATATGTATGAATAATGGAAAGAGAAAATGACCGATTGATATGTTGAGTTGTACAGATTTTGTACTTGGCAACCGGTTATAACCGGCCTCCTTTGAGAATGTTTTTAACATTTAAACAAATTTAAATGTATGGATGGTGTTAATGAGTTTTTATAAAGTAAAGACTAAAATACATTATTGGTCCTTAAACTTGTTCATGCGCATCGCAATGGGACAAACTTGGGCGTTATCATCGCTGGAGGTCCAAAACTTGGGTTTTATACTCTAGACTAGTCCCTTGACCAGGATTGCCATAGTCAACATGAATTTTCTGGCTTTACATCGAGGGTATAATAGACCATTCACAATTTTAACATGCCATAGTTAAAATCTAACCCAACCTTCAACCAAAGTCGAGTATCATCATTTCCAGAATGCTGAGTTTCAAGATCATGATCTGAGCCAGAATGCTTGGTTGGGTTTTATTGTAGCTTTAATTTAAAATGTTTAGTAAGTAAAGTTACATGATTTATGTGGATAGCCAAATTTGCCATACCTAAACTGAGCGACATTATGAAGTTAAATTATTTCTTGATTTGGCGGCTACTTTGAGAAACCATATAGGTGAAAACTTCCAAGAGTTGGATCCATACTCGAGTAGACATAAGATTTTTCTTTATTTAAATATTCAAACACAAATATCTTGTAGGTGGCTACGCACCTGATCTATGACCACTAGTTCAAGAGTATTGCTTAATAGCATAGCGCCCGCTGGACCAAATACATTGAGGAAAGAGTTGATCAACACCGGAAGAATTGCGGTAGGATCATACCAACCATCCAAACATCGAAAAACATTCGATATGCTTGTATTTCAAGCAAGTGACCAAGGTTGGTCACCAACGAACATAGGTGGGGTTCATGATCACGACTAGGTTCTTATGTTACAAAACAGACCACCAACACATATAACATGTTCCCGTTGGTAACAAAGAGACTATTGTGTAAACTAAGCAAACAAATTTAGCATTTCAATCTTAAACAACCAATATGCTAGTAAAAATGATATAGAAAAAATGAGAGCAGTACGGTTAGTAGAACTGTAAAACAACACATATTTATTAATTGCATCAAGCCATCAATAAACACAACATGGTATATACACGTCGTTATAAGGTAACCCAACCAAGCATTCTGGATGAAGTGAAACAGGCCCCAACCAACTTCAAATAAAGGGGTTTAGATTCGACTTTGGATGAAGTGAAACAGGGTCCAACTGGCTCAGATCATGATCTTGAAACTCAGCATTCTGGAAATAATGACTCTTACTCGACTTTGGTTGAAGGTTGGGTTAGATTTTAACTATGGCATGTTAAAATTGTGAATGGTCTATTATACCCTCGATGTATAGCCAGAAAATTCATGTTGACTATGGCAATCCTGGTCAAGGGACTAGTCTAGAGTACAAAACTCAAGTTTTGGACCTCCAGCGATGATAACGCCCAAGTTTGTCCCATTACGATGCGCAGAAACAAGTTTAGGGACCAACGTTGTATTTTAATCTAAAGTAAATTGCCAAGAAATGGAAATTTTATAAAATATGTTGGTACTTTATTGCTTTAACCCTTAAAGAGAAAAGTTCAATGCAGAACAATAAATATCTAAAGAACAAAACACTTCATCTCAACCATCCATCTATTTTTGAACCAATGGAGTAGATTAAACCTTATTAAAAAACGGAGGGGCATTTTTGTAAATATACAACCCCACCTAATACACTCACACACTCACTTTCTGCAACACTCTCTCTCTCTCAATTCACAAATCTCAACAAATACTCAAACACTCACAAATCTCAAAAGTTTTTCTTTTTTAAATTTTCCGGCGAATTGGATCTCACCTCCGGCGAGTGAAGCGTAGGCAGATCTGTAACGGCGGTTGACGAAGTGAGAGTGTGAGGTTGGATCTGTACTCAGATGATGGTGGCAGTTTATGATGGTGCCAGTTATGATGGTGCTGGAGGTTGGGTGAACGAAGGTTAAAAGGGAAATGCAGATGGTGGTGGTGGTTGGGTGAAGATATCAAAACAAATACATGAACTGAAAATGCTTATTTGTTTTTGGCTAGGTTCAAGTGTGTGATTATTCAAAATTATTTTCTTGTTCAATTCGATCATATTAAATTCAATTTATCTAAGTAAACTTGAATTTAATCCCGCGATTAATGTGTGAGTTTGGTTTGAAAATGATGTTGTATAGCAAAAGCAAGGCGTGAAAGAAATAGACCTGTATGCTACTGACTGAATTGCTTTTGCTAGTTTACACATTAAAGGGAAAGAAAATATATTAAAAAATTAAAATAAGAGATCTCTCTTAAACTTTACATACTCATTTTATCACTGA
This sequence comes from Chrysanthemum lavandulifolium, assembly GCA_022545495.1. Taxonomy (NCBI): domain Eukaryota; kingdom Viridiplantae; phylum Streptophyta; class Magnoliopsida; order Asterales; family Asteraceae; genus Chrysanthemum; species Chrysanthemum lavandulifolium. The sequence continues at coordinate 45,451,820 of CM040238.1, read as the reverse complement.
ATAATTACTTGTAAACAAAAATTTCGAATGATTTAGAGCAATCACAATGGCAATGAGTCATTGATGACTTTTTTTAGCTATGCTATTTTTTTATTTGCTTCTACCTAGCATAAAGGGCTTCAAAGAATTACATGGAGGTGGAGGATATTAAAAATTGATTTTACAATTGCTTATTTTCTTCTTTTGTTTTTATTTGTATGAAGTTGTATAGCATAAACCTTTATTGTCTGCGAAGTTGTATAGCATAAATCTTTATTTTTAGCTTTTGGCTTTTACCAACTATCGGGTGTCTGGTTGCTACCGAGAGAGTTACTGTTGGCGACGAGACTAGTGGTGTAGTTTTGAGACTAATAGTTTAGTTTCTTTTTAACGTAAATCACATGTGATTCTAGCGCAAATCACATGTGATTTTACCTCATTATTTTTTTAAAGTAAATCACATGTGATTTACACACGAATCACAACAAAAAAACGGAATCACGTGTGATTTACTCATTTTTATATTAAAACAAAATCACATGTGTTAAGTTTATAACAGCAAAGAGTAAATCACACATGATTAACATTTTTTCATAACAGAACCAAAAAAAAAAAAAATCACACTGATTTCACAAATTTGTTTTATTAAAGACAAAAAAGCTTTTTGTGTATTAAAAAGATTATTCTCTTAAGTATATAAGTTTATTAGCTATATTTAATGTCAACGTGGATATGTGGTTAATTTGTGGTAAATCACATGTGTTTTATTTCAAATCACATGTGATTTTACCGTAAATTATTTTTGAAAGTGAATCACATGTGTTTTACACACGAATCACATGTGATTTACGAAAATCACATGTGATTATACCGTAAATTATTTTTGAAAGTGAATCACATGATTTACTCATTTTAGATTAAAACCGAATCACATGTTTGATTTTATAACATCAAAGACTAAATCACGTAATTTACATTTTCATATGAGAGAAAAAATAATAATGAATCACACGTGATTCACTCATTTTAGATTAAAAGCGAATCACATGTGATTTACACGAATCACAACAAAACTAGAATCACATGTGATTTTTTTACGAATCACGTGTGATTTGTCTGGACGGAAATTTAATTCACACGTGATCCACTAAAGAATCACATGAGATTTTGTATAACTCACATGTAATTGCTGTAAAAATATCTCAGAACTAATAAAGAGTGTATAATTTAAATTTTTATGAGATACCATTGGAGTATTTTGCATCACTTTTAATAAGTCTTCTGAATAATGCCATTCCTCCTTTACCTAACTTGAAAAGAGTTACCTCATAACTAACCAATCAGTATCCACAATTGCTTTTAAAAGTCAAAAAGCATTCTATCAAATACAAGATCCCCTGCACATCTACCCAACTCATACTCAAAATTTTAGAAATTCTCTATCTTCTCGTAACTACCGCACATAAAAACATGAGGTTGTAAACTAAGAATAAGCAAAAGTGTTGGATTCTTCAAAACAGAAATAAAAGTGTTCGAATGGGATAAACTAACTCAAAACAACAAACACAAGTTCAAACATTAACTCATTGAATTCTTTTCAACCTTTAGATTAACCAACTTCCTCTTCATATTTGACTCCTCATCAGCCAGCACACCATCTCCTTCCCGCTTCATGGTTTCGGAAACTGGTTATTCATACCTCACCGGAAAAAAATTCCGATCATTTTCCGGCAACCAAACCACCGTCCCGACCTCACCTTTGTGTGATTCCGGTGGTTTTATGGTGATTTTTCGGTGGTTTATTGTGATTCGTGTGATTCCGACGGTCTTGATGTGATTCCGATGGTTTTCCGGTGGTGTTATGGTGATTCCGACGAGTAATGATAGAGAAAGTAGATCTTTTGATGAGAGATAAATGTATTAAATGAGATGGATAGAGAATTTTGCTTTTTATGGAGACATGCAAAATTACTGATGTGCCCTTGTTTGTAATTTTTGGCTTTCATCTCAGCCATTGGATGAAAGATGAATGAATGGTTGGGATCATCTGGTTTGTTCTTTAGAGATCACTTGAATGTCATGGATCTCACCTCAACCCTTAAAACTAAATATAATTAAACATAAAAAATAAATACAAGTTATTTTTCAAATATGATATGATTGAGTGTTGTCAGTTGTTTTATAAGCGACACTTCAAGGAGTCAAAATAATTACTTGGTACTTGAAAATACATTGGCCTTGTATATTCGATATCAACAAGAACACACGAAGATATGATTATATAAAGACAACTATTGAGTCAACATGATTTAATAAAGGCACGTTGATCCAATGTGTTTTCTCCTTAGCAACCATGATAAGATACAATACATCTCAAAGTATTTTGACTCTTAGACGCAGAGGCGGACCTATGTGGTTATTAGGTGGTCTTGTGAACCACCTTCTGGCATCAAATTGTATACAAGTGATGTGTAGTGATTTTTAGGACCTACCTTGGAAATGAGTTGGGAACCACCTTAGGACTCGAACAACCATGAGTAAAACGTGTAAAGAAAAATGAGAACTGGATTTTATTTGCAAAGCTCATTCTGAATCACCATTCGGATGAAGAAGACAATGGGGTAGATAGGTGTTTAAGAAGAAGAAAAACTACAACATAATGGAAGAGTTGCTGTGCATTCACGTGGGTAGTACATATGAAAAAGTTGAATTTTGGTTAAATTGACCGCTTTTTGTATTTCAATTTTCAATTATTTTTCTCCTTGTCTTGAACTTGAGATTAATATTTTATTATTGCAAGTTATCATTAAATTTTGTATTAGTAAATTTGTTTTCCATGCATACAGTTGAAAAACAAAAAGGAAATTGTTGTCGCACTGTTTGACCCGTTAGTTTTTTACCTCTACACGACTGACCCGACTTGCTTTGTTGATATGGTAAAAAGAAAATTTTTCCGATTAATGCAAGGAACCACCTTACGTTTTACTCTAGGTCCGCCACTGCTTAGACGACACTACTTAATGCAAATTAAAGTGGAATAAAGTACTTTACAAAACAATACGAAAGTAAGTATAAAGTTACGAAAAATACACAATCATTCTAAGTAATATTTGAATTGTAATTAGAATAGAAACATTCTATAGAATGATTACTAACCCGTGTAATGCTCGACAATTCAAAGTGGACTCACCTAACTAACTTGGATCTACGTCTATATAAAAGAATGTTTGTCGAGAGTAAATGCGATTTTTCCACACGAAATTCAAGAATTTATTGAAAGAAAACATTTTTCATTCAACTAAGCGTATATTGGATTACTAATTTCCGAAAATACACTTTATACGATTTGAAGAATTAAACATTCAAAAGTATATATCTTACATGTTATTTACTTAAATGTCTTAACTTATATATCTTTGTTTTAGTAAATCATGATATAGTTGTCATTGTCTTGTGCGTTATGTTAGATTAAGTAAATCATGGTTCAGCTCAATTTAATTTAGCTAAACCAAAAGCAAACCGCGACTATTTATTGAATTCGGTTCGATTTAGTTGTGATCCAAAAATAATTTCAAACAAAGATTTATATCTAAATCAGTTTGGTTCCATTCGAGTTTTAGTTTTTTCTTTTGCGGACACCAATACTCATTGACTACTTTTAATCCAGTCTACCCATCAATAATGTATAAAAGGCCATGTATAACACTAAAACATAATTATAAACACTTTAAAATGCCAACCTTCCGAAAAGAAGGTATTTATGTAGTTTGAGTATGTGCGAGGTGTTCACGAATTCTACAAGAATCGAAACAAACAGCTTGAAGTGAGCGTGCCAACCTTCGAAAAGAAGGTATTTATGTAGTTTGAGTATGTGCGAGGGGTGTTCACGAATAGGGTAATATCTACAGTAACTGAAAACCGAAACCAAATCGAACTGAAAAAAATTGAACCAAACTGAACTAAATATTCGAATATCGGTTTGGATATGATTTTGGCAATGAAAACCAAAAACCGAGTTCATATAAAATATATATTTTTCTATGTATATATATGAAAAATAATCAGTAAAACTCTTTCTTAGTATAAATATAACATTATTTAAGTTTGGAAAATATATTTTGTGCTAAAAATATATATAACTAAATAAAAAAAAAATTAAAATTATGTAACTCGGGTTATTCGGTTCAGGTTTCGGTTATAGGGGTTTGGGTTTGGGTTCTGTTGAATCAAATTTAAATTCGGTGCGGTTCGGTTTTCGCTTATACTCATACTTTTTCTTAATGGAACTAACCAAACCGAATAAATCAAATAACCCGATAACCGAACCGGTGAATACTGTATGTGCGACGGTGAGATCAAACCCATAAATCATTGAGCTAAAATTTTGTATTGGGCTTTGTTTTACGAATATCAAGCCCAATTGGCCACAAGAAACAGCTCCTTCACCTTCTTCTTCATCGCCCTGTTTTAGCCGCAGCAGACAAAGCAAAAAAAGAAAAAAAAAACAAAGGGTTTTCAGCTTGTCAAACCTTTGTACATCATTTCACGTAGGTTAATTTCACCTTATTTATACTATATTAAATCTTAATTATTGCTCTTTTATCATGCTCCTTAATACTAATGAGATATTATAGGTTTTAGTTGCTTCATATGTCACTCTTTTTATGCAGAGGGTGTTTCTGTAAAGCTTATTTGTGGGCTTATGAGCTTATTTGGTTTCGTTTTACATTTCATAAGCACCAATTTCCTGTTTATTTTGAGACTTATGGGTCTATATGAGTTTATTATTACATAATAAGCTTATGGGGATGTTTGTTTCGGCTTATGGCTTATTTGGTTTTGGGCTTATGTTTCATAAGCTCACTTTTTGTGGCTTATGTTGGAACTTTTCGGTTTATATAAGTTTATTATGACCTAATAAACTTATATTAGCCGAAAAGTTTTAAACTTAAGCCACAAAAAGTGAGCTTATGAAGCATAAGTCCAAACCCAAATAAGCCATAAGCCGGCTATATAAGCCGAAACAAATATAAGCCATCAAAAGAAGCTGTAAGTTTGTGCTTATGACATATAAGGCGAAATCAAATAAGCTTAAACAAAAACCCCTATAACATGTTAGTTTATGTTTGTTAATTGTTATCTAATAGTATTTCTTTTATTTGTTACAGCTACAGGTTAATAAAGATATTCTGTTAGG
>CM040238.1:45246544-45446544 GCA_022545495.1 Chrysanthemum lavandulifolium | reverse complement strand
GTTCTCCTCGAGGCAATTCGGTCTTGGCGGCTTCCTCCGACCTTACGAAGTCATCGACCCTAATCATCATCTCCTCCACAGTCTTAGGGATCGTATCGGCGAACCGCTTGGCCAGCTCGGGGCACTTACACCCGTTCATGAATGAGGAGATCCTCATGATCTCCGGAGCACCCTGTATGAATCCTGTCTCCGTGGTCCACCTTTCTTTGAACTCCGGCAGCGTTTCATTAGCCTTTCTCACTATCTTGGCGATCTCTGTAGGGTCCTTGACACAAGCTTTGTGCAAGGAGAAGCGAGCCTCGAACTGATCCTTAAAAGCCGCCCATTCATCAATGCTTCCGTGAAGCCATCAAACCATCCTCGGGCCTTTCCATCCAGCGTTTGTTGGAACATGCGGCACCCACGGGCATTGGCCACTCTCCATGTCCTGCGGCTCCGGTGAATCGGTTGAGATGGTCTTGAGGATCCGTAGACCCATCGTCTGACTTGATATGGGTGGGCATCTTGTGTTCGGGCGGAAAACTCGATGATTCGCCCTCTTGAATGGGGATTTCGAGACTTCTTTAAAGGTTTCGCGGTCTTCGTCTTTCACTTTGTTCCCGTAACTATCTCCTTCTTCTTAATCGGTGGCTCGTCCTTATCAAGAGTCGTTTCGTCTTGAAGTCCAACCGTAGTGGCTCAGCGGTATCCTCGGCTATTGTGTTCTTTTATCATTGACTTGAAGCGATCGCGTACCCTTTTGCTCTCTTGTCAATGGTGTGGAACTTCCTCACGAAGTTTCGGTGGTGTCGAACCCGTCATCCTCTGACTACGGTAGATTGAATCACGGGTCCCGGATGGCGCCAATGTCGAAGTAATTTTTGTAGGTTGTTGCGGTTATCCTTCGACGCCAGTACTAAGCCTTCGGATACACTGCTAAGATGAGCGAGCGTTAGTCTCGCCGGGTGTTATCCGGGACCCGACTCCGTAAGAGTAAGTATGTGTTTTACCGAAAGGTATATTATAAATGAATGTGTGTGAAATGATACCTTAATCCCAATCTTATGCGCATATTTATCTACACGATGTCATTATGCGGTCCTGCGTGCATCGTACTTCATGGGACCGTTGATAGTATCGGTGACAACATCACGACATTGTCCTTGGAGTCGGTCCGACATCCGGGGATGAGACAAAGTGTATCCGAGCTAGATGCCAAAGTCTTGTCGGTCGGTGAGCTCTTGGACGGACGACCTGACATTGTACCCTTTATCTTGGACTGTTGTGTTAGAGTATCAGGCCCTTGGCTGGGGTATCGTGCCTTGACTGGGGCGGAAAGGCTGGGGTATCGTAAATATGAGGCTGCTGGGAAATGGAGAGATGCTCTTAAGGAAGCGGCAGATTTGGCTGGGTGGGAGTTGAAGAACACCGCCGATGGGTAATTCCCTCATTATATCTTTGCAATATATTTTCATTTTTTTTCCCTTCCAATCTAGTGATCTACGCTTATAAGGATCATCCATCCCATATTATATGGATTAGGATCTCCTATTACGTTTAACCTTGCATGCATGATGGGTATTGTTCAACTTTGTGAGAGGAGTCATATATGTGGGCACTAGTTTTTCATTCAAAGTAAAACATTTAATCAATTATCTATTTTGACCCGTTTACTTATAAATGGTTCAATTCCGGGTTAGGTTATCTTTACTATTGAAAAATGAAAGGAAAATTTATAGCACCAAAACTCGTAAGATGCTAGAGTTACGAAGAGAATAAAGAACAATCTTGTTGCAAAAACATGAAGAGGTCGATATCTCCAAGACTCCCAAACAAGAGAGAATTTCCTGCGCTCATGACCATTCAGTTGAACAAAACAGCCTTTACTTCCTCAATTAACCTGCGATTTTGTTCACACCTACCGAGATTGTGAATGTTTTATGGTTCCTGTGAGACCATAATAACAAACAGCCACTCACCCTGCAACTTCGATGCCACGTCTTTGCAGGCTTAAGTGTTGAGCATTACTTTATATGGATCATGTTCAAGTTAGTTTCATTTGGCCTAGAATCAACACCCGAAGATGATTTGTAAACACGCCATAAGTCCTCAGCCACCTCACATTTAACAAATATGTTATAATTAATTGGTATCCATGTCCCGTTTATTCCATGAGGTCTTCGCCTTAATTATTAATTCATGGAAAATCCCACCCCCTTTTCAAAAAATAGATTATTACGATATTTACAACACTACTTATTTCTGAATACATGAAAGAGATGTGCAAAAAGATTGCCCCGGGTTAATCTAATTCAACCCACCCATTCAAACTACACACATAAGAAATTACCCATTTTGACCCATTACACAATACACATGACCCTTACAGTTTTGCCACATCTATAAAAATATGATTGAATGACTGTTATTATTCCATGTACAAGTGTATGTAATAGATTTTTTTTATCTAATTTTCATGTTGGGAATATAACTAATCTAAGTAAATCCTATATAACATGCAGGCATGAAGCTAAGTTCATCCAAAAAATTGTTGAAGAGGTTTCATTAGAGATGAATTTTACCAGCTACGTTGATGAAAACTTAGTGGGAATGAAAGACCGGGTAAAAGATGTTGTTTCATGTTTAGAAATTGGTTTGAATGATGTTCGTATGATAGGGATCAAAGGGATGGGAGGTAGTGGGAAGACAACTTTGGCTAGAGCTCTTTTTGATCACATATCTATTGAATTTGAAGCTAAAAGCTTTGTTGAAAATGTCAGAGAAGTTTCACAAGCCACTTTGTCTGGTTTGAAGATATTACAAAAACAAGTACTTTCGGCTGTGTTAAATGAACACGTCAGTTTAGATAGTGTCCATGATGGGAAAAATATGATGAAGAGGAGAATGTGTGGTAGAAAAGTGCTTCTTGTTCTTGATGATGTGGATCACATAGACCAACTTGAGGCGTTAGCCGGTAAGCCTAGTTGGCTTAAACCGGGAAGTAGAATTATCATTACAACAAGAGATGAGCAAGTGTTGGTAGCTTACGGAGTGAGCTTGATTCATAATGTCAATCTGTTGTCACATGAGGAAGCAGTTTCCCTGTTCAGTAGGTATGCATTTGGGAGAGAGATACCAATTCAAGGTTATGAAGAGCTATCAGGGAAAGTTGTACGTTATGCTGCTGGGCTTCCCTTATCAATTAGAATTTTAGGTTCCCTTCTCTGTGGTCAAAATGAGACTGAATGGAAAGATTCCATAGAAAGACTGAAAAAAATTCCGCTGGAGGAAACTCAAAAGTTTTGGAATTAAGCTATGACAGTCTAGAAAATGATCGCAAGAAAATGTTCCTAAATGTTGCATGCATACTCAAAGGTGAGCAGAAAGACAAAGCAATCCAAGTGCTTGAATGCTGTGGATTTCATGCTATAAGTGGTATAAAAGTTCTTGAGCAGAAATCTCTCATAACTATATCACGTCATGGTGACTTGGGCATGCATGACCATATAGAAGAAATGGGCAGAAATATTGTTCGTCGTTTACACCTCGATGAGTATAAAAGACATAGCCATTTATGGATTGCCGAGGAGATTGAAGATATATTGGCTAATAATCTGGTGAGGCTCAAGTCTATTGTAAAGTGGATAAAAAGTACTCCCTCCATCCCAATTATAAGTCCACTTTGACATTTTCAAAGTCTTTTATATCAACTTTGACCATAATTATTTTTTAGTGTTATATAATACTTGACGAAAATATATAAATGGACTTGTGTTTTAAATGCTTTTCATTGGTATACTTTTCATCAAGTATTATATAACACGAAAAAAATAATTAAGGTCAAAGTAGGAAATAAAAGACTTTGAAAAGTCAAAATGGACTTATAATTGAGACGGAGGAGTAATTTTTTTCATTAGGTATGAGACATATTATTTATTTATTTATTACTGCTTTTTGGCTTACAGGGTAATGAAGCAATCACATATATAAGATTGTCGCCATTGACACTTAATCTGGAAACTGTCATGAAAGGTCTCAGAAACATGAAGAAACTTAGAGTTCTTTACATGTGTTCTCTACCTAATTGGAAAGAAAGCAAAGTTAGCCAGCACTTTCCAGATGGTTTACGATATCTTTGTTGGCGAGCTTACCCTTTTTCGTCTTTACATAAAACATTTCAAGCAGACAATCTTGTTGGACTTGACATGTCTTTTAGCTCAATTGAACAACTATGGAATGGGCCACAAGAAAAGGTAGAGTAGTGGTAATTGGTTGGCTGTTTTTCACGATTGATTGTGATCATGTACATCTATATTAGGTTGTTAGTACACCAATATATATTCATCCTTTTTTTTTTTTTTTTTTTTTGATAGGTTCTTAATAAGCTGAGATTCCTTGATATCAGTTATACACCGTTGAGAAGGTTGAACCTTGGCCTGACTCCAAATCTCGAGGTATTAAATCTTGAACAATGTACAGACTTGATAGAACTTGACATTCGTGATGAATGTCCAAATCTCAAATCTCTTGTCGTCGATCATTCGAGTTTGAGGAAACTTTACCTTGGGCTGACTTTAAAACTAGAGACATTAAGTCTTTTAGGATGTTGTGATTTAATTGAACTTCACATTCTAATGGATGTCCAAAGCTAAAATCTCTCAGCTTAGATAATTTAAATTTGAAAACTATACCTTGGGCCAAATCAGGATCTCGAGACTTTAAGTCTTGTAGGTTGTACTGATTTGGAAGAACTCAAATGCCCTTCTTATGTCCAAAGCTCAAATCCTCAACCTCAATGGTTCAAGGTTGAAGACCCTTGACCTTGGGCAAACTTCAGATCTTGAGACCATAAGTCTTAGAGGATGTGAATTGGTAGACTTTCACATGCCCAAAGAATGTCCAACGCTCAGATCCATAGATCTCAGTCATTCAAAGTTGAGGACCCTTGACTTTGGGCTGACTCCAAAGCTTGAGAGGTTAGATCTTAAAGACTGTTTGTATCTAGAAGAGATAAATGGTCCCATTGGTTGTCTTAAAAAACTTGTCTACTTAGAATTAAGTGGATGTGAGAGGTTAAAATATTTTATGTTTGACAAACTTTCTAAATCAGTTGAGCTTGGTTCTTTATCGGAATTACATCTCATTGCCAAGCCCACAGTATGCTCATTACATTCTGAAAATAAGTCAGCACTTCAAATTACATGTCTTTCTGAAGGATATCTGCCGTCATTGTTTGGAAATCTTGATAAAGTTATTTCTATGGGTCTTTGTGCTTGTACAAACCTTGAAAATCTTTCAAAGACGGTTTGTAGTTTACAGTTTTTGAGAAAGCTTATACTTGAAGGCTATATTCTAGAAGTGCCTGAGGACCTTAACCGGTTAGAATATCTTGAGGAGCTGATGTTATCATTCGCAGCTGTTAAACATCTCCCAGATAGTGTTTGTATGTTGAAACAATTAAAATCTTTCAAACTTCACACGTGTTATAAACTTGTGAAGTTACCCAAGATTTGGGTCAATTAGAATCTCTTGAGGAGCTATTCTTGTCCAAAACAAATATTCAGTCTCTTCCAGATAGTGTTTGTATGTTGAAACATTTAAAATCTCTCAAACTCCAAGATTGTTATAATCTTGTGAAGTTACCTGAGGATTTTGGTCAATTAGAATCTCTAGAGGAGCTAATTTTGTCCGATACAAAGCTTCAATGTCTTCCAGATAGCATTTGTATGTTGAAACAACTGAAATATCTTGAAGTAAGAAATTGTTTGTATCTTGAGAAGTTACCTAAGGATATTGGTCGATTAGAAAGCTTAGAGAAGCTAATCCTAGAGCGGTGTATAGCTTTACGAGATATTCAGAAAGTGTATCTAACATGAAAAGTCTTAAATATCTCAATCTTTCATATTGTTTTGAACTTGAAACATTGCCTGAAGAGCTTGGATGTTTAGAATTTTAGAAAATTTACAAACACTCATATTCCGGTAGTATTTTTCGTTTGGGGTCTTGATATACGGGCATAAATGAAGCAAGACACACAGCTGGAGTCTCTTGTACCGTGCTCAGTGTTGATTTTGAGAAGCACTAAAGGCCCAAAGGAGCCAATACACAAACCACTTTTCTTGAAGGTACTTTCTTGATATTCTCTTTATCCGTTTTACTTTTATTTATATTTTGGCTTTCATAAGATATTACTGTATTAAATTTTCCTTTCAAAATTTTACTATACTAAAAATATCAAGTAGTATAAATCAAGAAGATATTTTGTAAGATCAACTGACATCCAAGAGCGTTGAGTAGATAAGTTGGTCTTGGGATTGCATATGCAGTTTGAATTATACTGTTCATTTGTCTAATGAAAATTGCAATAATTTTCGTCTTGTTTGCAAGAAGTTCATGGATAATGTTAGTCTTAAGTTATTTGTAAATATGTTAGACTTGATAAAATAATATATGTTAATGCTGATTCTATGATTTCTTTGTTCCTTAAAATCCACGTAATTTGGCTTTAATCATGTTTTGCTGAATGGCCAGGATATCAACATTGAAATCCTAATGTTTACAGCCAATGAAAATGTATGTTAAAGATGAGACCAACTTAACTCTATAGTCTTGTAACCGGAGCTCCTAATGCCGTGTTTTATATAAATATGAAGATTGAGGTTATCTATTGCTGTGTTTATATCTGTTGACAACTTATTCAACTGATGCAGGAGGGTACACCAGTTGTTCTTGCTATGGATTCTGGTTGTGCTGATGTTACTTTTTGAACAAAAACATTCAAATGAAGAACAAAATTTGTAATTCAATCTATATACTTTTTTGCGTATACAAAATCGTATAATACATAGTATGGTCAGGTGTCTGGTGCAAGCTGGAGGTGATTGCTGATCAAGTCAAATTTTTAATTGTTCAAATTCAAATTAAGATAGGTTTCATTACTTATCAGATGATTATTGGTTTCATTTGATTGCTTTCAAATCGTGAATTACTTTGTACAACAATTTTGCTATCAATTGTAATCAAATGTTTTCCATTTCGTAATTTTTTTTTCAAAGCAATCAAAAGTAATCAGGTTATGGAACAGTGGCATCTCGAACAATCAAATGTAAGTAATCAAGACTTATCACAAACAAGTCTATTTTGGTGGAAGTAAATTTTGGTGACAGAGTGATTTGGTGGTTTTTGTTATGGATGCAAGTTGATTCTTGGAATTGGTGAATGAAGATTTCGTGTCAATACTGGTGAGCTCCCAGTTTCCGTTAATAATATGGTCTTCAGCTGTGTTTGGGATTGCTTATAAGTTATGATTCAGGTTATTAAGACGTTAGAGGCTTATTTTTATTTGCCGATGTACAGGTTACTTCATAATCCTATTTTTCTTTTGAAATCTTTTTAACCAGTATTGAGTTGGTTATTAGACATTCAATTAGAGATTATTTTTCATTGGTTGTGTAATATTGCTAGACTGATTTTTGTGTAGGGCTGCACGTTTAGTTTATATTGTAGATGTCCTGTTTGAAATCAAATTGTATCGGTAGGGATTTCACTTTCTTGGGCTTCTATAAAGCCTCAATGGTCAATTGAATTATGTAGTTTATATGATGCTTTTAGAAGATAGTTTGCAGCCATGATATTGTACTCTAAGCCATGACAGGCGTTTATTCAATATGCATACATGTAAATGCATACTGCATAATATCTTGAGGTATGCTGATTTTGAGCGGCTCGGGTTAAAAGTCTCACTGCACGTATCTTGGCATGGCAGGCTGTTAGGCTTGCAGCCATGACGGCGCACCCACCTGTTCTTAATTGCTACCCTATCTGAAGCACTACAGAGAAAAACAGATCTTCTCTTGACGTTACTCCACACCACCTCTGTCTGTGAAATGTGCCTATATCTTGGCGTGGCACCACCATCACAGTGGTGTTTGCAGCCATGATATGGTACTGTGAGCCAGTATTGTCTTATCCCTGTTAAATGAGTTCATGGTTGAAAGGTTACGGGATATTGGATGAAATCTGGCCCATGTATTGGTGGGATAGACTTTCCTAAGGCAATGTATAATGCTTACACCCATGGAAAATGTATCCTTTTCTTTAACTAAATAAATATAGTTCAAAGCGGATAATTACATTTGACTTACTTTCGTATCTTGGCGTAACCGTTGAGCTGTGGATGCAGCCATAGTTTGGTGAATTTGTGTATCTGAGCCTATTTATTGCTTAAAAACCTTATGTAAACCACCTTGGCTGTTGTGCCTTTTGTTAAAATCAGCGGGTCAGGTTGAAATAATCACCAAACACTTTTGTAAGTATCATAACTTTTATCAAAGGTACTGACGTCATAGCATTTAAAACTTCCATGTTTTCGTTTGTACTCTCACGGTTTGATATAGTGAATTTTGTTAATGTTTCAGCGGATGTGACAGTTTCGTTCAAATTGGAGGATTTGAAAGAGGCTGGGGTGATGTTACTGATTTGCAGCCCGGCGAACAGGGACTCAAAAGTAATGATGTTATCACTTAATAAGGTAATGTTAGTGATGCACATCAAAATAGGTTTTGTTAGATCTGAAAACTATGATGATGATTTTTCGATTCACGCATTGTAAATTTCTCTGTTATATTTTGATATCAGGTATTCTTAGATGTCATCGAAACTATAGATAGATTTTCAACCAACCTCTACTTTTGATTTTCTTTGCGATTCTCTCCGTTATTTATAAGTGTTTTTCTGCATAGGCAGATCGATATTAGACTATTAACTTATATTTGCAATTCTATACCGAGATGCATGTCTATAATCTATTTAGTAGAGGTTGGTTGAAAATTTTGTTGATCAGTACTATGTTGGATCAAATAACCCTATTCATGTGCTTGATTGTTGCGTAAAGGATTAGTTTGTCATTTGGTTGGTTCGAGTTGTTCTACATCAAATTAGTCAAATTAAATGTTATAGGAGAAGGAGCGGTGAAAGTGTAAAACAGCTTGAAAGTAGTTAACCTTCTATAAATGCATGGAAACATTTAATTAGAAATGAATACAATTACAACTTGGTTGAATCCTTTCTTAAAAAAAATTTCTTTATAGTATATTGGAGAAAAAAGCGAATTTATTAAAGTGTATGGTTAAGCAGATGTTGTATCAAGGGGTTCATGAGTTATAATTGTGTGCAATTATGTGTTGATTTGAGGAATTATAGGTTCAGGTTATATGTTAATTGGTTCAGGTTATATGTTTATTGGTTGTTTCAGTTACGTTAGTTGATTTTATTTCACGCGCTATAGTTTTGTGACGGTATTCGTTGACATGTCAGGTGGTAATAATGAGGAAAGGGAGATGATGCTGATGGCAGGAGTGTGCAAAATGTGATAGCGGTTCCATGGAAGAGAAGTAGGTATGCATTCCCATGGCTGTTATTGAGATTAGTGAACATGAGTTTATGACCAACCAACCACATGAGGATCAGGTTAAAGCAGTTCCAATGCTTTATGGCATGTGTATCAGGTAATGCCGATTTATCCATTTAGACGTCAAGGTGTTAACCTTGATCATATATGTTTTTATTTATATATAACTGAGTTGGTGAGAATCTGACTATTTAGGGGATTTAAAGGGTGTTTATATATAACTGAGTTGGTGAGAATCTGCTAATAAATAGTATTTATTAGCAAAATACGGACACGATTGATTTTAAAGGCTAATGTGGCAACCTGTTGTGGCAGAGCAAAGTTTACAGGGTCATTGTATCCTGGCATGATAAGTATGAGTATACCTGCAACAATCTAATACAAACCACAAATGATTAAGATTTGTCAAAATTTGATGTTTGCTTATGGTTTTAATGGACAACAAAATTATGAAAGTACCCGAGTCAAAAAGATATACAGCTCTTTGATAGGCTCAGATAACTTAGGTTGGTCCTTAGAGGCCAAATTCTGCAATTAATGAATGTGTATTACCTGTGATCACCAATATGTATCTTTTTATAATTTTAAGGTGATGAATTAACCTGGATAATTACAGTAACAACAGCTGGTAGCTTCATTACCTGACCATTAAGAAACCCATGCTAAATTCATGTAAAGGTCAATACAGATAGTTTGAATCAATGTTGTTATCGCACAAACTGAATATTGAAATGTAGTGATTTCTTGGCTCCAAAGTCAATACAAATTGATATGGTTGAAGGTCAAATATATGTGACTGACAAGATGACTTGATACAATGGAGACAAGTTGACCTTATAGAGCCTTAAAAGTTTAGTTTCAGTTTATCCTCTTCATTTTCCTGCTAAAGTTACCCAAGTATAAAAACGGTTTTTATCTCATGAAAGAGTAATATCTGTTATAAGAAAAACGGATAGAGAAGAAGTGCGACTAACGAAACGAGCGGATAATAATCTGTGGCCAACACTTTAGCCTAAAATGTTACTACCCAAAAAAATAAACAAACAATGCCTTGCACTATAGCTTAGCTTTGGTCAGGTTATCTCACATTTGCCATGTGTGTTTTTTCCATTCAAAGCTTTACATATCTGATAATTTGTTCTTTTATCTATGGCTGTCAGGTCACCATCTGATGGAGCTGACGTGCAGCTGAGAGATTGGGGGACATGCTAATGATTTACGTGTGATAGCAGTAAGTAAGACAAAACCTATGTCTCTTATCTCACAAATGTACGAGGTTAAACATTTCCAACAAAATAAGATTGCATGTGTTTAACTAGAAGTTTTTGAAAAGAGCCATTTGGTGTTTCTAGCTGCTGGATACTGTTTTTTGTCTTGGTGATTTTAATTTGAAATTCAATTGATATTTCGTTTGTGCACTTGAACTTATAGTGTAACTCTTTGAGTTGCTACGTTCTTGAACTTCCTGTATATTGATTAACTTGGTGGTATTTGATTTTTTTAAAGAGAGTTGGCTAGATGTGGCAAGAATTGTAGATTACAGGGTGCTCTCTACAGTGAAATCAAAGATTGCGAGGAAGCAATACAGGCGCATGCTTAGACTTATCAGGAAACCAAGGTTAGTAATTTTATTTGACTCACAACAATCTATGTTGTTCAGGTGTGGTAAAATGGGTGGGTTGGGTAAACGGGTTAAAGTCAATAGACTTATTTTCCAAATGGGTAAATTGAGGCTAGACTAGGCGTACTTTGATAGACCGAAATGATTCCATATTTATAAGTGTGAACCGGAAGTTGTTACACAGCATTTGACATGCGTTTCGATTGAATATGTTTTAGTTATGAGTGACTATTAAGGAATAGCTTTACTCCCTTTGTCCATTTTCAAAGGAGAAAACGTTCTTGATTTTTTTGGCAAAGGCATCACATGATGATGAGTTCAAAATGCTTTAGGATTACTGTTTGCTTTGTGCATTTTTTACTTGGGCCTATTTACACTAGGAGCAACGCCTTACAAATAGTTCAACTTGATGAAACTCCTCAAAATAAATATGAAATTGGCTAAGTATCTAAAAGTTACGGCCATGTGATTTTAAGTTTGTGTTTCTACCATTGGGAAAAAGTAATGACAAATTCTATGTGCGATTCCACTACATTATTGGATTTTAATTATATTCAAATTAAGATAGGTTTCATTACATGTACAACAATTTTGCTATCAATTGTGAATTTAATAGATATATAAATCTTGACAAGAGAAGTCAAACTAACAGATGTTTGTCTTGAACATCACCTATGGTAAAGTATTTTAGTACTTCATTTCATGATTGATAGCAAACCAAAAACAGTAGCAAAGGTATCAAGTTTAACCTGCAGGTGATCAAAGGATACACACTTAAGTTATAACCTATGGTTAATATCACATGCCAATGACAAATATTAGTATTTTCGACTACATAACTTAGAATTATGCACTATACTATAAACATTCTTCTATCCTCTCTGCTTTTCCTCGTATGCTTTCTGTAGCACTACTATTAGCGTCTAAAAAAGGGCAACTGATGCCTCGATTGACTGTTTTAAAGACAGTTGCATTCTGTTTTCAGCTCAACTTGAGCACTGCAAAAGACTTGGCCAGGTCTATTGCTTCGGTTACATGACTTATGCCAGGTCCCTGCATATCAAAACAGAATTAACCTGCACTAAATTTGGTTCACACATAGCAGATCACATAATCAATAACATCTACCTGAAACAAATCCACAGAATTAACCTGGACTAAACAGAATTAACCAACTGTTTGTAAAAAACCCAAGTGGTGTATTGCCTTGCTTTGTTATAGTTTTAGACTGCAAATACACCTGCTGACCATTTGGATAAGAACTTCAAAAAATTTAGCAGTGTTTTTTTTTTTTTTTTTCAGAATAGAACGCACTTTTCATTCGTCCGTTTTGTAGTTATTATACTTTTTATTTGTATATCTCAACGGTTATAAGACGGCTTTGTGTCATGTTTGAACCATTTTCTAGCCAAAAAACCCTTAACAAATCAGGCATTCACTAATGACTTTTTTACGTAAAACTGTTGGATTCTTATGTAATGCTATGTCTTATAAAAATACTGGGTGAAATTTGACCCAAACCGGTCACAAAGCCACCTTTTAGAGACTAAGAGTGAAACAAAGTACATTGGTTAAAATGGGACAATTGCAAAGTATATTGGCATCTGATACAATCACTCCAATAAATACAGGCTTGTGAAATATCGCTAGATTTCATCGCCTATGCTGCGAACTTTAGCAACACATATAAGAGACAATACGGTATGAAAGTGAATAAGCTACCATATTTTACACACCATACTAACATTGACAACCTGATTTGCATAAGGTATCATATTAAGAATATACAATGTGTTTGAGGTTGAGATCTTGACTAAAATTTGGAAGAATTTAACCAGAAAAGAATCTTTGCAAAGATTGCCATGGTAGAAATCCACCTACAAAATCCACAAGATACTACAGCTTTAGCTACCATTAGACTTGTTAAAAACTTCCAAATGTTCTATATGGGTGTTCTGTATTGTGTTATAAAACTGATTCTGTGATATAATGATCAAAATCATATAAATAGCTATAACAAAATGCAGACATGCATGTTGCAGCTACTTAAAGCTCGGATAATCACTATGTATGAGTTGAAAATGCAATAACTGATGAATTCACATTGATAAAATGCAAAAGCGCCCTTGATAATTCACAACGCAAATGAAAGCGTCATTGTGTTTTGTATAGCAAAAAGATCAATCTTGAATCTTTCTTACCACAATTAGGGCAGCGTATATACTCCTTTTAAATCAAAACAAGCCCTGAACCTCCACACTCAACACATTTCTTCTGAGCTACCTGCCATGGATAAAATTATAAGTTCACAACCAAGATTAAGGGCTGTTTGGGATTGCTTATTAAACTTGTTAATGCTTTTGTAATAGTAAAATCCAAATATCTTTCGGATTTGCTTTGTCGTAACCAAACACAACAATTTTCGCAATGGTTATTCATAACTCATAGTTTTACACACTAAGTCTCCAATAATCCAATAACCATAGTTAAGGGGTGTCTGAGATTGCTTAAATTAGCTCATCTACTTCAAAAATAAACAAATCCACATGCATGCGAGCTTAACTCAAACCACTTATCTGTAATAGACATTTTAATCAGAATTCTGAAACACCCTCTTAAATTGCTCATATCTAAGAGAGTGTTTGGGCATGCTTATATCTAATCTAAGGCTATGCTTAATAGCTTATTCTTTCCCTAAAAGAGATATAATCCCATGATTTTAAGCTATACCCAAAGACCTTAAATGTGTTGAATATATTCATATCATATTGTTGCACCAACTTGTGCAACAAGATCACAACACCAGAATATATAATCAAGTAGCAATGTACGTTATCGACTAATAGGAAAAACGAACTCACATAGTAGCGATATAAGTAGAAACAGCAACATAAAGAAGTACCCGATTGCGATTGGTAATTGATTAGACACATGTACACTTGCAGCAAATGTCCACAAACATAAGCGAATAGATACCAAAACGCAGCAATGAATTATGAATATATAACCTACACTCATGACGAAAACCATTAAAGGAGCTCTGCACGGAATATAGTTCCCTGTCCTTAAAGGTTTTACGTGCTCTATTCGCTGCGAGCCTCCGTGCGTAAACACCCCAGGATTCAATGCAAAGCTGTGTTGTATTTCGTCAGCGAAACGATCACAACACAATGCATTTGGCGGAGCAGAAAACATGACTCGAGTATTAGGTGGGCATAGTTACACAACAGCAACCAAGATATAAATTAAGGTACTTTCTCTGATTCTGATTTATGCTGCATGAATGTGCCACTAATTCACCAAAATAATTTATCAAAGACTGTTTTAATAACCCCCACATATTGTAAGGTAAATCAATATTTAATTGAAGCTTTACAACCTTATTTTAATTTCCAACAGTTACAACCACATATTAATGCCCATTTTTAGTTGTCTGTCATGGCTCTTCCAATTTATACAGAATTTTGAAAGAAAAATAAGAGTTTTTGATGCATAATATATAGCGTTCTGTTTGTCACGTTTTAGTCAATTAATTTTTTTGTTGTCTGAATCATTAAAAGATGCATGTGTTTGTGTTATTTTGTAGCAAAAACGCTGTGATTCGGCTTTTAGCAATGATAATCTGTCCCCTACGACACAAAAAAAGAAGGCCGAACTTATATATAAACATCAATTGTATGTATAAAACTGTTATATCTATGCATAATGTGAGATTTTTATTGAAATATCGAGATTACTTGTTACGAAATGAACCAAACAAGACAACATTTTTTAATGACTTGGAATTACAAAAGAAAGTACAAATCCTAAACCGGACTAACGAGAAAGTACATTGGAATGTTTGCAAATAACAAATAAGCAACTAGTTGTTATTCATCTCAGGATCACATCCATTCATTCATAAAGCACTTGTAAATTTTGTTAATTACAAATTTGCGCTTGTCGCACCAAGAAACAGTGTAGTACACAACAGGGAATTCGAAGTTATTTTCTACCATTAATATATATTCTCTGGAAAAAATTTCATACAATTGAGAGAATAGTAAGAGATCTATAGATCTTAAAAGAAATAGTAATATCTATAATCTTCCCATCAAGCATCCATCTTGATGTCATGTCAGTATCTTTCATTCTGGCATGTCGAAAATTCCAGTATGTGTTAAAATTTGCTAGTTCTTTCCGATACATATGCCCAAAAACCCATAAGGGAACAAAGAGAAAAAAGGTGTATGTTAAGAGAGATAGCCCAAACCAGACTGGAGTAAATTGGATATAACAAGAGATTAAAAAACTTGCTTTCGCAAGAAAAAAAGTTGTGTATAACCGTTGGTACTAGTAGGATGAGGTCAGCAGTCAGGTGTGAAAGTAGAACAAGGCAAAAAAGGGGTGGGTGTATATGCATGTCTCAAAAGGGGAGAGCGAGTGCTAATCGTCTCCTTGGATGTACCAGCAAAGAAGCATAGTGGCACACCGACGAGCAATATAAAGACGGGCACGTTGTTTTTGACCAAAGAAGCACACTTTCTTGTAAGACCATTACCATTTCTCTTTGAGTATGCCATGATCAAAAGTTTATCTTTATATGCTGATATATATAAGTTTATAAGATATGTGAAAGAAGCTTCACAGAAGCTGTATTTATATGGAAACCGAATAGAGGTCAGCTGGACTTGCTTGTACTGTGCAAGTTGGCGTAACATCACAAGGAGGTCGAGATGCGTGTAGTAGATGAAGTAAAATATTGGGATGTTGCAAAGGACAAAACCAATTAGGAACACAATGTGCTGATGTCCCTTATTTGCATTGACTAGCAGGCAGTTATGGTTAATTTAATTGGTATCAAGGTTTGGAATATGTGTCATTGGAACATAATCCATATATTAATGAGAATTGGAATCTAATCATCTAGTCAACCACTCTAAATTTTGGAGTCAATCTTTTAAACATATCTGAATTTGATCATGTGTTCCTATTCAGTTAGGCAACTCTATATTTGATAAGAAACAGTTAAGATATCTTATATTTGCAAGATAATTTTAATGGTAAAAATAACAAGATTTGATTCCATTTAAGCTGTATGATAATGCTATACTATTCTTTTACTTTTGACAAGATCTGTATGGATATTTGAGCTTTGAATGTGGCATGTGCCTAGTGAAAGATGATTAACTAGAGTATAGTTTTGAGTCAAGTTGATTTTGTGAAATAAAGAAAAGAAGAGGTGATTTGTGCACCATCGAGATACTTCACACACCACAAGTTGCGGCATGCCAAGTGATTTGGGTGGTGTACGAATCACCCCGTGCAAAAATATGCTATAGCCCTAATGCCGATGTGTGGAATACTATTTCAAAACTGTTGTATTGTGCCTAAGTGTGTCTTTGATTATTAGCATCATTGCTTAGTTATTCATCAACTCCGACCGACCTAACAAGAACATCATAATCATGGAATTATCTCAATATCATATCTTTCGTCCCTAGGAGAAATACATCACCCAACAATCCCAAGGTATGTCATGGCATCATAGCATACCCTGGTAGGTTGTATATATGTACAGTTGCCCGAGGACCCCAAGAAAATCACATCATGGAAAGCACTCGAATTCAAAGAATCAAAAAATAAAATGGTACCAAACAACTACTTATGATCTACATGGGAAAGAGTAGGAGACACCCCCACATGTTACGCAATTTGTACATTTACTAGTGCGAAGTGGTACATTCACTACAAGTGTAATATGCATCTAGGCTCGATACATTATGCCTTATCTAGCATTTTATCTTTATTTTCGAGTAAATCTATTCTGCAGAAGCAAATACTAGTTTCATTATGGGTTCGTATGGAGCAAATCTAGTCATTAGTAAAGCCGAAGTAACTGATGTACACGCCAACTTCAAAAAAATCGACTTTCCAACCTTTTACAGTTTGAATATGACATGAACGAAGTATAACATTTGTCGAAGTACATTCAGCTATTCTATGCCATTGCCCTACAGAATAATTCAAAATAAATGCCATGTGGATATCTCGTGTTAGCGTGTTTACTGGTTTAAGAGGTTATTAGGGATGACCGTGTGACTAGCATGACAAGACATACTTCATAAATGACCACATTGAATAAGAAAAATCATACAAAAGCTTAAATGAAACACTAGAAGAGTACATTGTTATTTTCCGACCAAACCCATAAAATAAATGTTCTCCGTTGAAGTAGAATATAAGTTACTGATACAAGGTTCAATCGTTGCAACACAGGTATCAAAGGTTCAGGCTCTAAAGCGATAACTTTGAAATAAACTTGACGAAACTTTAAGAACCCCAAGATAGATTCCAACAACTCCAAATGACAATGGCACCTCTGTGATCTCGACCTTGGACAAAAGAACACTGATGGAGGTTGCAAACAGATCAAACATCAAGGCCGAGATCAATTGTAAACCATGTATTTAGGAGTAGCACTGAACTTCTGGTACCCCTTGATAACCTTGTTCACTGCATCAAGGAAGTCTTTTTCTGTCACTGTCTTCCTTCGTGCTCTGATTGCATACATTCCCGCTTCTGTGCACACACTCCTGATGTCGGCACCTACACATTTAAGTTCAGAATCATGTCATTGTTAAGCTTTAAAACAAGTTGATTTATATTAAAGGGTTGATAATCATCCCCCAATTTATATTTG
Organism: Chrysanthemum lavandulifolium; assembly: GCA_022545495.1. NCBI lineage: Eukaryota > Viridiplantae > Streptophyta > Magnoliopsida > Asterales > Asteraceae > Chrysanthemum > Chrysanthemum lavandulifolium. The sequence goes on along the minus strand of CM040238.1, from coordinate 45,428,853 downwards.
AGTCATCTTTTTTTGCAATTTGTCTTGAAAAAAAGAAAAAAAAAAGGTCTACGGGTTAAACCGCCAAAATTTAAGGGTTAGAGTAATATCAGCCCTACATTTAACAATAGAATAAGCAAAGTACCAGTAGAATTAGGGCAAAGGCGAGCCAAAAGCTCAAACCGAACATCCCTTTCACAGTTCATTGTTCGTGTATGGATCTTAAATATTTGTGTCCTGCTCTCCATATCTGGTAAACCAAACTCAACCTTTCGATCCAATCTTCCAGGTCGTAACAGTGCTGGGTCGAGTGTATCGGGCCTGCAAGTACCCAAATTAGCATTTGCAGAATTCTAAGAATAGTGTCAATCAGAAGTGGTATGCAAGCAAACATACCTATTTGTGGCCATAAGAACTTTGATATTACCACGAGCATCAAAACCATCGAGTTGATTCACAATTTCAAGCATGGTTCTTTGAACCTCATTATCTCCACCAGCACCGTCATCGAAACGTGCACCACCAATTGCATCAACCTCATCAAAGAAAACAATACAAGCCTTCTTTGACCGTGCCATCTGTGAAGTGAAGTCAAAGTGTTAGTTTTTATAGTCGCTGGACACTCGTCCAATGATAACATAGACATAATCAATTATCGCTGTAGGAATTAACTTAGTCCCGTTCGAATCATTTTGTAACTCGCAATTTAATAATTCTATATAAACTTGCTATGCCTGAATCTAAAATTTTATACATAAATTTAACATATTGATATAAGAGTCATAAGCCAAATTTACAAGTTTTTTTCCTACAAATGACAAACAGGACACATTTTTACAACTCAGATGTACAAAATATAGTACAACGACCAAAACAGGACAAATGCAGAAGTATGTCGGTATTTTACATTAAAAAAATGCCTTATGATGATATATGACTTGGAATGTGCTTCTAACCTGGAAAAGTTCACGAACCATACGAGCTCCCTCACCAACATACTTCTGAACCAGTTCACTTCCAATTACACGAATAAAACATGCATCGGTCCTATTAGCAACCGCTCTGGCTAGAAGTGTTTTGCGGTTCCAGGTGGGCCATAGCAGAGAACACCTTTGGGTGGATCGATTCCAAGCTGAACAAATTTCTCAGGGTGGAGCATAGGTAGCTCAACAACCTGCAGTCACATTAAAGAAGATAAATTAGACAATTGAATAATAAACGATGCACACAGTGATACGAATGTAGCAATTGTTGCACACTCTCTCATCTTCTCAATCTGTTCCTTACATCCACCAACATCGTTATATGTCACGTCAGGCTTTTCCTCCACCGTCATCATGGTCACACTAGGATCAATCTTGGGAGGCAATGGGATCTGAATCTGATACTTAGTGCGATCAACACTGCAATTGACCACAAACATTATAAGCTACCCAACAACCTGTAACAATACTGGTCACATAAATAAGTTAGAAAGATATAACATACCCAACTCGCATGCCTTCTTCAATATCAGTAGGCGAAACCTTGTCACCCAGCCCGACAACAAACTGAAAATTTACAGAAACAATGTGTCAAATTAACTGGTTCAAATATAAAACATCACAGCCATTGATAAAAAAGGAGCTCGAGCCTCATCTAGTTGTAGGAAAAAACTATAATTCGTTTCAATTGCATACCTTGGCAATTTGCTTGACATTTATAACGTATTTTGCATCTTCCGTATTTGGGTTGATAATCTTCGTGCATCTAGCCACCTGCTTGCAAGAACGAGACCACATTTGTGATTAGGAAGAGAACGAATAAAAAGATAAGGAACGTTTTACCAACGATTAACAGATAATTTGAACCTGAAGAGGTTGCTCCTCTTGCATCATTTGTTTATCGGAAACAAGATCCCACTGACTAGGTGCAGCTAAACCAGTGTCTGATTCCTTAATACCTATTATGGTTTAGGAGGAAATTGATGGTTAGGAACAAAAAACTTCATAGTTTCATATACATAGGATGTCTTGAATAAGTGAACATACCGCATAGATCATTGATCCTTTTGGCCATGTCTTTTACATCCTTTTCGGCTTTCTTGATGCTGGTTGAATAAGGCCCCAATCCCTGCAAAAATTATGTACTGCGTAAGTCCATCTTAGTGCTTACTACAAAAGTAGATAATCAACTCTAACACAATGTCAAAACGCAATGAATGAGATACGTTTTGGACTTGCTCCTACTGTAACAAAAGACAAAAACTATCAAGTGTCTGGCATAATACTGCTTTTTTGAAGATTTGAAAGTTAAGATAATCAGAATATAACTATATAAGCAGTTTGAAAGTTAAGATAATTAAAACATAAGCAGTTTGAACTTTTAATATGTAACTTCCAAATTACTGAGTGGTGTTTGGAATTGCTTATTGTTGCTTTTTTTTCCTATAAAGTCTCCAAAACTGTTTATTTAAAATAGCAGTTTGGATAACAATCCAAAAAAGGCTAAAAACTGCTTATCTGTTGCATTTAAAAACAAATAAGCAGCTTTAATATGCAATCCCAAACACCAACGTAATCCAAATAAGATTGATTCTATCCAAATGCTCAAAACTAATCAACTTTCAAATTCAAAAATGTTAATAAGTAGTTTCAATCCCAGGTCTTTAGCAGCTCTTAAGAATTTATATATAAAATAACCTAAAATCTCAGAATCAAATGTCACAACTACTCAACTAAATAGCCACAACAATTAGATAACCACTTTCAGACCTCACTCCCAAACACCACAACTAACATCAACTCATAAAAAACAAATCTGCAATCTTTTCAACATACAATCAACAAAGACTAAATCTTAACCCTATGAAACACCGTCATATCTGCCTAATGAATTATCCAACTTATCAGATAAAAAAAATAAACTTCCATCCAAATGTGAAAGATACTGTTTTTATTTCCTTCTGCTGTAACAGAAAACATCAATCTTGAGTGTTTCACAAAATTGCTGCTAATTTAGAAACAAAAGAGGTAAAATTATGATATAAGCAGCTTTGAAGCTTCTATGTAAAACCGCCTAGGAAGTGTTCGCCATTGCTTATATATCTGTCTACTTGCTTGCTTCGTTTATATTTAAAAAATAACGTTTTGAGTGTATGAATAGAAACAAACAGCTTATGATTATGTTATTCGAGGGTGACAAAAGGGGTGTCTGGAATTGCTTATTTATACTGCAATTATGCTCATTGTGATTTGATATAACAAATCGTGAGTTTTTGGGGTGTTTGGTCTTGCTTATTGATTTTGGAAGAACCAACTAAGCAGTTTGGATAGAGAACTCCATACACCTTCAAAACTAACTATCTATCATAGCAAACCACAACGAACAAAAGCAGCTTTAATAAGTGATCCCAAACTTCCAGTTATTTTTCTCTCAAATAATAAGCAGTTTGCTCCCCATCCAAACACTAAAAACTGTATATCTTCTATATCGAAACAAAACAAGCAGATAAACAGATTTAACATAACTTAAATGACCAGCTAACCATAATCAATTGTCACAAGTACTCCTCTTATTACTTTTCCCCTTAAACAAAAATGACAGTATTTGCTTCCACTACACGCAAGCAACAACTTAAGGGGGTGTTTGTTTAAGCTTATTGTGGGATTGTGAGCTTGTGTGATTTCGGCTTATATTTCACAAGCTCGAACTTTCCGTCTTAATACGAGACTATCATAATAAACTTATATAAGCCATAAAATTCGTGCTTATGAAATACAAGCCGGAATCAAATAAGCTCATAAGCCCACAAATAAGCTTAACCAAACACCCCCTTAAAAAACCTCAAAACTAACTACCCACTTCCAAATCACAATCCCAAACACACCCTAATCCACAAAAAACACAAAACCCTAACAAACCCACAAATCTTTTCAACCCAAACCCCCAAAAATCAAATCTTTTTCATCATACAATCAATAAAAATCAAATCTTGAACCTAATAAAACAAACCCACATCATAAAAATCAAATATTTAAATCAAAGAAGAAAACTTTATCAAAATCAACCATAAAAAAACAAGAAAACATGATTAGGGTTTTCATACATAGGTTTTAAGCGCGATGTCATCCTCGTCTAAGGGTCTTGGGTTCTTCTCGTCCTTGATCTCGTCTTCAATGTCTGTAGGCATCTTTGATTTGTTGTTTAATTGTTTGGTTTAATCAGTTGTGTTGATATAAGAAGATGAAATAAGATGCTAACTTTCTATTCAAGAAAACTCTGCTTGTTGGTTCATATATGAGGGAAAAAAAGATAAATACTAATAACAAAAAGAGAAATGTGCAAAATACATCCCTCGAGTTATAGATTTTATAAATTTTCACAGTTTACATTCACGTCATACACGTTATGTTTAACCTTATCTGTTAAAAAAATTAAGCACAGTAAAAGTTTTTTCGGTTATCTTCTAACGTGAGTCTCGCGTAAAAGTTTTTTTGACATTTTGTTAGTCGTATCCACAAACATTTCTCTTTATTTTTTTACTTCACTTTATCGCTTCAAATTGTTCTTGTAGGTTAACAACAATAATCATATACAATAGATTGAACATAATTAGGGATGAGTAGAAACCGAACCGAAAACTAAAATAACCTAGAAAACCAAACAGAAAAATGATCCAAAAACCACACCAATTTGGTTTTGGTTTGGTTTTTCCCAAAAACCACAACAATTCGCACCATGCTCACCCATGCGTATTCTTGCACGCTTTTTTATATGAAAAATGATATGAACGAGCGATGACCAAAATTAGTTTCAATGTTAACTTTCATTAATCGATCGGGAGGCTTAATTCAAAATGAACTCTCCTATTAGTCTTAAAGTTAAGCATAATAATAATGAAATAAAGAAAAATTACGTTTGGTCATGTGGTTTACCTCGAATAAGAGTTTAGTCCCTAAGTCATTTTAATTACACCACACATACCTATTTTTGAAACCTATTACCCATTTAGTCCCTATTTTTAAAAATAGGGATCATCTCGTGTAATTATTTACGCTTTTTATTACACGGATAGTCACTATTTCTGCAATAGGGACTAAACGGGCAATAAGGTTTCAAAAATAGTATGTGTGTGTAATAAAATGACTTATGGACTAAACTGTTATTTGTAGAAACCACATGGACCAAACGTGTAATTTTGTCTGAAATAAATAAATAGTAATGACCTTTTTTTTAGATCACATATCATTCATAAAGAAATGATCGAGTAAGAAGAAAAACTAAAATGAGAATAATGAGAAAGATTTTTAGCTACATATTTTTAAATAAGATGGATAATTTTAAGATGAGATGCATCTACTTTTGTAGGTGCATCTGAAATGCGCGGTTGTGATTTTTTCTAACCCTTCTCATTTTAAATTTTTTTCTCATTTGATCTTAACTTATCATTCATATATTAAAGAGTAAATTACACCACTGGTCCTCAAACCGCGCCTGATTAGTGCATTTGGTCATTTTTTTCTCAAAAATAGCGCACTTTTGGTCCCAACATTTTTGGTTAATTGCGCGTCTAGTCCTTTTTTGCTAACGTTCGTTAGCTGCAAGGGTAACTTCGTCTTTTCATCCTTTTCTCAGTTACACCGCTAGTCCCGAAGTTAGAAAATGTCAAATCTTCTAATTCAAACACTATTCTTCAACCTCTCTTCCACTACCATTACCAATTACCTCTAGTTCAAAACTTATAAAAAAAACTTTTCAACAAAAATATTTCCCAACTTAATCTTAAACATTAGGTAAGTCAAACACCCCTCCCCCTTTAACGTGGTTAGCTTGTCTTATTCAATTAACTCAACAGACATTGAGTAATTATGACAAGTCGTCTATTTGTTTTCCATCGAGACGGTCAGTCTCGGGCTATGTGTAGGCGGCTTCTAATGATGGTCTATTTGAAAAGTCACGACTGTGTGTCTGGGTTATTCATAATTGTTTTGTATTTAAAGGAGTTACCCCTCGCATTTTTGTCATATTTCATCTTCTTTCTAATCAGTAAACCTAAAAAAAGTTGCAATATGTTAATGGCTTCTCGAATGAGTGTGTGCCAGAGGTTAGTTGAGACTGCTAACTCGGATCTTTAGGCAAGACAGATGTTCGTTCATATTGAAAGGGGGCGTGTTGCATATATAGTTGATGAGTGTGAGGTTATGATAAGGTTTTAAAATGTACCTTTTTGAGGGGTCGTTTAAGCCCTTATTTGATCACTTTTGTATCCGTTATTACTTAATATCGTTCCTTTTCACTTTTAGGTCTCTTGAAGGCAAATTCTTTGGAATGGCACTTATTTGGAGGAAAAGCGCGGATATCTGAAGAAAAATGGCCAAAGTCAAGAATCGAGACACTCAAGCTCTTGAAACACAAGGGACGCGTCGGTGTTATCTGCGACGCCGTCGGGCACATGTTGTGACGATACAATAGCCAAATTGCTTATTTTCAAGTGGCGGTGTCGGGGCTTTAAAAGAGTAGGCCGTCATGACTCGGACGACCTAGATTTGATCCAGACGCGTCGAGGCGAAGGGGACGGCGTCACAAGCATAAGGTGACGCCGTCGCAAGACTAACGTGGCAAGACGAAACTCTAATAACGGCGACCCGGCGTCACAAATTAAAAGGTGACGCCGTTGAATGTAATCTTATATATAGAATCCGAATTTTTAGTTTTCGTGTGTAGTCTTTTGAGTAAAAACTTAAACCGAACCAAGGTTGTCTTGTACAATATTTTAGGGTTCCAAACCCTATCTTACATCAAGATAAGTGTTTTACTTCATTAATTGAATTATGTCTTCAATTATTTGTGTGTATGCTTGCATGTTCTCCATGTAAGCTAATTTACTTGTGTGTTTGCTTAGGAATATGAAACTTAATTATTGAATATTGATTGGTTGTCTCTTATCTTAATTGTTAATGATCTAGTAATGCGATAGGTCATTCGTTGTGTAGTTAATGCTTGATTAATCTTTGTGAACCTTAAACTATAACACCTAGAGTAGTTGTAGGCTAAACCATCCAAAGAGTACCTTAGAGTTAGAGTTTATAAATCCTAGAGATTTTGTAGACGAGACCCTTTGGTAGTTTCAAAGAGTTAGGGATAAACGCATACCCTACGACCTTAGACACACAACGCGATTAAGAATAAGGACGTGACAATTCAACCATCAATAGGAGATAATTAAGGAGTAATAAAACCTAAGTAAACACATCTTTAAACCATCATACGAGCACACAATAATTAGACATAGACTACCCTCACCTTAGTTAATTAGATAATTAGATAGTAGAGTAATCGGTAGAAATACCAACCCCCCAAATCCAAACCCCGAGATTCGTACCTTTCCATTTCCTAAAAATAAAAAAGATAAAAATAATCTTCCTCAACCCCAACCTTAGCGTAGTAACCTCTCACTAGCATTCTTATTCCCCTAGAGAACGATATCAATTCCCGTGGCTTACCCTAATACTACACTACAACGATATCAATTCCCGTGGCTTACCCCTAGAGAACGATATCAATTCCCGTGGCTTACCCTAGAGAATGATAAGGTTTTAAAATGTACCTTTTTGAGGGGTCGTTTAAGCCCTTATTTGATCACTTTTGTATCCGTTATTACTTAATATCGTTCATTTTCACTTTTAGGTCTCTTGAAGGCAAATTGCTAGAATGACACTTATTTGGACGAAAAGCGCGGATATCTGAAGAAAATGGCCAAAGTCAAGAATCGAGACACTCAAGTCTTTGAAACACAAGGGACGGCGTCGGTGTTATCTGCAACGCCGTCGGAGCACATGTTGTGACGATCTGATGCTAAATTGCTTATTTTCAAGTGGCGGTGTCGGGGCTTTAAAAGAGTAGGTCGTCGCAACTCATACGGCCTAGATTTGATCCAGACGCGTCGCCGAGATCGGGACGGCATCACAAGCATATGGTGACGCCGTCGCAAGACTAACGTGGCAAGACGAAACTCTAATAACGGCGACCCGGCGCCACAAATTAAAGGTGACGCCGTCGCGAATGTAATCTTATATATAGAATCCGAATTTTTAGTTTTCGGTGTGTAGTCTTTTGGGTAAAACCTAAACCGAACCAAGGTCGTCTTATGCAGTATTTTAGGGTTCCAAACCCTATCTTACATCAAGATAAGTGTTTTACTTCATTAATTCAATTATGTCTTCAATTATTTGTGTGTATGCTTGCATGTTCTCCATGTCCAGCTAATTTACTTGTGTGTTTGCTTAGGAATATGAAACTTAATTATTGAATATTGATTGGTTGTCTCTTATCTTAATTGTTAATGATCTAGTAATGCGATAGGTCATTCGTTGTGTAGTTAATGCTTGATTAATCTTTGTGAACCTTAGACTATAACACCTAGAGTAGTTGTAGGCTAAACCATCCAAAGAGTACCTTAGAGTTAGAGTTTATAAATCCTAGAGATTTTGTAGACGAGACCCTTTGGTAGTTTCAAAGAGTTAGGGATAAACGCATACCCTACGACCTTAGACACACAACGCAATTAAGAATAAGGACGTGACAATTCAACCATCAATAGGAGATAATTAAGGAGTAATAAAACCTAAATAAACACATCTTTAAATCATCATCGAGCACACAATAATTAGACATAGACTACCCCACCTTAGTTAATTAGATAATTAGATAGTAGAGTAATCGGTAGAAATACCAACCCCCAAATCCAAACCCCGAGATTCGTGCCTTTCCATTTCCTAAAAAATATAAAAGATAAAAATAATCTTTCAACCCCAACCTTAGCGTAGTAACCTCTCACTAGCATTTCTATTCCCTGAGAAGCGATATCAATTCCGTGGCTTACCATAATACTACACTACAACGATTAGGTTCCTGCCTGGGGTGTTGAAAAACTTGCTCGACGAAAAGGAAGTTCCTTTGACCCCGAACGACGCGTGTGGCGTTATCAAGTTTTTGGCGCCATGCGGGAATAGAATAGCTAGTTAGGAGTTCACTTCACTTAGGTTTCTTTGTGATTCCTATCAAGTAAATTTTTTCTCAATTTTAGCTTCCTCGTAGTCTATCCCCTTCTTCGTGACCTTTATTCAGAAACCCCATCACTTTTCATCATGGAAGGTGATAACCCACCACCATTCATCAACCTACCACCAAATGACCCGCCAAGAGGCCGTACTCTTGGTGAATACTCGAGACCAAGCCACCTAGGTTATAGGAACACCATTGAGCTTCTCGATCAAGCCCAAACTACGGCCTGCGATCCGACACCATCCGGTTGGTGCAAAACGGATGTGCATTCCATGGACTTCGTTCAAGATCCTAATCGACATCTTAAGGATTTCCTAAAATTGTCGATTCCATCGACCTCGATGCTACTACTCGGGAGACCACGCGCTGTGTCTCTTCCAATTCTCTCTACGGGACCAAGCTAGTAATTGGGCGAGCGACTTCCATGGCCCATCTCAAGTTGGGATGATCTCACTCTCACTTTCTTGCTCAATTTTTCCCACCGGGAGAACCACTAAGCTTAGGAATGACATCTTGATGTTCCAACAACGTCAAGGTGAATCTCTACGAAGCATGGACTCGATTCAAGGACTTACTTCATAAAGTCCTCATCACGGCATTGATCTTTGGCTCCAAGTCCAACTTTTCTATGATCATGTCAACTTCCCACCAAGCGATCCATTGACCAAGCGGCCGGTGGAAAACTTAGTGATCTCACCACGGAAGAATCATGGGGTATAATAGGGACCTTGCTCTCTATGACAACGAAAGTTGGAATGACCCCGTGTCGCCTAAACCGTTAAGGCAATCTCCTTGCCTCAGGTCGACTCACAATCTTCCGGCCGTAGGATGCTCGAACTTGAAGATCAAGTTAAATTCCTAATGAGCTCCTACGAAAATCCTAAGTCTTCATCAAGTGAATAAAATAACTCTACCTTGTGAGTTATGTAGTGGTCCCCATGACACTCGTGATTGCACAAGACTCCCGAACAAGCTTTGCGGACTACGCCCCACGCGACCGACGGAGGCGGGAGAGAAGTGGTACACTTTCAAACCAGAACAAAACAACTTAGGAAACTCTTACAACCCCTCATGGAGAAATCACCCTAACCTTAAGTAGAACCAAAACTCAAGCACACCCCAAAGCTCATCTAGTCCACTAATAGGTTCAATCCTCCAAGCACCGGAACCCCACTAATCTTGAGGCAATCGCATCTAGGTTCATGTCATCTCGAAACTCGATTGACTAAGCTTGAAGCGATTTTAAGCAAAGACAAGGTGAGATGACAAACAAGCTCGATGCCCTCTTAAAAGCCTTGATGACCGGAAATTGGAGCACTCCCAAGTGATACTATAAAGAACCCAAAAGTGAGTTCGATTTCATTGACTTCATGTTCTTGTTCACCATGGGAGAGTGCACATCCATGCCCCTCGGACCCAACGGTTCACTCGGTAAATGCTATCAACAAGGGTTCCAAGCAATCCAAAATGAGGTACAAGGCCCGCACCATTGGTAGAACCTACTCTTAAGAAACCCGTTAACCAAGAACCCGAACCTAATCTAGAGGAGGAGTACAAGGAACTCCATCAAGAAAACCGGTTCTTGAAGTCTTAGCTCATGCACCTTATTATAATGCTTTAAAAGAAAAATATGAGTTAGAACTTAAACTTGGAAAACATGGGTCCGCTTTGTGTGAAATAATCTACCTCAAGAAGTTAGACGATCCCGGCTATTTACTCTTCCGTAGGCTTGGAACTTCAAACCTCTCGATGCTCTAGCCGACTTAGATCATGCATCAATCTTGTTCCGTTGTCCTCCATGAAGCCTTAACTTAGATAAGATAGAACCAACGAAACCATCTTAGGTCTAGTGACGGTAGTATTGCATATCCGGTAGGGATAATAAAAGACATGGTAGTACACGTAGGAGAGTTGACTCTTTTGGCGGACTTCCATGTGCTAGACATGAATAAGGACCCGACATGCCCATTGCTAGTAGGAAGAGGATTCTTAGCTACCGCTAGTGCCATCATCGATTGTAAGATGTCCAAAATAGTGGTAGGAGAGGGGAGTGCTAGGTCAATTTACGATGTCAAAAAGCATACGTACTACAAAGAAGAGGAAATTCCACATGAGATTAGATTGGATAGAACGCCTTCTAGATATGGGCCTTGGATAGATAAGAACCTCATAGGTCCCCAACGACCTTTCTACCTAGATGAAGCCTTTGCTAGTAAAGCAACTTTCTATGAAAAATAAATGGCTAGGGACATGGAAGTGAACTCGTTCGAGGACGCCTTAGTATTTAGGAAGATGACCGAGTTCCTAGGAAGCTTGCCCGTCAACCTTGTCATGAATAAGTGGAAAGTTGAGAAGCCTAAACATAAATGGGATTGGGATAGACCGCCTAGTGATGGTAATGGAGAGTGGCACATTAGGATAACAATCTATGATCCCGATGGAGAGAAATTTGAAAAGGCATATCGAACCAAATGTACTACTAGGAACTTAAATGATAAGTTTGATCCTTATGACATTGTTAAGGATAGGCTTACTTATATCGGTACGTAGGAGCACGACTACGAGTCTAGCTACAAGACTCATAAATAAAGAAAAGCGCTTCGTGGGAGGCAACCAATGCTTAATTGTTTGCTTGTTTGTGTCATATATTTTTTAGAGTAAATTACACCGTTCGTCCTTGTGGTTTGCGTTGACCGCAGGGTTTCGTCCTTTGACCAAAAAAGTTACACCGTTCGTCCTTAAGTGTAAAAACGTTATGCACCGTTCGTCCCTCCGTCCACTGGGGCCCACAAATTCCCACTAACGTCAGTTAACTCACTTAACCATGAGGGCATATCCGTCATTTCAACACCATAAGGACGAACGGTGCAAGGACGAACGGTGTAGTTTACCAATGTTATCTAGAGTCGAATGGACTTTATCATGATCGTACATTTGTTACTTTAAAACGGACGAAAACCCAAATTCAATCCAACAATAACAACAACCCAATACTATCATCATCATGCCGAGACCATGAGGGTCTCGGCTTCATCCTCTCGACACCACAACAACCAAGCGGACCCTTGGCTTCCTCTCGGCCAAAATCCCTCAACAAACTCAACTTATCAAATTTCTACATCCAAACTCCGCCTCAAAATCATCAAACCTCAAATCGAATCAAACATGGTGCTCGACCACAAAGTAACATCACACAAGGACTCATAAGCTCGACACAAAAATCAAAACAACCAAAATGTCACAGCCGTGAGTTTAAACCTCACGGTTGTGTCTGGACTCGACAACACACACACAACACTTGATACCAAACTTTAATTTATTCTTTTTTATTAAAATGTTAACCTCATGTGTTTAGACCTAAACCCGAACCAAAAGTGATGAAAGTCAACTCGTTATACGAGTTGACTCACACCGAGTCACAACCACGGTGAAACGGTGTGACCTACCTTAAAACTCACGGATCTACTCGATTCTTTATGTGGTAGTGGCGGTGGAGGCGCGTGGTGATGGTGATGTGGTGTTATATGGCGCACGGTGGGGAATAGTGATGAGGAGTCCTGAGGGTGTTTTAATGGTGGCGGTGTGGTGTTATGTGGCGGTGATCGATGGGTGGCTAGGGTTTTGAGGTGTGGCGGCACAACAAGGAGGAGAGATATGTCTTGTATTATCAAGTTTGGGAAATGAAGAAGTGAGGAGGTGGAAGGGTTTTAAAGTTTCCGGGACCATTTCCATGATTCGTATAACTTGGAGGGCGCGGACGTAACACGCAAGGAGGGGCCAAAAGTGGCAATTCTTATTAAACTACACCGTTCGTCCTTATGGTGTTGAAATGACGGATATGCCCTCATGGTTAAGTGAGTTAACTGACGTTAGTGGGAATTTGTGGGCCCCAGTGGACGGAGGGACGAACGGTGCATAACGTTTTCACACTTAAGGACGAACGGTGCAACTTTTTTGGTCAAAGGACGAAATCATGCGGTCAACGCAAACCACAAGGACGAACGGTGTAATTTGATTGCTTATTCTCATGTTTAAATTTGTAAAAATGCTTTATTTTGTTTTTAACTTCGTCTTAATTACATATAAAGGTATTTTATATAAAGGATAAGTGTAGGGAGGATTACACACGTTTTCAAAGGAAACGTAAACATGAGAATTTCAATTGATTAAAAAGATATACATGTGTGTTTGTTCGAGTCAAATGCTTGTATCGAGTCATAATGGATGTTTTGCGGGAAGTTTTTCGATTCTAAAGATGTAAATTTTCCATAATTTTTCCGTAAAATCGCAGACCGCTTTTTGTCGAGGATAACTGACGGCGTCGAGAAGGAGCAAAAATAATCGATTACTTTTTTCTCGCTTTTCCGAGCTACTTACATTTTTGGAATTTTCTGTGTCTTAATTTTCCAAAAATTCGTAAACATCCATTCCACAAGCATTATATCCTAGTTTAGTAGAGTCTTATATATATTATTACCGCCGATTTTCGCGAAGGTTTCGTTTGTTTTCTTCAGTGTGAGGTTTAATTTATCAAGAAGGAGATACATAAGATGAGAAGGAGCTTTTCATAAACGTTCTTCTGAAGAAAATATAACCACCACTTTACACGGATCCTACCGAGCTAATCGGGAGTACTAGTTTCTTTCATCTTTATTACCTTCCATTATCATAACTTTGATACTTTGGGAACATTGGGGACAATGTTCGGTTTAAGTGTAGGAGGAAAATAAAATGGGAACTTTGAAACTATGCTTATCCTTGATTATTTACTTTGTCCAATTTCATTTGTGTAATAAACCATGAGAAAATGTCGGTTAGGGTAATTTCGGCACCAAATGTAAAATTTTGCATGACATATAGGAGTGGGCAATTAGTCTTAACAAAAGCGTCTCATGGATAGGAAGATATATGACTAGCACAAAAAACCCTTTACCACTCAAATTCCACCAAAAATGTGAGGATCACCCTTAGATTAGTAGGAATTAAAGCATTCATCGTTAATGCTTAGTGTGTAAACCAGTAGTATATTAGATTCTAGAACTTGTTTTGTGATGCATCCCGAGATCGCTAGTAAGACTACACTTGTGTAGGTAGGAATAACTAAATGATAAGAGGCATTAGGATAACCCTTGTTTTATACCCGTAATATAATTACTTCTTCCACATCGGTTGAGTAATTCCCCCACACCTTTGCGTTGTACTCATCTTTAGTACACGATACCCTAGTTAGACCCTCGAGCCTATCCTTTCGCGGTTCTCGTGATGTTTCGGTTTTCGAATATCAATGAAGAGCATTGTTTACAATCCACCCTCAAATGTACACCCAAATCGCCTTAGCCTACCTTGTATGCACTCCCTTTTAGTGCATTATTGTTATCACACTAAACCCTTAGTTCAATTATCTAGTTGCTTGCATAAGTTGCTAAGTCGAGTCATATCCTTTGTATACTGATTTGGGACGATTGGGACTCATGGGAAAAGTTAAAGTTTATGAAATGACGGAAGGGAACGTTAAATTCAAATTCCCTTTATTTGCGTAATAATGTACTCCAAGTGTTTTGATCTTTTAATTGGGTCAAATTAGTGTTAGAGTAATGAAAACTCAAATGTAGGGATGTGCCTATAAATCCTATTATTTTGATGTTATCGTAGAGGATGGTAGAGTAAAAGTGTATGAAAAAAAAAAAAAAAAACATATGAGCTACCATCCTACATCTATCTTTAAATTTATGTATGTTTATTTCAGCTTATCTAGAGTTTAGAGTGTCGAGTCTTGGCTTAGCAACGCCATTCTTCGCATGCTTGTAACATAAAGATTTTTGACTTGCCACCACTAAATAGCCTATCCCACCAAACCCTTTGTTTCCTACCATAAGCCTAACATTACAACCCTTTAAAAGTCCTCTTGGATAGTCTTTCCTAGGTGCTTACGCCAAAGCGATGGAGGTTTGATCTAGTCTCAAGCCTATGGTAATCTATGTACTAGGACCGGTTAATGAGTGTTTATCTTCCATTTCAACTTGTTATATTTCATATACACCGAGAGATGTGAGTATCCAAACACCCTTGTGAGAGGCTAGTATGTAATTTCCGTGCTTGTTATGACTTTCATGAGCTTATATGTGTTGTGGATTGTTCTAAACTAATGCTTCATGACCCCAACTTATAAATTAATTGGCTAAAAGCACATTTACTGAGGACAAGCAAATGCCAAGTGCAAGGATATTTGATAAGGTTTTAAAATGTACCTTTTGAGGGTCGTTTAAGCCTTATTTGATCACTTTTGTATCCGTTATTACTTAATATCGTTCCTTTTCACTTTTAGGTCTCTTGAAGGCAAATTCTCGGAATGGCACTTATTTGGAGGAAAAGGCGCGGATATCTGAAAATGGCCAAAGTCAAGAATCGAGACACTCAAGCTCTTCAAACACAAGGGACGGCCAGTGTTATCTGCGACGTCGGAGCACATGTTGTGACGATACAATAGCCAAATTGCTTATTTTCAAGTGACGGTGTCGGGGCTTTAAAAGAGTAGGCCGTCAACTCGCACGACCTAGATTTGATCCGCACGGCCGAGATCGAAGGGACGGCGTCACAAGCATAAGGTGACACCGCCGCAAGACTAACGTGGCCAAGACGAAACTCTAATAACGGCGACCCGGCGGGCGTCACAAATTAAAGGTGACGCCGTCGCGAATGTAATCTTATATATAGAATCCGAATTTTTAGTTTTCAGTGTAGTCTTTTGGAGTAAAACTTAAACCGAACCAAGGTGTCTTGTACAAGATTTTAGGGTTCCAAACCCTATCTTACATCAAGATAAGTGTTTTACTTCATTAATTGAATTATGTCTTCAATTATTTGTGTGTATGCTTGCATGTTCTCCATGTCCGCTAATTTACTTGTGTGTTTGCTTAGGAATATGAAACTTAATTATTGAATATTGATTGGTTGTCTCTTATCTTAATTGTTAATGATCTAGTAATGCGATAGGTCATTCGTTGTGTAGTTAATGCTTGATTAATCTTTGTGAACCTTAAACTAAAACACCTAGAGTAGTTGTAGGCTAAACCATCCAAAGAGTACCTTAGAGTTAGAGTTTATAAATCCTAGAGATTTTGTAGACGAGACCCTTTGGTAGTTTCAAAGAGTTAGGGATAAACGCATACCCTACGACCTTAGACACACAACGCAATTAAGAATAAGGACGTGACAATTCAACCATCAATAGGAGATAATTAAGGAGTAATAAAACCTAAGTAAACACATCTTTAAACCATCATACGAGCACACAATAATTAGACATAGACTACCTCACCTTAGTTAATTAGATAATTAGATAGTAGAGTAATCGGTAGAAATACCAACCCCCCAAATCCAAACCCCGAGATTCGTGCCTTTCCATTTCCTAAAAAATATAAAAGATAAAAATAATCTTCCTCAACCCCAACCTTAGCGTAGTAACCTCTCACTAGCATTCTTATTCACCTAGAGAACGATATCAATTCCGGTGACACCCTAATACTACACTACAACGATTAGGTTCAACGCCAAGGTGTTGAAAAACTTTCGACGAAAGGAAGTTCTTTTGACCTCGAACAAGCGTGTAGGGTTACCAGTTAATAAGGTTTGCAAAGAGGTGGAAGAACGGATTAAGAGAGAGTCCTTATGATTAAAGAGTTGGAGCCGATGTGGCGTGTCACTTAGGGGAAAAAGTGTTGATGCTTTGAAAAAGCGCAAGAAGAGGATATGTAGAGGTTGGACAACTTGATGAAGACGACCAAGAAGTCATGTCGATTACGATACCGAAAAGGCTAAGTTTATGACTTCGCCTTCGTTGTATAATTTAGGAGCTTCTATGTATAGTTTAGGGTATGAGTGTTATGCTTTATGTAAGGACCATGGTTGTGGCTAATGATATGAATGAAATGCTTATTTTGTATCTATTTTTATTTAATTGTGTTTTATGCTTTTGGTTTCTTTTAATCAATTTACTTTCTTTAGACTAGGGTTTAGGGGTTCTTAGTATTTGGAACTTGTAAGGTTTTTGGTTTTTTGGGTTTGTGTTTATCTATGGTTTATCCAGTATGGTTGTATGTATCACAACCCGTACTTTTCAAGTTATTATTTAACCTCTTACTTTTACTCTTTATTTTAATTTCACGTAAATTAACTTTACGGGTAACCGGATAGGTTAACCAACTTGCAACCGACTCTAGACTATGTTTAGTCTACATGTTTTATGCATTTAATCCTCTTCGTATATATATTTATATGTCATATTTTTAGTTTTCCATTTTACATAACCATTGCACATTTTACGTTTTGCATTTTAAAGACTTTACGCTTTTAATTATTAAAAGAAACTCTTACACTTAACAAATAAACTACACAATAAAAACCATAAACCCTCCCACTACCCATACAATGCCCCAAATCACCAAGAGACTTGTCTTGGTGAGGTCTTTATCTTGGACATCATTCAACCAAACTTGCATGTATTTGCATGTGTGTTTGATATAAAATAGACACATACACACTCTTCACTCTCATTTTAACACCAAAAAAATACTCATCTATCCTTCTCCCTCTAGTTTGTTGTCGTACCATCAACACCCCAAACCATATCACCATTTTGATCTTTGCTAATTTCTTTCATCACTGGTTGAAGATTAGTGTGCCTATATTAGTTTCCTTGGCTCATTTCCATCACAAACCACCTCAATCGCATCACCTTCATTGGGTTTTATTGAAGTCTTACAAAGGTTTTTGCGGGAGTTTGGAGTAGGGTTTACAAGATTTATAAGGGTTTTGTTGTTTATTTGGAAGCTTATGTTTATTTGTGGGAGATTTTAGTTTATATTGTTCTTGATCTTTGTTTCATTTCCACCACCATATCATTGTAAGAAAACTATTTACATCATCATTTTATACTTTTATAAATATATTTACATGTTTCATACATTTATCTAATTAGATTATACCTTGTACCTAGTAATCAAAGCTTGAAAACCCTAGAAATCATGTGTTTGTCAAATATTTCTGTGACAAGTTTAAAAGAGTGAGTTAAATCAATTTGTTGGGAAAATCAGTAGGTTACTGGACTTAGAGAAAAATATGTAGTTATAGGTTTGTGTCTTAGCTTTTGATTCTCCGAGTAGAAAGTCCCGTAACAATACCCTATGATTTAATTAGAAAATAAACTGTAAAAGTATCCCAGTTTTGCACACCAAATTTCATTTGATAAAAACTCTAAAACTTTTATAGAACTACTTGTTCGGGTAAAAACAGAAACTATAGTAGACACTTAAACTTAAACGTGGCTTTTCCAATCGATTAAAACGGAGTTTTAGATTAAAAGATACGGCCTTTTTCGTGGGAC
This sequence comes from Chrysanthemum lavandulifolium, assembly GCA_022545495.1. Classification (NCBI taxonomy): domain Eukaryota; kingdom Viridiplantae; phylum Streptophyta; class Magnoliopsida; order Asterales; family Asteraceae; genus Chrysanthemum; species Chrysanthemum lavandulifolium. Next base: position 45,410,447 of record CM040238.1, on the reverse strand, counting down.
TGTTTTGTGCAGTTAATTAACAACTTTGACATGTGAGGCTATTTTGGTAATTTCATATAGGTTATGTAAATTTTGGAACAATGGGGTCTATAAATCTGATTAGAAGACTCAAATATCTTTGTGTGAGCATAAAAACCGAGTCATAACCATTTACGGTTTAGGAGTCACAGACTTTTCTAGTCGGGTAAACCATATTAAAAATTAAAACTAAACCGCACTTAAAACTAGGGTTTATTAAACTTATCAAACTTGTCGTAAAATTTGTCCTAGTTGTTTTATAAACATTTAAACACTAAGTACAATGGTATAATCGATATAAAAACTTTATAAAACTCGTTTGCATATTTACGTTTATTATTTATAAACCTAAGACGCACCATTATATTCTAGGTTGCTCTTAGGAGTTCACGACTTTCCGTTATCTCATATTTCGTTACTTGATATCACTGTGCTTAAAGGTGAGTTTATAGCCCCACCTTTACTCGTTTAATTGTTTTATAAACTACTTGGAGGATATACATGCTATTTTCTATTACGGAAACAAGTGCTTAAAAACGTATGCTTGAACTAATATTATTATTGCCTAAGTACCACTATGCTAGAAACCCCTTATATCATGAACCGTTGATTACTATGTATAAACACGAATTTTGTGAATAGATCTATTGGGATTGACCTCCCTCGTCTGGGTTGACCGGTTAGGTAAACAGACTCATTGTATTTGAGAACTCTAGGTATATAGTAATTACCTAGTCGGGCAATTATTTTATCATCATATTGATAGTCGCGTTAACGTTTCAGTGTTATGGGCTTAGTACACTAATAAATGATTTATGACTATTGTATGTGTTACAATTATCACCATAAACACTTGAATTTGTAACATCCCGACGTTTATAGAAAATAATAGCGGGTTTATCTAAATTCCTATTGGTTACATCTAGTATTTTAGTAGAATAAATATAGAAGCCCCACTCGGCGGTATTAATAATATAGCAAGTGGGGACTTGATATAAACAAGATATGATTTAGTTTGCCGGACATTCTACTACAAAGGACTAATTATGTCAAGTGCTTAAGTTAATGGAATTACCAAGATACCTCCTTATCATTTTATATCTTATACATAAGTCAGTTTAAAGAAGAGTCATACTCCCTCCCATTCACGACTTATAGAAAAGAAGAAGAGGATAAAAATACTTTCTTCACTTTGAAGAATTCTTTACATATCATGATGTTTATCAATTTCTATCAAGGATTAAGCAAGGGTTATAATGGTTTAACATGGTATGAATGATTAAGGAGCTTCAAGTGATTTCATGTTCTTCCCCAATTCAAGGTAAGTATTGAATTATATGTTAAACAAGAATATAAGCTATGAGGTTATGATTAATAAGTGTTTTACATGATTATGTGATGAATTCATGGTTTATGATAAAATGGTTATGCATATGATTATTAGGGTTTATGATGGGATTATGTTAATGATTAATTTATGATGTTTAGGAGGTGTTTATATTGATTATTGAGTTGAACCAAACACCCTTTTATGGGATACTAGCGGGTACCCCAGCGTTCGTGACAGTACCCGTGTGATTACTACTTTTGGCGATAAGGTTTTCCAATGCATTACTTTTAAAGGAGGAAAAAAAGAATGTCCAACAGAGGTTATTAATTGAAATTGGTTTGTTTTCTTACTACACATCTAGTAACATAATAAAAGCTTTTATAGCAGGTGCCTAGGCGATTATATGTTTTTCATGATGCTAACTTAACACATGGCGATAACTTAATGGAACAACTTTACCGAACAATGTTGCTTTAAAATTGGCGGACTTGCATCACGATGCAACGACGATACTGAAACGATGGTCAACGATATAGCTATTCGTTTAAGGCGTGTAATATTGTATATCGTTTAAACATACAAGGTGTTTTAAAATTGCGGTTTTAGCACCATATAGTGGTGTCTATTTTGCTAAGTTGTGGTGGTAAATGGTGGTCCGTTGGTATGGTCGAAAAGTTGGTGTCGAAATTCGACTACATAAAAGATTGGTTTCTATGATTTGCTTAATGATTTGTAAATGTTATTTAGTAGGTGTTTTAAAGAAGAAATATTATTTTATACCGTATGATATATTAAGTGTACTTTTGAGTGAAAAGTATTTTAATAATATAATTATTTAGTGGGTGTTTGAAAGATATAAATAATAAAATGATTTATGCATTATTGTTTTGTACCATTTGATATATTAATTGTACTTTTGAGTGATGGGCTATTTTAATTATATTATTAATGATTTGTAAATTTCATTAGTGAGTGTTTTAATGAAAAAGAAAAATTAGATGATTTGTGTATTATTGTTTTGTACAAAGTGCTATATTAATTGTACTTTTCATTGAGAGTATTTTAATGATTTCATTAATTACGACATTAATATACATGAATGTTACAAGTGCTATATTAATTATACTTTTGGTTACAAGTTTAGTGAGTTCTTGTTATTAGAAATGTTTTGGTATTAAAAATTTGAAGACTTCTATATTTAGAATGTCCCAAACACTTTATATAGTAGTATAAATATGATGTTAAACAAGTTCTTTGAAATTTTCAACAATGATTAGTCATGTTTGAAAAATCATATAAAATTGATAGAAGCTCGGATTGAATCATGGCGGACTTTCGGAAAACCTAAGGTGTCTAATTCAATTGTTATTCATAAAGTTTTGCTCATTTAGTAGTTAAGTTGGTCTAAACGTGATTTGGTACAACAAGGGCTGATCACGAAATGTGCAAACAAACCGAACTTTAAAAATTCATACCGGATAGACCGTAGCTCCGTTTGGAGCGTTCCATATGTTTTGGAAAGGGAAAATAGTATAATTTCATGGAAAAATATTCTCATGACCTGTTTCGGTAGTTAAGTGAGTCAAAATAATGCATTTGCATCGCTACTGAGAAAATCGACAAATGCGTTGTTAAGTGTTTTGATAATTACGACATGATAAGATGTTTTACAAGTCCGGGTGATTATATGCTATTATAGCTTATGTTCTCAGTCTATATGATTATAATTCATGTTATGAAAGTATAGAACCAAGTGATAATTCTTGGTTAGCTTAGCTCGAGTTTGCGAGAATAGTAGTGCAAGTTTGGCGAGATTTATGCCATAACTAGTTTATGAGTTTATGCATTATAGTTAGTTTATGTGTGCTTAGTTGCACTTATAGTTGCATTATCATGTTATATTCATGCTTAGTTGTTATGTGTTAACATTATACGTGTACATCTATCATGATATAGGTGTTCGAGGCACATTCAGAATCATTCATCTTGCATTATAACGCCTGTGAGTAAATGGATTTTCGATTAACATGTTTAGTAGATTAAGAGTGTTTAGTATATATATGCCTTGCTATATCTCAAGTACTATGCAAGTTATGTATCATGTTGACCCGTGTGGTCATATAAGTATCATGTTGACCCGTGAGGTCATATTAGTATCATGTTGACCCGTGAGGTCATATTAGTATCATGTTGACCCGTGTGCTCATATTAGTATCATGTTGACTCGTTGGGTCATATTAAATAGTATGTTGACATGTTTGGTCATATTAGTATCATGTTGACCCGTGTGGTCATACTAGTATCATGTTGACCGTTGGGTCATTTTAAGTATTATGTTGACATGTTTGATCATATTAAGTATCATGTTGACCTCTTTGGTCATATGTAACACCCCAAAATTTCACAATGAGCGTTGGTCGTGGGTGCTACTAAATCAATATACACAACACAAGGTAATAAAGAATGGAAATTCTATTCCATTTTCAAAATATAGATTTATTTAAGAAATAGTTTTACATCGTTGTTTCAAAGTGCGAAGTAAAGCCCATAAAATATATGTTGTCCCATTAAAGTTGTATTAAAATGTTTGGAAACATTTGGATGCCGATCTTTAACGAATGCCCTTGCCATTGCCAGCAATATGTAAACACGAGAAAAACATGCTAAAATGTCAACACAAGGTTGGTGAGTTCATAGGTTTAAGTTTAAGAAACCAAGTTGGACCACGGTTGCACATATAGCATCTCGTGAATGACACTATATGCAAAAAGGCTATTACGCTAGTACCAAGTTCATGCGACCGAAACTACGACGGTGTGCATGCATCTAGAAGCATGATGAATAAAAGCCCGGCAAGTGTATTTCCGATTACACTCAATCAATACGATATGATATCGCTGCGCGTTTGCTATCCGGTCGATCTCGAGCGGGGTGTCATCCCAATAGATATATTCATAACAATCGCGCCTCCCAAAGAGAACTAACGGTAGCATAGTTGGGATTCAAGGTTGTTTCACGTAATAGTGTTTTCGGTTTCGGTCCGAAAAGAGTTTTGCATGTTTCTCACCCCATAGTTTTATAAAGCAAGTAAATAAGAGTAAAAGTGGGCTATAAACTCACCTTAGCGATTCGATGAATAAAGCACAAAGAGATCGAGTGTGATATAGCGATGGCTCTACCGGAACCTAAGAATGAGATGGCAAGACTCGGTTGCGGTTTGTGTACTCACGACTCGAAGTGTGTGAATAAATTTAAGTGTTTACAAGTGGTTGTGTTTAATGTTGCTTGTGTGACAGAGTTTACGTCAAAATAGTTTCAAAATATTTTGTAATTATTGGCTCTTGGACAAACGTACAATCATATATAAAAGTATTCGTGACGAGTAAGTTTCTGGTTCGAGAATAGACGAAAGACTTAATACGGAAAATATTCACAATGAAAGTATTTGTGAAAGTAATTGCTTTGTAAAATAAAGATAAATACTTTACGCTAAGTATTTATGCGATATATAAGTGTGTTTATATATTTGTTAGTGGATGATAAGTTTAGAAAATATTTATGTTAATGTTATAAATATTTTCTCCTCATTTTTAATTTTCAACTTTTAGTCGGGATTTATAATTACTAAATTCATTAATTTTACGAAATTGTGAACAAAAGCGTTGGAAATAATATAGTTTTGACATTTTTATTTAAAGTTATAAAAATGTATAAGTTTGGGGTCCAAAAATAGTTGTTTAAATGTAAAAATATATAAAAAAAAATAAGAGCAAAACAGCCACAAATGGGAATCGAACTTGTGACCCATTGCTTGACTGTCCAACGCCCCAACCAACTGAGCTATGTGGGTTTCTTTGTTATACGATGCGTTTAGATATAATTAAGTAGTATTTAACTGTTTTATCCTAGTGTAGAAATATTACTCAGTGAATACTGAGTTTGAGATTTCATGCGTGTGTTAGTCTTTTACGTTCTTTTCTCATTTTCAGTTTCAAAATAGTTGGTACCTCAACTTTTATGAAGACTTTAACAAACTCAAGTTTTTTAATCTTTACATATTAATACTTAACATGAGCATTAGGAGAGGAATGACAATAAGACAAGGAAGGGATCGAAGCTCACAGTGGGTTGGAAATGAATGAGTGTCGAGTTAGAAAGACTCGAGATGGAAGAAACCCGATGTGCCAACTAGCTTTCAAAAGCTTATCCCGACTAGAAACTAAACCGAAATAATCGCTTAGCTCATGAAATGAAACCGAAACCTTTCTATAATGCAACCCTTAAAGCTTTTCTTTTCTTCTTCTTACTGCTACTGTGAACTAATGTAGTGAGGAGAGTGAATGTAAGTGTGTTTGGATGTGTTTGAGAGTGAGAGCTTGTGGGTTCAACAAAAGGGTCTTAGGAGTTTATATAGAAGGAGATGGGCATGGTCTTCACGTGGTCTTCCTGGTTTGTCTTCAGCCGTGACATAGAGACAAGAGATAGAGGGGACCTTTTGTTCTTGTCGCCTCCTCCAAGGGTGTATCAATAATGGTTTAAGGTTAACTCCTGGTGTAGTGAAAGGTGTTTGGAGGGTTAGCTACTTTTGGAGATGGATGTACAGCGTGCGCAGGGAGTGGGGAAGAGAGGAGACGAATTTGGAGGAGATGAGTTGCAGGTGGGGCGTGGGTTTCTGGTATTCACGTGGGATCACAAGCTCAAAAAGGACATCACATGTTATTGTTTGACTAAGGTTGATGTTACTTTTGTTTTATGTTTGATGGGTGTAGAAACATAGAGGAATTGTACAAATAATACTTGTTTCCCACACATGCATGCAAGACCAAAAGTAGCTTTGTTTGTTTTGTGTTTTGGGGTCTGCTCGTAGGGTCACAAAAACAAAAGAAAGAGAAATGCCTTGGTCCTACTTTTGATAAGCATGATAAAAAAAATACTAAGGTTCATGTTGTCTTGTTTTGGTTTGTATTTTAATTCGTTGGTCACATAAACAACAAGAATCACATGGTTTCAAACGTCAAAGTAGGATGTGCTTTGCAAAATTTTATTCAAGTGTGAGCTTGGATAATTTTGTCCTCCTTTTTGTACATATTACGCAAGAGAAAAATATTACTAAGGTTTGATGTTTGTTATTTGTTAGGAATAAAAGAAACATAGGAAAACATACACCAAGTTATATTTGTAAAAATGTGTTACATATTTTATTAAAGGGTAAGCTTGGTTTGTTCACGAGGTTTCGGTTAAAAGGCCGGTGAGAAATAAAATATGAAAGTTTATTTATATAATTATTTTATATAATTTTTATTATCGGGTCGGTGAAAAAAAAGATATTCCGTGACTTGCCGTGTTTAAAGTTTGAAACGAAAAAAAAAAAATATAGTTGCGAAAATCAGTAGGAAATTTACAGTGGTTACATCATATAAAGTATCAAGTTGACCCGTTGGGTCATATTAAATATCATGTTGACATGTTTGGTCATATTAAGTATCAAGTTGACCCGTTGATCATATTAAGCATTAAGTTAACCCAAGTTGACCCCTTTGGTCATATTAAGTATCAAGTTGACCCGTTGATCATATTAAGCATTAAGTTGACCCCAATTGACCCGTTTGGTCATATTAAGTATCAAGTTGACCCGTTGGTCATATTAAGCATTAATTTGATCCCAGTTGACCCGTTTGGTCATATTAAGTATCAAGTTGACCCGCTGGTCATATTAAGCATCAAGTTGACCCAAGTTGACCCGTTTGGTCAAATTAATTATCATGTTGACCTGTTTGGCCATATTTAGTATTAAGTAGACCCGATTTACTCAGTAGTATGTTGTGGCCCAACCTTAATTTTATTTATAGTAAAAACTTAGCTATATGTCATAGCGGTCTCAACATTTTGTTTATAGTAGTTAAGTTTATATTATAGTTCAGCTATATCATCAAGTTATAGCTCATCATTGGTTTATGTTATAGTACAATTTTCGTAATTAATTCAATTTTAGTATCATGTCTTGGTTTAACCTTGTAACCATATTATTGCTCAGTTTCTAGCCAAGCTTAGTATAACTTAGTCTCAGTTCTAGCCCAGCTTAGTATCATGTTATAGTCAAGCGTAAGTATTTAACTTAACCTTAAATTATATATGAATGTTATATGTGTTTAGCAATGTGTGCAAAATGCTTTATGCACTTCTGGCATGCGATGCATTTATATATATGCATGTCAAATTCTATTAGGTATATGCTTATGCAGTTTTTAAGGCACGCCAAGTGCTTTATGCACTTAATTAGTCATAATGGTACTTTATGCATTACTCAATGTATTTAGTACTATCAGTATATACTCAATGTATTTTAACGGGACGTTTGGAATAAGCCCGTATGATGTAGAAATACGCCCGCTAGTTTTATCAATGTATATACTTTACAGATTTATATATATTCAAAAAAAAAAAGAAAAAAAAAATCTGGGCGTTTTAGAAATCTTGTGGTCCACTGCTTTACTTACAAACATGTGAATTTTACTCAAACAATTTTGTTGACGTTTTTAGCATGTTTTTCTCATGTCTGTAAGGCGATAGCTTTGGTTTGAAGCATTTGAGTCTCACAACATGATTTGAAGACTTTAATGCATTAATAAACACCATTCGATAATGTTTGAAACGTTCAAAAACATCTCATTTAGAAGTCTTTTCCTATTACTATGTCTTTGTGCTATAGTAGCACCCTCGATTCTTTCCTTCGCTATACCGATTTTGGGGTGTTACAAGATGGATTTTGAAACAATCTAAGGTTATGCGGGTTTATCAATGTTATAGGATAATCTTACAATAGGAAATGTAGTCCAAGGTTTGCATATATCTATAGAGATTTGTATTTGAAATGGTGGAGTTCGAATCATTGGTGATGTCATCCTTATGCGAGTTAGATTCTAGTGTGAGTAGTCATTTTGAAATGTAACCGGTGGTTGGTTGAACTAACTTCAAAGTGATCTTGCTCTCGATGATGCCTCTTTGGAATACGATTTTGATACCTTTGTGAGGTGAAAGCGCAAATGATTATCAACATAATCTTGCAAAGGAGAAATGTAGTTAAAGTTTCTAGTATATCCTTTGAAGTTTGGTGAAAATAGGTGAATTCAAAAGGTGAACTCTAAAGGTTAATGCAAGATTAAAGATGGACATAAACTCTATATGGATGGAAACAAATGCTAGCTTTGAGGGGAAGATTAGGCGGTATATTATTTGTAAGCTTGGTGATGGAATGACATATTCATGTGGCATGATAAATGTAATGATTAAGGGCATATTAGTAGCTTGATTGATATGAAATTGGTGTCCAAAGCGATATGAATGCCAATGTAAAAGTGGCGATATGGTTTATCGTGGTGTTTGGCAATGGCTTACAAACCGGAAGTGTCCAAAATGAAGAAAGCGTGAACTGGAACATGACTATTTGGTATAACCACGCATTCTAAGACATGCATTCATTTTATGGCTAGCTATCTTGGGAAGGCTATCTACCCAAGATAGGTTAGCAAAATGGTACCCTAGAAGGATGGACAAGTGTGCCTAATGTGAAGATTGTCCTGACTCGCATTAACATTTGTTTTCAAATGTCCATATGCTTGGAAGATTTGGAAGGAAATAAAAGAATTGATTTGGCAGGATAGTATGAACAATGAATTGTGGGATATCATAAGCAAAATGAGTAACCTCCCATGTAATATAAGTCAATAAGAAGTGTGCCTCCACCATGTTATTTTCCTTTCCTATCGAAGTTCCTTTCCTTCCCATTAACTACTTCCAACGCAGTTTATGCATTTGCAGTTTTGAGAGCGTTTGGAATAAGAAGTTTATTTACCTCCAAAAAAAACAACATAACCATGAACATATTCAACAATATCCAACAACAACAATAAAATAAGCGGTTTATGAATCCTAATATAATCATAACAGTTAAATTACAAATTAATCTGATTCTAAGCCAACGGAGTACACGACTTGTGAAATTGAAGATGGAGGGAAGTTTCAGGTGGTAGACGAAGTTGCAATAACCTAAAATGGAGGGAAATTTTTTAAATACGGAAAAGACGAAGTTGTCGTTGGAGCAAATGAGAAAGGCTAACAACCATTAGCCAAAAAGGACCAGACGCGCAATTAACCAAATTTTTTGGGACTTAAAGTGCGATTTTTTAGAAAGAATGACCAAATGCCTGAATCATGCGTAATTTAGGGACTAATGGTGTAATTTACTCTATATTAAAAGATATGGTGTAGGCAAAAGATAGGGTGAAGATTGAATATCGTAATAAACTTTATCAAATTAACCAATATACGCAACGTACTTTATTTATTGTCGGTGTACGTAATATAATTTTGAATAATTACCAATGTACGTAACATTGATGATTACAATTTAAAAGTTACAGATTTTGGTCCCCGCCATTTGCGTTGATTTTCACCGTTAGTACTTTGACATTTTTTACTTAGAAAAATTACGAATTGTCCCTTGAGATTTACGTTGACTTCCATCGTTAGTCCCTTGACATTTTAATACGCTTTCATCCGTTTTATTTTACGTTTTATCCGCTTTTATATTGATTAATTTGATAAAGTTTATTACGTACAAAAGTGAAAATCGAAGTTTTAGCCACAATCAATTTAATAAATTTGATTTGTATCCAAACTCATGTGACTTTTAAGTCGAGTCTTGAGGGTTTAAAACTAGTAACCATACCAGAAGATATAAAAGGATTGTAACATATTAAGTTTATAATGTAATAGTTGAAATTAACTTGAAAGTATATTTACTTAATAATAAAACCGGATGAGGTTTTCAAAATGACGCGGCTTAACGGGTATCTCCATGACCGTGTCTAAAATTTATTTATTTTGACATTCTAATGTACCGTGTTCTCATAATTTTTGATAAAGTTTGCATTTTGTGGCAAAGAAGCCATCTTTATGACTTTTGGGCATAGAAGAAAACTGCAGTAAACACATAATCTTTGAATGATTGTGGCATATAAGCTAATCTTCACTTATCCGCGCAGATGCTGAGGAATAAGCAACTAGTGTAAGTTAGAAGAAAAAAAATTCAAAATATCCACATAACGATCCTTCTAAAAATCATCTCCTTGAAATCATATAGAGTTTAGCACATTGCATACATTCCCGCTACTTAAAATCATCTATTTCTTTTCTTAAATTAATGTTGTAACTAGATTTGGTGTTGCTGGTATTTTAGCACATCCGTGGTGTTCAAATTAACTTGAAGAACCCCAAAATAAACTCTAAATCACCATGGTATCTATGTAACTCTGGCATTCGAGTTCCATACAGAGTCTACATCAAGACCGAGATCAGTTATAAACCATGTATTTAGGAGTAGCACTGAACTTCTGGTACCCCTTGATAACCTTGCTCACTGCATCAAGGAAGTCTTTTTCTGTCACTGTCTTCCTTCGTGCTCTGATTGCATACATTCCGCTTCTGTGCACACACTCTGATGTCGGCACCTACACATTTATCAGATTCATGTCATTGCCAAGATTAGAATCAATTAATTTACATTTAAGGGTAAATAATCCTAAAACCACCAAATCTATTTGTGTCATCCTTTTTGCAATTTTTCTGCTAGCAGGAAAAAAAAAGTTTACAGATCTCCTAGATGAAAGGATAAAGTTGGTTAGTTGAATCCAACATAAAAAAATAAAAATTGAGGAACGACCACTGTGAAAATAAGTTCAAGGGTTAGACCACCAAAGTAGTGAAAATTTAAGGGTTAAGAGTATTAACCCTATATTAAACGATGAGATGTGAGGAATAAGAAATGTACCAGTTGAATTAGGGCATAAACGAGCCAAAAGCTCAAACCGAATATCCCTTTCACAGTTCATCGTTCGTGTATGGATCTTAAATATTTGGGTCCTGCTTTCCATATCTGGTAATCCAAACTCAACCTTTCGGTCCAATCTTCCGGGTCGCAATAATGCTGGGTCCAGAGTATCAGGCCTGCAAGTACCCGAATTGGCACAAGCATATTATTGAACCAGTGCTCATAGAAAGTAGTTATAAAACATCTACATTACCTATTTGTGGCCATTAGAACTTTGATGTTACCACGAGCATCAAAACCATCAAGTTGATTCACAATTTCAAGCATGGTTCGTTGAACCTCATTATCTCCACCAGCACCGTCATCGAAACGTTGCACCACCAATCGCATCAACCTCATCAAAGAAAACAATGCAAGCCTTCTTTGATCGTGCCATCTGTGAAGTGAATTCGACTTTTAGTTATCTATTGTCACTTGAACACTCAGTCTAATGATGATACTAATAAAGGTTTCTTGCATAAAGTATCAATGTACTTTATGATTTGTCCTGTTTTAGTCATAAGTCATTAAAATATGGCTTTGTCTCATTTTGGATAAAGAGGCTAATAATAATTCTAGAACTTGGATTTTGCTTGTAACCTGAAATAGTTCGCGAACCATACGAGCCCCTCACCAACATACTTCTGAACCAGTTCACTTCCAATTACACGAATAAAACATGCATCAGTCCTATTAGCAACCGCTCTGGCTAAAAGTGTTTTCCAGTTCCAGGTGGGCCATAGCAGAGGACACCTTCGTGGATCGATTCCAAGCTGAACAAATTTCTCAGGGTGGAGCATAGGTAGCTCAACGACCTACAGTCACATTGAAGAAATATATTAGACAAAAAGTAAAGAAAAACAATGCACATATGATACGAATGTAGCAATTGTTGCACACCTCTCATCTTCTCAATCTGTTCCTTACATCCACCAACATCGTTATATGTCACATCAGGCTTCTCCTCCACCGTCATCATGGTCACAGTAGGATCTATTTGGGAGGCAGTGGGATCTGAATCTGAAATTTAGTGCGATCAACACTGCGATTGACCAAGAACATTAAAAGCTACCGAACATGGAATATCATCAGTCATGCAAATAGACTAGAAAGATAAACCTACCCAATACGCATGCCTTCTTCGATATCGGTAGGCGAAACCTTGTCACCTAATCCGACAACAAACTGAAAATTATAAAACAGAATATCAGTCAACTGCTTCAGATATAGAACATAATAGCCGTGAAAAATGGGAAAAAATATCAACTACTTGTGTTAACATTTTCGATTGTATACCTTACCAAAGTGCGGCACTTTTATTACGTATTTTGCATCTTCCGTATTTGGGTTGATGATCTTCGTGCATGTAGCCACCTGCTTGCGAGAACGAGACAACATCCATGATTAAAAAGAGGAAGAATAAAAGGATAAGGAACTTTTTTTCAACGATTAACAAATAATTTGAACCAGAAGAGATTGCTCCTTTTCCATCATTTGTTTATCAGAAACGAGATCCCACTGACTAGGTGCAGCTAAACCAGTGTCTGATTCCTTAATACCTATCATGGATTAAGAGGAAAACAATGCTTTAAGAACAAGAGTGTTTTCATGGTTTCATATAAGTAAGATGTCTTAAATAAGTGAGCATACCAATTAAATCATTGATCCTTTTCGCCTTGTCTCTTAGATCCTTTTCAGCTGTCTTGGTACTGGTGGAATAAGGCCCCAATCCTGCATAACAATACAATGTAAGTCCATCTTAGTAACATATTCATTACGCCTATGGGGGTGCCTGAGGTTGCTTATTAAAACTGCTTATTGTTTTATAAATAAGAATGATCAGATGACCAGCTGTAACATAAAATAACAATATAAGGTTTATTCCCAACTCTTTGCTAAAGGTTTAAAAGTAACATAAAATAACAAAAATAAAACTGGGTTTTAAAAGTAAAAAGGTTCAATCCCAACTCTTTGCTTAAAGATCACCGGAACAGGTGACCATTGCCTCGACCAGGTCCTTGGAGAAGGGTCAGTCGGCACCTAAAAGTGGTAGACGGGGTCAAGGTTTTCCCTTGAATTAAACTTTTAAAGAAATAAGCAGCTTGTATAATGAATCCCAAACAACCTCAAAACTTCTATCCGTTACATCAAAGCACAATGAGCAGATAAACAATTTAATAAGCAATCCTAAGCATCCCTTACTTCACCCGCCAATAAGCACATATACTTAACCAATTTGCTTCTACCAAAATCAATAACCATATAACTGATTTTACATAAATAATCCCAAACACCCCTAACTACTACCATGTAAAAGCTTAACATTGCTTGGGCAGGTCCTTGGGAAGGGTCGGTCACGGGTGCGAGGAGTTGGTGTTTCTCCCGATTTAAACCTTTTGGAGACTACCATGTAAAATAATGAAAACACTCCCTAATTCACACTAGGGTATGGCTTTTTTCCGAATCTTTTGCCTTTTACTATTTATGACTTCTCAAACTTTATATTTTATGTTTTTTTCCGATAGTTAAACGGTTAAACCCATCACAATAAACACACAAAACCCCAACAAACCCACAATTCTTTTCATGGTTATAAATAGCACGGAGGCGCGTGGCGGCATGACCAAGCCTCACGCATTTCTTGACTAAGGAGAAGTTTGCGTTTATAAAGCGTGGCGTATAAGGCACAAAATATTAAAATATTTATATATTTATATCATATTTTATATATATCGAGTTATAAAAAGACGCGATATAAAGTTGGCATGCTTGCCACATGGAAGCACTTTCGAAAAAAGATTAAAATTAAATAAAAATACACTAAAACCAAGAACTTTTTTGGCTATGTATGGGGCACCACCCCATAATATACATGTAAGTCCGCCTACTTGCCGTGACCAAGCTCACACTGCTTCACACTTGTGCGAGCCTTTTAGAACATGATTCTTTTCCGCATACATTCAATAAAATCAAAAATTTAAACTAATAAAACACACCCACATCATAAAATCAGATATTAAGATCAAAGAACAAAGCTTTAATTATATCAACTAAAATTTAGTAAGTTAAACAAAAACAAGAGTAGGGTTTTATATATACATATGTCTTGAAGAGAGCAATGTCGTCTTCATCCAAAGGTTTAAAGGTCTTCTCGTCCTTAATGTCGTCTTCAGTCGGCATCCTTTACTCGTTCGAGTTGATAGAATGAGGTGTCGTTCGGTATATGAAGTATATGGAGAATGACAACTTTTTGTACAAGAAACCCTGTTTTGAGAGGTTTTTATATAGTTTGTTCAAAAAAAAGAGTGCGAAATTTATATAGAAAGTGATAAAAAAAAAAGATTTGGGAGATAAATATATCATGCAAAAGTACAACACACATGGCCCACAAACTACTCAACTTGAGAATCTACTCAACTTAACCTAAAAAGTAATATACCCATGTTCAAAAGTACAACACGCATTACCACAAACTACTCAACCGACGGCCACTAACTTTAATCTACTCAACTTCATCTAAAAGTTAGAGCACAAGGTATGGTTACTAATAAAATGTTAAAGGGAGAAAAAAAATACCAATGGCACGCCATTGCCATACCACTTCAACACGCCAAATTCATGCTAAAACGATTTGAGTTACTTAGAGTGGGCTCAAGCCAATGGTTTTCTTTGTGTTATTTATTTATTTATTTTTGTATTGTAAGTGAGTGGGTATTTTAGTGGGGTATTTTGTGGAACCCAATAACATGTTAGTGGTGTTTATGAGGAGGTGTTTAGTTATTAGTGTGTTGTTGAAAGGTGTATGTTGATCCCAGTTGAGCAAACGATCTAATATAGAAGCTGACTAAACGAACACAAACAATTAACACTATGCGGAATCTAGTGCTTAACTTTAAGAAGAATAACAATGATTATCACTAAACACCTCAATATATTATTAATATACGAATACTCTGAATAGTATTAGGGTTTACAACCTTGAAGTGTATCGACTCTAGATATCACCAAAACATATATCTAACTCTAACCTAGGACCTCTTTTTATAGGCTAAGGAGTCCTTTACAATATACATTACGTATTCTACAAGATAAATATATTTACCATATTTATCTAATACAAAACATCCTACCCAAGACATTCTAGAATATTACATATTAAACCGACATAACATACTAGCAGTAGTTTATAACAATAGCAGTGGTACGCGACTTCTACTAGCAATGGTTTGTCCTGAGCAGTGATTCCAATTCTTCTAGCCGTGGTATCTGTTGTACTGGCAGTGGTTCCATACTTAGAATAATTATTGTTAGCAGAACCAAAAACCCAACAATCCTCCCTAAACTTGATATTTACAATCAAAATCATCAAGTTTCTTTAAGCACATAATACCTTATTTGGAGGATGTGTCCAAACACCTATCAGTCTCTTCATGCTCCTTCTCAGAATCAGATTCTTCATCAAATGCTTTTGATCTATCTGCCATTCTTTTCTTTCTACCATGAAGCTTATCCTTAATAGCCAAAGGAGTTTCAAAATCAGTAATCTCTTCAATCTTTCTCAGCAGTGGATGAACTATTGGATGATTAGGACTTGTACATTTTAAGTTCAGTTTAACTTCCAACATCTGTCTAGCTACAATTTTCATCAATGGATAATCTTTATCTACAAACATATAGATTTTCCCTTCAGAAAGCTTAACAGCATGAACTCTACAGTAAGAATATAGCGTCCATTCTTCAACCACACAATCTTCACAACATTTATCATTTGGATCAGGCTCAAACATGCATTTTAATGCAAACCACATATAATAAGCCATGGTTCCTTTGGGTCCAAGCTTACCACGTCTGAAAGACACTATCTCCCAATTTTCTCCAAATCACTTTTGGTTAAAAAAATAGCATATCATCAAAAGAAATATATCGACTCTTATACCCATCTAACTGGTCAACTCAATGACATCCTTTCCATCAACTAAAACAATCTGCCAATCTATGAGAGGGTATTTAGATCTTAAAGGTGTAGGAGAAATAGGATCTTTAGACATTTGTACATTCACCATAATAAATTGATCCAATCTCACTTCATCATTTACCTTCTGTCTTTTGGAACTTGACTCCTCCATCACATATCCAGTTCTCTTTTGTTCAGCATCTCAGCTTCCTTTTCGGAATTCATGGGTATGAAATTCTCAAACCTTCTTTTGCAAGAGTTGTATAACTGCTAAATTCTCTCATAAGAATAACTCTTCAAATTCATATTCATGTTTTCATCCATATGCTTGAAAATGTTAGGAATTAGAAATTCCATAGTGAAGAGTCGGTCACCCCAAATATAATCTAGCATTAGTTAGCTCGTAGACATATCATTATTTACGTTATTTAGTAGTTAAGTAGTTAGTTAGTAGCGTGAGATTAGTTTAGTGTAACACCGTGGAGGAAGGACGGTCTTTACCCATCGTATGCCCGATCCACATCCGACGGAGGACGAGTAGTCAGAACTATAAATACCCTTCCATCCTTGGAAGGGTGGTGCTCTTCATTTAATAATCTAACCTTTTCCTTTTTGTTATTTTCTCTCTCAAGAATCACCCTCCCATCTCTTTCACTCTCTACCATGGCATACTTGTATAATCATCTTCCTAGACCACCCGAATCATCAAACAACATAATATATATGATCCTACAAATGGCATCAGAGCCTAGGTTGTGTTGCTTTTGATGATTCGTATGGTTTTTATGCAACTTTTAATGCGGTTTGTTACGGTTTGATGCGGTTTGACGCGATGTTGTGATGATGGATGCGGTTTGTTGTTTAGTCGTGATCATGTTTGGTCATGATATTGGTTGAAACTGATTTGAAGGTTTTTGTAAGTTGAGTTAACTGATTTTGTGGTCAAAAACGTTTTTACCTATCCTTATCAGATGATTTCCATCATTTTGAAGAAAATGTTAATTGATTTTACTGATTTTATAAGTATTGGATTTTAATCTGGTTTGGTTCAATTCTTGCATGCGGTTTACATGTCATTCGTGGATGCGGTTTGAAATTTTTCTTCAAAACAGTTTGTGGATGTTCATAGAAGCGGTTTGGTAACTGAGTATGCGGTTTGACTTGTTTTGTATATGCGTTTTGACGTATATGCGTTTTGTCATGGACCGATGCGGTTTTTCAATCGTTGTGCATTTTGTTAAGAGGATGCGGTTTGTCACAATTTGGTCTAGATTCATCGAATCTAAGATGCGGTTTGTCACTTTAAAAAATCATGCGGTTTGACTATTGAGTCAACTGCGATTTGACTTACCCTATGCATTTTGTCATAAAATTCAAAAGCGGTTTGTCACTTCTGAAATCGATGCGTTTTTTTGAAAACGCAATTTGTGGAAGCGGTTTGATTAGCTAAGAGTTTTGACTAGATGTTTTGAAAAGATGCGGTTTGCTGTTATGATGAAGCGGTTTGTGAGTGTTGAATAAAGAAGCGATTTGACAAAAAGGTGAGTTTTGACACGAGTAAAGGATGCGACTTGAGTATAAGATGAAGTAAGAAATGTCATCACGTACAATCAGTCTCAACATTCAACAAACCAATTAAACCTCTACAAACAAATCAACAAACCAGACTCAGTAACTACTATCAACCTCATATGGTTAACTTATCCAAATCATATTATGCATCAACCTGAACTACAAAAACAACATCAAGAATACATCCACATATACGAACCAACACAGTAAACTATCATTGTATGTCAACTACATCTACAACACGACTCAACTCAACAAAAACTTCATGATCTCAGATTAATCGTGTGATTCTCAATAAGTATTCGACCAGTTTAGATCATACACACGATGTTATTTCTCATCTATCCATGTCTCAATGTTTTTAAAGGAATGCCCTAGATCTCAAAGTGTTGTTTCGTGGATAATACAGAAATACCAAGATCTTTTAGATCTATTCAACAAAAACAATCTATCATCATAGACCCAATCTAATTCTTTTTATAACTATCCGAATCTGAAAAGAAAAGATAATAACTACTAAGTTATTCCTTCTTATTTGTTCGTTCAAGACTCATGAAAATTAAAGAATGTCCGATCTCAGCTTTGCTCACTTCGTGTGTAGTTCTCCAAACACATAGATCTCTAAGGATCTATACACAAACGAGCTTGTGCCTCATTGATCAATCTACGAGTTCACTCCTTTTTTGAAATATCCGAATACTTAAGATAAAACTACTAACAATATTGTTTAGTGTTTTTTTTCTTGATTCGGTTTAACTAAACTGAAATGAATTAATTCAAATTAAAGAACCTACCCATGATCTTCGTGAATATTGAAGCCAAAAACTCACCATCCCTGTGGCGTCATCAGTTCGTGTAGGCAAGTGGTGTTCTCACTTTTGTATGAGACCCATCCTAGGATCTTGAGGATTTAATGTTAATTTGTTTTTGTGGATTGTTAATTCGTTTGTGTGATGTTATATTGTGAGATTCGTTGGTAAGATTGGGGAGCGATTTGATGAAGCTGATGGAGGCGTATTTTGTTGGGAGATTAATTAGGGTTTTGATTGTCTGCGTTTGTGAGTGAAATTAGGGTAAGGGTGTAAGTTAGTGTGATTTATACCCGTGGTTTTAGGGCAAAACATGGATTAGGTTGTATTTCACTCTAATAGGCCAAGTTATTTTCTTAATAAGGGCTTGTAATTTTGGATGAGTTTGGGCCCGGAAGATAATTGTTGGACGTGGAATATTTGATGGACCAAACACAAAGCTATGTTTAGTTAATCGTGTATAAGCATTGCGTTTGTCCTTGGGCTTTCGTGGGTCTTGACTATGCTGGGTATGTATTGCACCGAATTAGTGTTCTCATGCGTGTTCTAATATGCATTTTGTATTCTTATTCCCCGACGTCACTTGGTATTCGATTTATATGTTGGAACAGGAGAATCTAATGGAGTGTTAATGAATCGGTGAAATGTTGATAGATCGGTATTGGATTTTGAATGGGCTTGAACAGATTTATTGTTATTTGGTCAAATGGGCTAACGATGATGATGGATTGGTTGAGCATATTTGCTAAATTGGGCCCATGGAAGATTGACACCGTGGATTTGGAGTTAAGATTGATGATATGTTTTGAGTCGAATAATATATCACTTGTATTGAATGATGAAATGATGGGTTTCTCATGATTGTGATTTGATTCTATCAGATTTGTTGAAGAGATTTGTCGATGAAATGTGTGATAATGTGATTTGATTATGAAATTTGGGTTATGAGTCTTGATGATAAGAGTTGATGTTGAGAATTGTTGTGGTGTGCGGGTTGATGTGAGGTTTTTTGGGCGAGTTTACTTATTTCGTCTTTTTTCTTTCTACCCTTCCGCGAAGATGACTTGTTTGGGCACTTATAGAGTGTGATAAAGACTTGGCTATTTAGTTACGTTTGTGATTCTTTCTCGCTTAACCCACAACGTAACTATCACTTCGGTGTCTCACGCAGTTGAGGGTACACCGTTTCTTTTTCACAAGGATTAGTACAAGTTTAAGTAACAAATCTGGGGAATTCTACTTCATGTTCAAATCTGGTATATCGGGTTTACGTCACCAAGTAGTCACAGCAATAGCCGGCAGAATGTGTGGAAGATGTACTTACCAAAGTATGTAATGGTTGAGATGTAATCAACAATTTCTACTCGATGCTACAACATGTGCGTGATGATATTGATCTAGCAAAATCTTTAAAATCCTCAACGACATTCATGATCTTTCAAGATGTTTGCTTATGACAAGAACTTCTCGTGCTAATGGTCGTGCACGTTATGATGCTTCCAAAAGTTCGAAACCATCATGGGGGAGAAACGTGTATTTTGGTTTACGGACAACCTCCAGGGGGAAGTAGTTTATACTACTTGACTTAATATGGTTTGTGAAGTTGTCTACATATTGGTAAAGAATTGTTGATGATATTGTTGATGATGGAGAAGAATCGTTAATGAACCGCTGCATGTTCCCCTAAAACAAATATTCA
Organism: Chrysanthemum lavandulifolium; assembly: GCA_022545495.1. NCBI lineage: Eukaryota > Viridiplantae > Streptophyta > Magnoliopsida > Asterales > Asteraceae > Chrysanthemum > Chrysanthemum lavandulifolium. The sequence continues at coordinate 45,390,197 of CM040238.1, read as the reverse complement.
CCGAAACCAAAGTTGTCATAACACATTCATGCTATTGTTTACGGTTTTGTCTTGATTTTGCAAAATCCGGCGAAAGAATCTATTTCTCGGGTTAAATAATAGATTTGTAAAATCCCGTGACAATGAAATCATCCTAGTAAAAGTAATGTACATTTCCGGAACTATCTCTCGGTTTATTCTTGGTCTTGTAAAATCCCGCGAAAGAAACTATTTCTCGGTTTAAACCATAGAATTGTAAAATCCCGCGATGATGGAACCATCCTGGAGAAAGAGAAAGTATTTCTAGAACTTATCTGATGCTGGAGCTACGGTTTCTACTTCAAAGAAGGGATAAAAGGGTGTACTTCATGAATTGGGTGATTGTTTGGAGTGTCTTCTTGGCATTTTGGTTATTTCAAAGTTTTACTGGGTTATGTGCTTTTAACCATGGTCGGGATGAAACCATTATCATAGTTCACTTAAAACGTCAAAGAAGGCTAGATTTAAGCTTTTAACAATAAGATGTGACAACGACGTTAATTCAGTATTATTTATTTGAGGTTGAAGTGAAATATCACGGGCAAGTGTACTTAGTATCTGAAGGTATCGGGGATGGTTGGATGAAGATTCTTCGAGATCCTTGTTCGATCTTTCAATATTTTCAAAAACGAAGACTTGGAAATCTAGTTATTTTTTGGTGATTTTTCCTTTTCTTTTACCACTTGGGGGAATTCGGCTCTTACCACCACAAAATAACTATCACTTTAAGGAGTTACATTGTAGTGCTCAGTGTCACATTGAATTGTGGATTTTCAAGAGGTGATGTACGTCTATTACTTGATGGTTGGTTGGTTGAAGAGTATAGAGTACTTAGAGATTCAAAAGGGCATGAATTCTCAGCACCGCTCTTTGTTACATATGTGCAAGTTTAAGTCACGAGTTCGGGTTAGTTTACTTCAAGGTCAAATTCATCATATTGGGTTTTCTCCATCAGCTGTCACGACAAAGAGCCTACTGAATGATAATGGGGTTGATTAAAAGTTTTTGCCAAGAGATGCTGAAAAGAAAGAGATTATGACGTTTGAACACAACAGTTCAAGCCTCGTACTCTAAAGAAAAGAAATGTGTATGCTTCAGTGCGCATTATCTTTTGAAGAAGAGAAATCTTCTTATGACGTTTGAACACAACAGTTCAAGCCTCGTACCTCTAAAGAAAAGAAAAGTGTACGCTTCAGTGTGCTTTATCTTTTGAAGAAGAGAAATCTTCTCATTAATGACCTTTCTCATCAACATGCTTCATACTTTTTCCATGCGCTTTCAGTTATCAAGTGAACCGGACTATCGTTGCTTGTTCTCCTATTCCACTTGCTCAATTAAAATGACGATGGCGACATCACTTGCAACCTTTGAGGGGGAGAAGTGTGAAGAGACTACATTTTAAAGATATTCACTTGTGTAATCAAGAATGGCATCTCCGTATGCAATTCTTGAGGGGGAGAGAAGTATGATAATTTTACATGTTGAGGTATATTTGAGAATATATGGTCATACGGCTTCTAACTCATGTAAGAACCGAGCTTCTTCTTATTGGGTCATCTTCACATGGAGTTTCTACTAAGAGCCGTTGGTTGACATCTTCTCACGGACTGATGAGTTTAACGACAAAGTGCTTCCAGTTGCGGGGCTAATTTCCTTGATAAACATCTTTTTGTTCTTGTTTGATTGGGAGGGATTTGATTTAAGGGGATTTGGTATATACAAGTTAACTGGAATGCATTTGGTGAGTTGAAGATGTTGACTTTCTATTCCCCAATTGGACAATCTTGAAGAAGGTCGCGTCTACAGTCGGTTCTACATTTTATGCTACATGTTAGAAGACTAAAGACGAGTTGCATTTAATGATCTAAATACTTATTCTTAATTCAAGCATTCATCATAAAGATTGTCGGTTTAGGAGAGAGCATTAATTGGGGGAGAGTGAAAAGTAAGATGTAATCCCTAATTAGACTTGCTCACATTCTTCAAAGAAGTTGATTCTCACGATACATCCGAGCTAATGATGTTCTTCTCAAAAGAATTCTCGTACACGGGCTTATAGTGTGTTGTCGATTCAAGTATCAAAACCAAAGAAGGGGAAGGAGACACGATTCAAACACGAGTAAACTTGATGGACTTAATACTTCTAAGTGATTGAAGAAATCCTGTGAAGACAAATGTCATTACCGCAGAGAAACTCAAGGTTTGATTCATGGCGTTTAGTGTCCTTATTCCAACTATGTGGAGGAAGAGATGGAAGAGTTAGTTTATGAAGATAAAGAGGTATACAAATGTGTGATGATTTCGATCTACATCATCGCAATCATCGGGGAGAGAGATTGTGTACATTGGGGGCGCCGGCTATTTCACTGAGAGCTTAATCGTTGATTTAGATATATAATCACTTATTCCGGAGTTGACATCCCAGAGATAATCGTGATTCGGCATGCGCCTTCAATGTTATCGGTTATTCTCTCTTTGGGCATTCGGTACCGGGTTCTTGAGCTTCATACACTTCTTCGGGGAGAGAAAAGTATACATCGAGGTTATTCTTTGGATATTGGACTTAATCGATACTTGATGTTATAATTTTCTCCGCCTTTGAAGTTCATCCATATGTGTATTCGGGTTCATGAGCTTCATTCAAAGAGACCGACCGCATCAATTCATCTACTTGGGGAAGTGGTCTCTTGAAAACTTTTGGTATGGATCACTTGCACTTTAGTGGAAAAGGAATTTGAGAAGATTTTTTTATATGCTGGATGATACGTTCTTTGTTCTATTGGATGATATAACCTCGAATCGAAGAATCACGATGATTATTCTTATAAAGAGCAAACAAGATCGATGATAATGGTGTGCTTCTTTGTGCACTGGCTAATGGAAGCTTGAATGAAAGCTTTGAATCGCTTTCGCCTAAAGGATTTTCGGTTTGGTGGGAAGCTGCCAAAGTCTCGCATTCTTAAAGGCTCAATTCCTTCTTTTCAAGAGCCTTGGAAGCTTTGGTGGTAGATGTTTAAGAGATGACGATTTCTATCTTCTACAACAGGGCTGTTCGATATCCTTATCTCGGTACTCGTATCATCATCTTCTTAAACTATATCATCTAAACTATCTTTGTATATATTTATCAGAAAAACAAAATACAAAAATATAAAACCAACAAAAACAAAATAGAAAAATATAAACTCAACAAAAACCCATAAAAATCATAAAAATTTGAAAAAGACCAAAAATATGTTTTCTCAAGACATGTCTTCTGGTATCGATAACATCTACGGTCTTAGAAATGTCATTCAATAATGACACGGGACCATAGATGAAGTTCGAGCAGGAGGTGTAAATATTTTTTCCAAAACATGTCTCAAAATATGGCTTGCAGTTATTTCAGATCAGAACCCGTGCTAAACCATGGTTTGCTATTATTTCGAGATAGCAACCTGCTTTTTCAAAGAAGGAAAGTGCTACGCTAAACGATTTTCACAAAATTCGCACTTATCCTAAACCAAAATGAGGAAAGTATGTCGAAGGATCTGTTGTTTCTACTCAAATATTTTCCTTCTAAAATTCTTCTAAAAATATTTGTTTTAAGAATATGGTGGAAAATGAGTTGCTTGAAAATCAATCTAATTTTCATAAATTTGCAAAACCCAATCAATAACTTGACTTGGTTAAAATTCTTATGAAATGAGTCATTGATTGAGGGGGAGAATGTTTTCAAATTTATATCATCTATCAGGCTTATCTAATTATCCTACATGCTTATCTGAAAATGATATTTGTCTATGTCGAAGGACTAGGAATTTAGGATATAATTGTTAGGATTAGATGATTAGAGTTTGATGAACACATAAATCCTATGCCTTATATGAACTGATTGATATGTTGGATTGACTTTTATTAGTCGATTGCTGTTTGGGTGTTGTCGACCACCATATATATGTTTGTGTTGAGTAACGTATGCAGATAATATGGTTAATAAGAATGTTCCCGATCCAGATCCCACAAAAGATTATGATTGGATGCCGAAAGGAAAGGGCAACTATTTCTTGGGTCGACAAAAGAAGAAACAGAGCTTAATTGGATCTCTATTAAGAGTTGGCATGTTATATGCAACGTCAGAGGTCTTGCTGCATCAGCAGATGGTTTTCTTCAAGCCCTACAGCAACAACTGAAGCAACTTGTGTTTATCTCCACCTAACGTATCTTTGTGCATGACAAGTAGTGGATGATACCATTTTAAAAACAATTTTGAAAATATTGTTTTGAAAATGGAAAAATATTGGTTTGAAAATAAATTGGACTCAAATTTTGGAAATCAACCGGACTTCATTTTAAATCTAAAGTCACTCAATCAATGACTATGGTCATCGATTGAGGGGGAGAGTGATTTCATATTAAATATTTTCAAACAATATTGTTGGAATCACTCCTAAACTATATTTCAAGTGTTTGTAATTAACATGTAATAGGTTGCTTAATTAGGCTTTTAAGTTAGTATTAACGGCAAGGCTTATGTAGAAAGTCATAAGCCTTGGCCCAAGCCCATAAGGAAGGAAAGGACTAGATGTGTTGCCCTAGCTCCCTTCCCTTATAAATAATGTTGTAAACTCCCATTTGGGAGTTGGTTGTTCACTTTTATTCACATCATACGCATAACCTTTCTATATCATATTATCGTGTGTGTTTATTGTGTTCATCCGATCATTCTTATCTCATCTCTAACATATTGATACTTGTGTTACAATATGGTGACCTAACAGTGGTATCATTCGCCAAATAGTTGGGTTAAATGTTTCTTGTATTTGAAGTTTTTATTTTATATGCGTAAGTTTCGGTACCAACACATTCATACGCTTTAAAAACTTAATTTTTTCACTTTAAAATTCAAGATTCTTGTACTTTAAAGGTTATTTGGTGATAAAGTTTAAGTTTTTGGCATAAAGTTTGAAACTTTACGTGTGTTTCATTGTTTTTGAGCTTGGTTTCATTCGTGTAGTCATTTCTACGCGTAAGGTGAAAATGAGTTTTGGATCATCAAGTTTCACACTTTTGTGTTATTTTGGTGATATTGAAGCTTTTTCATCATAAAAATCTGGTTTACAAACAATTTTGGGCAGAAAAATCAGTTTTGGCAAAGTTTGGTTAATCCTATGCATAGTAAAACCCTAGTTTTTACTCGTAAGCTTTCAAAGTCTACGCATAAGCTTCTCAACGTTTGATCTTCAGTGCTATTGGTTTACTCAGTGTTTTTTTGCTAGTATAAGCCTGAAAACACTTCGACTTTGGATATCTTTTACACTGGTATAAGTGTAAAGGATTTTTGGGCAAAACCCTAGTTTTTACGCATAAGCTAGCTCTTGCGCGTAGAATTATTTATGCATGAGTATTTTATTACGCCTAAGCTTGTCTTACGCATAAGCTAATCTTACGCATAAGTATTCTACTACTAAGCCTCTAGTTTTTGCGCCTAAGCTAAGTTTTCTTCAAATCTTACGCATAAGCTATCCTACGTGTAAGCTCTATTTTACGCGTAAGTTGGTTTTCTACGCATAAGGCACTCTCTACGCTTAAGCTGGTTTCTACGCATAAGGATACTTCATCAACTAATTTTCATTCGACTACAAAGATCCATCGTCAACACAAGTTTCAAGATGTCTCAACCACCATACTCTAGCTACTTTCCTCATATGTATCCTCAACAACAACAACAACAACAACAACTCCATCAACAACAACAACTCTATCAACAACAACATCAATTTCAACAACAATTTCCTCAAGGAGCAATTCCACCACAAATGATTCAACCACCACCTAGTCTACAAGTACAACCATACACAAACTTTTAAAATCAGCATCTATCCAAGTATGCTATGAAGGAACTGTCTTGGTTTGTAAAGATGTGTAAAGCTTTAAGTAGCCAACAATCCATTCATGAAGCTGGATCACTTGATAGACATCCAATGCTCACTCTCGGAAACTACGATCAATGGGTGATAAGGTTCTTTAGGTTTTGTGATCTAAAGAAGCCACATGGAAAGTTCTTGAAGAAGGTCATCCTTGAAGGTCCATTTCAAATGCCTACTCTCATCTGCATCTCGAGATCCGAATGTCGTTCCACCAAGAGATGATATCACCAACATTGTCAGATTGATCAACTTACTACCGATCAACTTCTTCACTTAGAAGTCGATGAACTTGCAATGCAATATATCCTTTGGGATTACCCAATCCGATACTTCGAGTGTTGATGCTCAAAAGATCGCTAAAGCAATGTGGGAGCATATTCATCTTCTCATGGAAGGCACATAACTCAATCAAGAGGACATGGAATCAAAAATCTAATTAGCATATGAACACTTCATGATTGAACCAGGGAGACATTAAAGTCATATCATCATCGATTTTCGAGACATCATCAATGACTTGGAAAACATAACATCATTATGCCAAGAATTGCAACAACACTAAGTTCCCTAGTAGCCTTGGTCCTGATTGGGAAAAGTATGTTATTTTCATCCGCTGCGAAGAATCTTCATCATGCTACATACGGATTATTGTATGACTATTTGAAGCCCCACCAAAAGGAAGTTGACAGAGAAAGAGTCATCCGTGGAGCTCCTGTTTCACCTTCACTCCCGGATAATCAAACTATTGCATTGTGGGCTCAAGCTTGTTATCCTCAATTTCCAACCTTACAAACTGTCTTCACTAATCCTCCACAACCTACTACTACAATTACCCCATATGATCCATCACAGCAGCAATCCCAAGAAACTCAATTGGTTCCTTATAACAACAATGATCAAGCATTTTACAGTGAATCTAATGAGGATGCTGAAGCTTTCAATGCATTGCAACAAGGGTTTGTCATGATTGCTAGAGCCTTCGGCCAATACTCTAACAAATCCAACAATCGCATTCGTACCTCATCAAACACTAGGAATCAAGCTGTTGTTAACAATGGACGTGTTGAAGTTCAAAATCGTGGAAATGTTCGTCAGATGGGTAGTGGTCAAGGGTTAATGCTAATGGAAGGAATAACATGGGTACTCCACAACAACGAGCTCATGTGGTTGAATAGGGAAATGCTCAGACTGGGGTTAATAGTCTTCGTTGTTATAACTGTAATGAGAATGGTCATCTGGCTAATGCATGCCCTAAGCCGAGGACAAGAGGCAGCGCTTATCACAAAGAGGCTTTACTTGGCTCAAGGATGAAGTCAGGAACTCTTACCAACAAGGAACAAAGCTTCATGGCAAATGCGATTCGGATGATGACATGGAGGACTTGCAGTGCTAATGCATTTGTGATGTTAATGGCAAACATGCAAGAACTCTACATGAGCGACACAGCCCAGCAGTATGACATCGACGGCTTGTCTCGTGTACCGGATCAAACTATATTCATTTCGATCCGATATCTCCGCCAACATCTACATCCGACGAGGCTCGAGTGTTCAACATAAGCCATCTACATCTCATTCGATGATAATCAAATAGATACCGTAGTTATATTTGACGATCAAGATGACCTTATGGTTAATATTGATAATCAAGTTGACTCGTGGTTATATTTGAGGATCTAAAGAATGATCATGTTGAGACTCACGCTGAACAAGTCGAACTGTGTCTAATCCGTATATTGAGCTCATGACCTTAATTACGGACCAAAAATCTCGAATGGAAAAGTGCCATGACATCAATCGAAATTAAACGATAAAATTGCACCGTTGACTAAGGACAATGAATGCTTAAAGTTCCAACTCAACATTTTTCTAACAAAGAGAAACGTTAAAAGGTTTTGAAGTCGCATTTGCTAAATCATACCAAAATGAAAAATCTTTGGAAAAACAGATCGTGATCTAGTTGCTTCCAAGAATGCTTTGTTGTCTCAAATAGAACAACCGAAATATGATCATAAACAACAACTTAACGCCTCACTCGGAAACTCAAAAGCCAAGTCCGAGTTGTTAACTTGTCAAAACAGCTTTGTGAATACAAAAAGCATTCAAGGAAACAAATAGATGACTATCTTGAAGAAATTGTCGACTTACAAAACAAAATCAAAGAGTTTCAAATGTTGTTTACAAACATGGTGAGTCAATCACAACTATTCAAAAGTTTACTTTTAAACCAAATCCAAACGGATATGGACCGAATCTTGTTGATTACAAACCTAAGTTTTCACATAGAGCATTCAAACCAAATCCTCAAGTTTACAGTGCATAACATAGAACTGATGACTCCATCATGACTGTTGTTGAATATAATCGCATGGAGGAATTAGATGCAGAAGACGAGAGTCGGTCAAAATTGGAAAATGTTGTTTATAACAAACCATTTAACTATTCAAAAGCCGTAACTTTCGTCACACAACAAGATCATTCTAACACACCTTGGGTTATCACACCTACTTCTGAGTCTTCTAATGATGGTCCCCTTTCCAATGTTGCATAAATTAATGGTCATTTACCTTCACTCAATGAAATAAATCCATTAGCTGAACAATGTCAAGTTATAAAATATTTTGAAACATTCTTATCGGACATCAAACTTTTGGAACGTGAAATTGAAATCAATTCTGAAATAAAAGTTGAACATTTTCAATCGCCTCAAGCGCGAGCCCAAAGAGATATTTTTCAGAAAAGAATTTTACCTCATGTCCGAAATTTGAAAATGTGTGCAATATATTGGGAAAGGGATTTTCACAAGGAGCTTGGACTTATGAAAAGAGTTTTCGAACAAACATAAACATCGATTTCAAATTCTAAACGTAAAAAGAAAATGTTCAGAAGAGATGTTGATCGACTCTTGGAAGATGTTCTATGTGCTAATACCATAAATGTTGTGTTACTACATACTGTTGCTGATGCATTTGATTATATCACTGCTGATTCTGTTGAAAATGTTGAGAATACCGATAATGTGTCACAAATCAAGTCTATAAAAGTTGAAAATGAGCGATTGGTAAATGAGCTTTCGAATGCAAAGCGTCGTTTTCAATGGTGTCAAAAAGATTGTCAAAATCGAGAACTCGCTTTGCAAAACAAAATCAACCAGTTGCACACTAAAACTCTTAATCCAAAACTTGAGCAACTGGATGATCAAAACGTGTCTTTGAAGTGTCAAATTTCAAAATATGAACAAGAAATTTCAAAAGTTAAAACAAAATATGGTGTCATATTTGATTTACTAAAAAAGACTCGTGCTTAAGCGTCAAAAGATCTTGATGATCATCTTGCATATACCAAAGATATTTTACGAAAAATGGAAACACTCGCTCTGAAAATCAAGATTTGTTACACACTATCCATGATCTAAAAGCTGAGTTGGTGAAAATTAAGCAAGATAGGGATAGTAACACAAACATACTTGCACCAGGAATTCTTAGACTGCCTAATGACACATCACAAGAAACTAATGTGCTTCCCTCTACTGAAATAGAAATAGTTGCCTCTTTTCCCAACGCTAGCACTTCACAGCTTAAGCGCACCACATAGAAGAATAGGAAGTTGCGACATAAGAAAAGAACAATAAAGACCTCTGAAGTAGAAGAACACCTTAGGACTTTGAATAAGACTCAAGTTGCACCCACTTTAGATATTGAGTCTGACAAATGTAATGGAAAAAGTGATGTAACGAATGCTGAACCTTTAAGTACTTTAAATGTTAAGTTTGAAGCCTCTTATGTTGGTTGTCGTAAAAGTATGTTTTCTGGTTGTCATGACAAATGTGTTGCTAATTCTATCTTATCTCGTAAGCGGAACAATAGAAAACGGAATACCTCTAGGCCCACTAATGCTTCTAAGTCTGTGCTAGGTAAACCGCCTTCTAATGCTCATGCTTTAATCATTGATGTACCCATAGAACCCACTTCACCTCCTAGGAAGAACTTATCACCTAGTGCATTCACTAACACCAAAGCTAAGACTAGTTGGAGATGGCAAAAATGATTACATAATACACTTGGCTTTACATGGATACCTAAAATCATAAACATGTGTGTTTCACCTATAATCAGATCGGAACCCTCTAACTCTTCGGGTTCCACATCTACTTCTATTCCATCCGTGTCATCCGTGTAATGCAGTGATATGATCATCCTCCTGGTTGTTGATAGCGAGATGTTCCCGACACATGACAGTGCAATCTTAAATCGTTATCAAACTTTGTTTCAAAGTTCATTGGCATCGCCGATTCGGAATGATCACTTCAGGCTATCATGGGCTTCGGAGATTACATCAATGGGAACATCAAAATTAGCAGAGTTTATTATGTAGAAGGTCTCGATCACAATCTCTTTTCAGTCGGTCAATTTTGTGATGGAGATTTTCAAGTTGCTTTTAAGGAGAAAACTTGTTTCATTCATGATCTACAAGGAAACGACCTTATGTCTGGTCAACGCACATCAAGTCTTTACACAATATCAATAAAAGACATGATTGCTTCATCTCCCATCTGTCTACTTTCTAAGGCAACATCTACAAAATCCTGGCTATGGCACCGTCGTCTCTCACATCTAAACTTTCCATAACCAACCTTGCACGATTCAAACTTGTTAAAGGTCTCCCAATATTTCGGTACTCTAAAGATCATCTATGTTCAGCTTGTGAACAAGGGAAAAGCACTCGTGCTCACTTTTCTTCAAAGGTGGAACACAGCTCTCAGCATGTGCTTCATCTTCTTCACATGGATTTGTGTGGCCCAATGCGTGTGCGGACGATTAATGGAAAACGCTACATTTTGGTAATTGTTGATGACTACTCAAGATGGACTTGGGTTTATTTTATTCGAAGTAAAGATCAAGCTCCACAGATGATCATCACGTTTCATGAAAATTCAAGTTCGACTCCGAACACGGTCGACAAATCGTAATGATAAAGGAACCGAATTTGTGAATCAAACTCTTCGTGCTTATTATGAGAAAGTGGAATTGAGCATCAAACATCAATTGCACGAACACCGTAACAAAACGGAGTTGTTGAAAGATAAATCGACGTTAGTGGAAGTCGCAAGAACGATGTTGATTAATGCCAACCTTCCAGATTACTTGTGGGCTGAAGCCATATCTACTGCATGCTACACTCATAATCGTTCAATGATTACTAAACGCCATAACAAAACACCTTACGAGCTTATCTACAATCACAAACCGAATCTTAAACACTTTCATGTCTTTGGATCTCTTTGCTATCCAAATAATGATCATGATGACTTTGGAAAGTTCAAGTCTAAAGCTGACATTGGAGTCTTTGTTGGATACTGTGAAAATTCTAAGGGTTACCGGATCTAGAATCGTCGTACAAGGGAGATTATGGAAACGATTCATGCAAATTTCGATGAGCTTACGTAAATGGCTTCGAGAAAACAATTGGAACCCGAGACATAACCGCCTAAACTTCCCCAAACCCCATCATCACCGAACCAAGCCTACAATTTTACTCACAACAAATGGAACAAACTATTTGCTCCTCGCTTAGTGATGATATTGATCAACGTGCTCGGATGTATCAAATGTTTCCGCTCAACCCGATAATAATCCAACACCGATACACCAAACAACAACAATCCGCTGAGAAGCACCTCCATTTGATTCTACAACAACAAATTTAACAAACCGCATCCAATGACGAAAAATTGATGATCTTCTTAACAATGAAGTACCACAACCGCAAATTATGATCCAAATGCGTTCTTTAATCCTTTTGCAAATGAAACTGCCACTTCTGATGCTGCGGAATCATCTACAAGCCAATTGAATCCTCCTAATCTGCACAATGTATATCAACACATCAACCAACATGGGTCTATGTTATTGGTCCGAAATGGATTTGGAAAACAAGTTGATGTCAAGGTACGGTTATCATAAATAAGTCACGCCCGTGGCTAAGGGTTATAGACAAGAAGAAGGATCGACTACGAGGAATCATTCGCACCGGTTGCTAGACTTGAGGTCGACGGATTTTTCTCGGCATTTGCGGCTCACATGAACATCACGGTCTTTCGATGGATGTCAAACCGCTTTTCGAATGGTAAACCAAGGAAACGGTCTATATTAGTCACCGAACGATTTGTTGATCCGTAGTTCCCTAATCACGCCTACAAACCGAACAAGGCTCTCTACGGTCTCAAACAAGCCCCTCGGGCGTGGTATGATAAGTTATCATCCTTTCTTATTGCCAATAATTTCACTAAAGGATCGGTCGACCCAACACTTTTCATACAATATCACGGGAACACATTTTAATCGCTCAAATTTATGTGGATGACATCATTTTGGGTCAACACATCTAAAGTACTCAAACGCTTTTTCAAAACTTATGAAAAACATTTTGAAATGTCCATGATGGGTGAACTTACGTTCTTTCTAGGATCGCAAGTTCATCAATCACCCCGGTATTTTCCCGAGTCACCCAAATATGCTCTTGAAATTTTAAACAAACATGGAATGCAAACTCGGATACCTATGCCACACCAATGGCACATACCAAGAGATCGGACGCCGATTTGCATGGGAAATTGGTTGACCCTACCAAATACCAAGTATTATTGGGTTTCTCATGTATCTAACAACCAAGAGACCGACATTGTCTTTGTCAGATATCTTTGCTCTCGCTATCGGTCGCGACCAATCAAACTCACCTCTCGAGGCTAAAAGAATCCTCCGATACATTAGGGAACCATTAACTTAGGATCCGTATCCAGAAGGATTCGGTTTTGAACTAATAGCTTTTTCGACACCGATCACGCAGTTGCTTAGATTCTCGGAAAAGTACTTTAGAGCTGTATAATTTCTTGGTGATAAACCGTGTCATGGAAATCAAGAAGGTGGATTGTACATCGTTGTCCTAAACCAAGCGTAATATGTAGCCATGTCTCGTGTTGTGCTCAAGTCATTTGGATGCGAACACAACTCAAGGACTATGGTTACGATTTGATGTAATCCCGATGTATCGCGATAATCAAGTGCTATTGCGATCTCGCAACTCGCTCAACATTCAAGTCTAAGCACATCGATCTTCGATATCATTTCATCAAGGAGCATGTGGAAAAGGGTACCGTTGAATTATATTTTGTGGTACCGAATATCAATCGGTCGACCTTCTCACCAAAGCCTTAGCTCCCGCTAGGTTTATCGAGTTAGTCCACCGGATTGGTATGAGGTATTTGACCGGAGGAACCGGATGAACTTTTGACACATTCTTAAAACCAACAAACACCAAAACCTCTTTTGTAAATAAAATTTTCAAAACAAAATACAAAAATATAAAATCTGATAAAATTCAAAAATATTCTTCTATCTAATTTCTTTCAAACATGGCAAGTACAAATCTTCAGTCAACACTTTGTTCTATCAAACTTTTCACAATTTTCCGGAACAAGTGTTGAGGGGGAGAAGGTAGATATTTACTGTTTCATAAATCCTTGTACTTGCATGTTACCCTGAACTGGTTGTATCTTTGATACTGGTGGTTACGTTTCTTGTTTCTTGACTCTCCTCGGACTCAAATTTATAAAATTTCAATAGTTTCAAAGTCGAGGGGGAGTGTCGTCAAGTTTCTTTCAAAACTTACACTTCATACATAACCAAAATGGAAGTTATGGGCTGTGGATGAATATGGTTGAGGTGGAGGGACCAAAGTTGTCAAAAGTGTAAACTAATTTTAACAAAACCTCTCCACTAAATTTCCTAACACATTTATTACTTACATTAAATTTTCCAACCATCTCATCCTACGCCTAAGATTCAACCTTCAAATCCGTGCTTTAAACCTCTAATTTGTAAGTGGTTACTGATTCTAGGTGATATTCTAAACATAGGTTGTGATTTATACAGAAAACCAACGGTTAGATTTTTCCCTAGGCTTGATTTCATGTTTACGCATATGCGTATGAACATGCAATCATGTTTTGAGTGTTTGTTGTTAAAATGAGTGTGTTAAATCATTGTTATAATCATTCTAAGACTAATTCTAACAACTAAATCCACCCAGAAACATTAATCAATCATTTTCAAATTTAGGGTTTATGCGTATGAATTGGGGGTTTTCTATTGAGAGTGTTTATGTGCAATTAATTGCTTGAGAGATGTTTCTTACATGTTTAATTAACCAAAACCAGTCTTGAATCTCACCCAGAAACATGAATTGTGGATAATTGAACTTTAGGGTTTATGTCTCGTTAAAATTGGGTATTCTTGATTCTTGAGGCTTTTGATGTTAAAACTTGTTGTAAACAACTCAATAGGCATCTAAGACTTTCCAGAATGAATTTGGTGCTAATCCTATGGCTAGATTTCTTACTCATAGAATTTGAATCCCTAGGGTTTAAGCTTTACGCATAAGCTATCTTTACGCGTAACTGTTTATGACTGTGATTCCATGTGAGATTGAAAGGGATTGAATAATGTGTTAATGTATATGTTATGATGAACTTATTTCAGGTTTTTTACGCGTGCAAAATCAGATTCAAGGTTAAAATGGAACTCTACGCATAAAGGATCATCTTACACGTAGAATGTTGTTCGTAAGAGAAATCTTACGCGTAAGGTTCTACATAGGGACTACGCGTATCCTGTGAAGGATATGCGTAAACTTGAGTCTTACGCATAGGGTTCACTCTTACAAGTAAACCTTACGCATAAGATCCCACATACGCTTACGCGTAAGCTTTATGCCAAGAACTCTTTTCCTACGCGTAAGATTTCTTACGCGTAAGAGGAGTTCCTTCGCATAAGCTTATGTCTACGCGTATGATCACGTCTGTTTACGCATAAGCTTGTAACTTTAAGCTTAAGCCTTATTTTAACCTTAGTTATGAATTGTTACGCGTACAAACTTGTAAATAAATAACTCGTAACGTCACAAAACCAAAATGTCACTAATAAGCTATAATGGTTAATATGTTGTGTGAATGTGTGAAAATTTGGACTTTAAAATTCAAAATTAATAAACTCACGAAAATCATCACGACTACTATGGACTATTGGACTAACAAGTGACATTGGACTCATAACATTCATTAGCATAACATATTCAATAATTGGACAATAAAATCAACTTTTGACTAACGTAATGTCTTTCGATATGTTGGTTCTTTTGGCTCATATCTTTCAGATCAGGATATGGACGTCACAATGGAAAATGTTAACGCACCAAACGTACTCACAATGGAAGATATTTTCCCTAACGGTTACAAGATGAAGATTGGAAAGAACAATCTCAAAGTGGACTTTGATAACTTCACGTGCTCTGAGTCTTCGTGTCATATTGCTGTGGATATTCTGAAGACTCATCCCTACAAGAACATGCTCACAAACTCTGCAACAATACCGGAGATCTATATTCATCAGTTTTGGCACACCATGAAGAAGTCTGATGGTCAAAATACTATTACGGTGACACTCAACAACAAACAAGTCACAATCACTATTGCTGATTTAAGGGCAATTCTCCTTCTTCCTATCATCCAGCCTGCTGATTATGTAGCTACTCCATCGGAAGAGGCTACTCTCCAATTCATGATCAATATTGGCTATGATGAAGCTTCTGGGATCATTACTAAACATTCTTCAGTTGAGCTAAAGAACATCCCTCAGCCGTGGAGAACTTTGTACATTATGATTGCCAAATCTGTTTCTGGACGTGATAGTGGGTATGAGCATCCTAAGCTCATGGAACTACAAATATTCTGGGGCATGGTCAACATGATGCATATTGACTTCGCAACTATGATTTGGGAAGACATGATGTCTTACCTCAAGAAGCCTGGCACCAAGATCCCCTACATCGATACACTAAGTCGTTGATCCAAAGGATACCGGGAATTATCGGACATTCCTCGAGACTTGATGACCCCAACCATCACTCCGCGTTGTTTGAGTTTACTCTAAATGTTGTCGATTCAAAGACTCAAACAACAAAGAAACAAGGTGCAGTTTTGCCTGACTGCCTTCTCACTAATGATATCAAGCAACTTCAATCATACTCACGATATCAAGGAGCAGTAACATCAGGCAAAGTTGGCTTCATTAATGAAAAGTCTTCCGCTATATCAGTTAAGAAGACCAGGAGAGGCAGTATTAGAAGTATTGCAAGCACTGGAAGTACCCTAAAGTATCCAAAGAGAACTCATGTTCTCAAAAGGAAAATTCCATCAAAGGTTGCTATTCCTAATCCTCAATCGACACCAAAATTAGAGGACGAGGACTCCGAGGATACTGACACAGATGAAGAGGTTCACTACTCGTAAACGCTTTCATGACGACACGACAACCGAGAAACACCTCCTCGCTCCAAATCCAACAAGGGCAAAACTCCGGTGGAAGAGCAGGAAGAGGAAGAAAGTTCAGAAGAAGAGCCACAGGATGAAGAAAAAGAATACCGCAAGAAACTGAAGAATCTCAGGCTTCAACATGTTGCTAAGGAGTTTAATCTTCAACAACCTCGTGGCCCTAGAGGTTCAAGTGGTGGTACACTAACCACACCAGTTCTCGATGCGGTTAATCAACCCGATAAGGGAACTGGTACCACCACTCACGAATCTGAACAACAGCAGCAAGAGGATAATATCATCTTCGACTTTGAGAAAGAAGAGAAAAAGGAGAAAGATGAAAGGATTACTGATGAAGATATTGAGGCTGATAGGGAAAGAGCTAAAGAGGAAGCTCGATCTAAAGAAGATGCCAGAGTAAAAGCTGAAGAATAGGCTAAAGCTGAAGAAGAAGCTGATGATTATCTTCTAGATAGTCCTGACCATAATCAAGAACAAACTTCTGAGCCACCAAATGAGCCAGAGCCTTCTCATGACTCATCTTCGTCTGACTCATCTTCTCATTCATCACCACCACCATCCAAAGACACCACCACCAGATCCGCATCCAGATCTGTAAAGAAACCAACCGATACTTGGGCATCACATGCAAAGACAAAGATTTTCAAAGCTGTCAGGCAAGTAAGGAAGAAAAACATGGTCAACAAGAAACTAAATCAACTTGCGGACATAATCAATCTACTTCAGACTGTGATAAACAAGTTTTCGGGAGAAAGGGAACAAATTCAATAGTTTCTCAATAGAGATATCTAAGGGGAAATGGAAAAGACGATCAGAGAATATACTCACAAGTTTCTTCTCGACATCGTCCCTGGAATGACAAGAGAGATGTTCACCAGACAACTTTATCCTAATCTCATGCAATTGGTCAAGCAAACAATGCAATCTACGCCTGTAGCAATGCAAATCAATCCAATTCAGCCTACGGTTGTCTCCGATGCAGATTTGATTTCCAAGCTTGTTTTACAAATGTCTAAATGATCTGCAACATTTACTTCTGACGAAGCTAAACTATTTGAGGCATTGCTGGAATATCAACTCAAAACTTCATGCAAAGCGTCAGCTGAAAGGGCTAAGCGTCCAAGAGACGATGATGATAAGGATAACGATTCTGAGCCGAAACGTAAGAAGGAAAATGACGATTCATCATCTATGCCTCCACCACCCCAAAGGACCTCCACCTCTTAAAGATCTCCTCAACGTCCTCCTGCTACAGAAAAACCTCAGGACTCTGAGTCTCCACCACCAACGAAGAAAACTGGTGATCATTTTGAATACACTGGTGGTGACGATGAGGAGATTCCTGAGCCCCAACAACAACCTCCTTCTTCTACATCAACAAAGCAACCAACATCATCATCAAAGCCAAAGAAGAAAAAGTATACTTGGGTTGTGTCATGGCTAGATGAAGACGTAATCAAGAATATATTTGGTTTTCTAAGCTTGTTGATGCCACCTCGATTACTGTATTGTATATCATATTGGTTTTCATAAACACATCTAACAATCAACTACATCGTTGGACAAATATTGGCCGGATCAATCAAATGATATGAGAGTTTAGAGAGAAAAGCCACACATAGAATGGTAAAGAGCCTTTATTTGGAATTTCATTGGCACGAAGAGAGAAAGTAAACAAAAGAAAGAAGGTTAGATTGAGATTGAGTAAGGTCCAACCCTCTACCTGGGAGGTAGAGGGTATTTATAGTTACATACTAAACGTCCTCCTTCGGACCGTGGATCGTGCATACAGCTGGTAAAGACCCGTCCTTCCTCCACGGTGTTACTCTAAACTAAAATAAGCTAATAACTAACTAAATAACTAGTAAATAACGATAATGTCTACGAGCTAACATATGCTAGACTATAGTTGGGGTGACCGACACTTCCTTATGGAATTTCTAAATCCTAACAATCTCCCTAAGGGAGGTCACCCCATGAAATACATTTTGCATCCTAGCATTCTATTTTATCTTCATGCTTGAGCTCGAGACTTCAATTCTTCACTTCCGTGATCTTTGTGCTTTTTAGTGATACTTCAAAGTCCGATACTTTGTACTTTCAGTGGAGGTCTTTGAATTGATCCACATCTTGATGATCTTCGAGCTTATTGAGATCATCACCACATCAAATCTCGGATCACCCTTTATTGTGTTGCCATCATGTGATGTTGTGACTTTAGGACCGACATGCTCACACTTTTGGATCATGACATCTTTCCATCGAGTAGCGGAAGCTTTATTGGTTCATGATATTTGCAGCAACAGTAGCAAAAGCATAGTATAAAAATATCGAGCCAGTTATGTAGATATGCACTAGTCATGATTTCTTCAATTAAGTGTGGATGTTGTGAGCATGCGGCTTTGGATTGACTTCTCAATTCGATCACCGCAACCGTCCAAATGTACCGCAAACAAAAGTTAGCAATAAAACACACGAAAGTGTCTTTGATCACTTTCGTTGAATCGAGGTACACGCCCACGGTTCCTCGCTGATCAAGACAAGTACCGCTCGTGATCAAGTATAATTCAAGAATCTCCTCGACAGGTTTCGCAACTGCTCTAGCCGTTCTCAAACCGAACGCCTCAAAGAAGACAACACAAAGTGAGTGAACCATCGAATGAAGATTCACTGATTGATGAAAAATTTATTTGAAAACAATCGCGTATTGCTTGAAGAAAGAGTTTTAAAATACGATGAAGGTTTTATGAGAAAGATCAATTTTCAATCAAAAATACTTTTTGTATTTGAAGAAGAATACATATTCGATGCGCTAGAGAAAAGAAGAGATTCGCACATCGAACGGTTTTTCCAAAAGTATTTTTTCAATCAGAGATACTTTTTGTGTTTGAAATATGAATACACATTCGATGTGCTAGAGAAAAGAAGATTTGCACATCGAACGGTTTTTCCAAAAGTATTCGTCAATTCATTTCGGACCAAGGTTGATTCAAGAGTGAATCGCCCCATTGTTTCTATCCGCTTGTCACAAGTTTGATCTTTAGAAAAGATCTCACATGTCACCCACCAAGAGCTTGTTTGATGTTGGCTCTGAAGGATTTCCATCTTCATCGTGAATACTTTTACATATCACTCGGATGTTCCGCAATACCACAAGGATAATGCGAGGACTCTCAATATATACTTACTTTCCACATTGTGTGAAACAAGAAGTCTTCATTAATTTTGTGTCCTAATGAGATATTGTGGATGATCTCTTGGCTCTAGACTCAATAGTGCACATTTGGTTTCCTATGCCGGAGACTAGGAGAGGTCTCCTTCTTCAATATCAACAATCTCTAAGAGAAAGTCGATAGATTATGTAGGTTCCCGTGAGAATGAAACAAGCCCTTTAAGAGGAACTTGAGTAGCTTGGGAAGTTAGTGCAAGCGCCACCGGGTCCATGACGTCTTGTCTTCAATACCGTGTTACCTTAGTAAACACCAAGAGTATATGTATTGAACCCGGTTTCGCCTCTAAGGTTGAATTAATGGAGGGCTATTTCTTTTCACCCTTTTCACATTCAATTCTTTTTCATTCTTCAACCCCTTCAATGCTTACCGAGACTTCATTACTAGAACCTTGTTGGGTTTATTCAAGACTAGCTCTATCTCACCGGCACTCTTCCCATTTCTCACTTTTCTCAGTTTTTTCATCATACCTAAGGACTCTACACTATCTAGTGGATTGTCTCGGTAGATCCCTCGACTCTGGCGGGATCGTGGGAACGAATACCTAACCTAACCATCCTTATAACACCATGCATAAAGTAAATTGGTCGGTCTTTTGGTATTGTTCTTTCCTTCTTGAAACCAATTGAAAAATCATTTGGAAAATCAATCAAGGTACTTGTGATATAATATCAAAGCATTTTGTACCTTAATTGTTTTGATCATTTAGAAATGCTCCCCTCAACATGTGCATATGATTTTGAAATTGTTTAGCACATGGAGGCAAGAGTTCTTTGAAATAATTTCTTGATCACAATTTTTTAGAAAAGCCATTTGATTTTCTTTGGTAAATTCTCCCTCAATATGTGCATAGGATATTTGAAATCATTTTATCACATAGAGGAAAGAGGTCTTTGAAGTACATCCACGATCACAAAAGCCATTGAGAAACCATTAGAAAATTAATCAAGGTACTTTATGTTGAAACATAGAAATCTTTGTACCTTGAAAGTTTATTTTTTTTGAAATGCTCCCCTCAATATGTGCTTCGAGATTCGAAAGTGTTTAGCACATATGGGAGAGCAAGATGCACTTTGAATCAAAACGATCACCATTTATCAAATTTCATTATTAAATCACAAATTCTCCCCCGATCAAAAATATCAAATCCTTTGAGATTTTGGATCCCAAGTGATTTAATAAGGTTTAGAAAACATGGGAGAAAATGTGGCTAGGTTTAAATGCTCATCTGGTTTTAGGTTAAATGCTCCTTCACAATCATGTGTATTATGTATTTGAAATCGTTTGGCACATGAAGGAAGGAGTGCTTTGAAACAATCACCCTTTAAAACCGATTTGAGATTTAAATCACGATCTCTCCCCGATCAAAATTTCAAACTAATTGAGATTTGTGATCCCAATTGATTTAAATCATTTAGAAAATTTTGAGGAAAGACGTGGCTTGATTTAATTTTGAAAATGACCGATGAGGATCAATTTTAGACATTAAAGATTGTTAGTGTCGTATGATAGTTTTAAGAGATCTTTAAGTAAAATAAAACAATTTCACAATCAAACAAGAATAGAAAAAAATTTTATTTTGAAAGATCTTTGAGTTTTAAAGAAAATCATACCATGACATAACATTAAATCTTTAGATCACCACTTTATTTTGTACAAACGGACTTTTATGAAGAAATATCGTTTGAAAATATTTTATTTGAAATCACTCTCCCTCAATCGATGACCGTAGTCATTGATTGAGTGACTTAAGTTTTGATAAAATGAAGTCCGTTGATTTCCAAAATTTAGTCCAATTTATTTTCAAACAAATATTTTTCCATTTTCAAAACAATATTTTTAAAAATTGTTTAAAAATGGTATCATCACTATTATCCTCGCACAAAGATACGTTAGGTGGTTGAGTCGCTTTTGTTGTTGTTCTGTCAAGGTTGAAGAAACCGTCACGATGCAATGAGACCTCTCAAGTTGCATCTATCATGCCAACTATCCATGGAGAGATCTAATTAAGCTCCATTTCTTCATTTGTCGACCCAAGAAATAGTTACCCTTTCCTTTCGGCATCCAATCATCTTATTATGTGGGATCCGGATCGGGAACATTCTTATATACCAATATACCGCATACGTTAGTGAACACACAACAGATATATGGTGGTCGACATCACCCAAACAACAATCGACTAATAAAAGTCAATCCAACATATCAATCGATCATACAAAGGCATGGGAATTATGTGTTTATCAAACTCTAATCATCTAATCCTAACAATCATATCCTAGGCACCTAGTCCTTCAACGTAGGTTAACATGTTTTTTATTTAAGTATATAGGATAATTAGATAAGCCCGTTAGATGATATAGATTTGAAAACATTCTCCCCTCAATCAATGACTCATTCTATGAAAAGTTTAAAAACAACAAATAATTTTCAAGTCATTGATTGAGTTTTTCAATTTTTATGAAAACTTTCGAATCGATTGATTTACAAGCAACTCATTTACCACCATTTTAGTTAAAACAAATATTTTTCTCAAGAATTTTAGAAGGAAAATATTTGTGTAGGAACAAAGATCCTTTTGACGACATACTTTCCTCATTTAGTTTTTAGGATAAGTGCATTTGAAATTTGTGAAAATTGGTTTAGCGTAGCACTTTCCTTTTTGAAAAACGGGTTGCTATCTGAAATAATAGCAAACCATGGTTTAAGCACGAGTTACAATCAAATAATCGCAAGCCATATTTTGAGACATGTTTAGAAAAAATATTTACACCTCCTACTCGAACTTCATCTAAAGTCCCGTGCCATTATTGAATGACATTTCTAAGACCGTAGATGTTATCGATACCAGAAGACATGTCATGAGAAAAACAATTTTTTTTTATTTTTATGGATTTTTGTAGGTTTTATATTTTTGTATTATGGTTATTGAAAATTATTTACAAAGATAGAGAAATAGTTTAAGAAGATGATGATACGAGTACCGAGATAAGGAAATCGTTCAACACTTTGTAGAAGATAGAAGTCATCATCTCTTAAACTTTCACCACCAAAGCATTCGAGGCTCTTGAATCGTCAAGAACTTGAGCCTTCTAAAAGTGAATCTTTGGTAGCTTCCCCAAACCGACAATCCTCGAAAAAGACCATTTCCCAAGAAGAAGAAGGTGAAGCAAACGGTCTAATTGTATGAAGCTCAAGAACCCAAGAAGACGATAACAACAAGTAACAAGTTAACACGGATCATTTATGCGGTTATCAAACCCGAAATAAATGATTAAGCCCGATCACATGATCCTGCTGCGTCCCCCGATGTACACATTACTCTTCGAGTTTGAGCATTGTCTATTCGGAGAACAATATATCAACATCTTCATTTCACCAAATGCATTCCAATTATCTAACATATAACCAATCACCCATAATGTACACATGTACCCAACAAGAGTAGAGACGATGACATCCATGTAACATGTTGAGTCATTAATCATCTCTAAGCTCTGGATGTTAACTCCATGAATAACCGAATTAGCTCGATCATGTGAACATGTTGTGCATCCCGATGTACACATATCTCTCCCCGATGGTTGCGATCTCATCGGAATCATCATTGCATTGTGTACATGAAGCAATAACCGAAGCACTACCATAAATCATATAGAAGATGTCGATAAGCAATATCATCTCACGCCCACATATTCTTCTCATATTTCTTCCACCGAAAAGTCGAGTTAACACATACCAAAAGTATCCAGAGACCACTTCCCCAAATGGTTGGAATAATGCATCCTTCCCCAAATAGTTGGAATAATATATCCTTCCCCAAATAGTTGGAATAATACACCAAACGCCACGAGTTAAACACCGAGTTTCTCTGCGGTTATGACATTTGTCTTTCCCGGATTACTTCAATAGAGAAGAAGTATTAAGTTCATCACGTGTACTGCTTTGTGTTTAGATGTATGTCTCCTTCCCCTTGCCGGTTTTGATACCTCGTAATCAAGAACACATATACATGCCAAATACTCTTGAAATAGAGAAGAACACAATTAGCTCAAATGAATCATGTGAGAATCAACGCACATGTAAACTCTCTCCGACTATCTTTATCAACCCATATGTAGACAATTTGAAGTGATCACTAATGAAGAAAACTTGATATACCAAACTTGAAATCAAGTCGAATTCCCTACATTTGTATCTTAAGCTTGCACTTAATGATGGAAGAACGGTGTCGAGAATCTATGCTTCAAGCAAATCTCTAAGTACTCACTACTCAAACAAAGTATGAGACACTAACACCTCTTGAGATTATCCACATCGTCGGTCTTTAACCATCCACCCCGATCACCGGTAACTAGATAAACCAAGTCTTCAACTCAAATTCTTAAGCCCGAGCAAGTTATCAAATAAGAACACGCCTTTGTGAAAGTCAACTTCAATCTCAAATAAGTGATAAATGATTAACTCAAGTAATCAACTTGTGTCAAATGCCCAACACGTGAATAAACATACAATCGGATGTACATTGACCCATCGAATGAACCGAACAAATGATTCCTCAACATCAATGCATTCTTCCTAAAGGTATACATGTAGAGACCGATCTAGAAGATTCACCAATAATGTCTTCGAGCGGATGAGGTAGTCATTTTCCTTAATGTTCATGTGGTTGATTTATAGCGCACAAAGAGAGGAACAATAATCCGTGAAGATTTGGCAAAGGAATACCAAAGAGCGGATCATTATTCATGAACAATAATCCGTGAAGATTTGGCAAAGGAATACCAAAGAGCGGATCATTATTCAATAGTGCAACTACAATATCATGATAGTCATTATCAACGCCTTGTGAAATAACCGGAGATAAGGTTTCTTGAGAAATTCGAGAAGTACTTCTTAGATGGTGAACCGTTGAGTCAGAGGAACCGGAGCATGAGCTTCATAAACTGGATGATCAACATTCGTTGGAGTTTGGAAGTACTCATCAAACATATCTTGAAAAACAATGAATCCCAAATAGTAAATCCCAATTATCCTTAGTGAGTGAAAACATTAGGCGTTGAGAGTCATATGACCATAACTCAAGCATCCATCAACATGTAGTATATTCACTCTTTTCCCCTCAAAATTGCAAATGAAGTTTGCCATTTTGATTGAGCAAGTGAATAAGAGTATATACCAATGAACGGAGATCCACTTGAGGATTGAATGAGCATGGAAAACATGAAGCTTGTTGATGAAGAATGTCGATGAGAATGGTCATAAACATGAAGATTTCTTCTTCTAAAGATAAAGCGCATCGAAGCGTACACCTTTCTTTTCTTTGAGGAACGGGCCTCAAGTGTTATCTGCAGACGCCATAATGATGAAGTACGAGGCCCGAATCGATGTGAACAGACGTCATAGCCGATTGAATATCAAGGTTGAGTTACTTGAACCCGTGAGTTATGAGATATCAATCAATTTGTTATCCATACTTTAAGCCACCCATGTAGTGAAGGATGAAGTATCTGCGAATCGAGTAAGGACTACCGCACTAACATTACAAGCTTGATTGCATATATATTGGTTAGTGACATTAGTATCCAAACCCTTTGGGGTTTCACGGTCAACCTTGATTTTGCCATCAGTAAACAGCTTTCCGGTAGGTATCCACCTAAGTCCAACATCCTTAAACATTCTACCAGACGGTATCCACTTATGGCAAGGTCTAGGATTGTTAAGCTTCTTATGCATAGTGGAAGACTTATCGTTATTCCTAGTTTCCAAAGATTTAGCAGTTGGTATCCATCTAGGCGAAGTTTTTTGTTTGTTTTGCTTCATAGACTTAAGTGTAGATCCTAGACTTAACAGGTTGAACCTTTGCATGAGCATTTACTTTCTTTAGGGATTTTGAAAAATAATTATCATGATTTGCCTTAAAGATGCATTTCAGACAATTCGAGCAAACAGCTTGTTTGGATTTAGAAGATGATCTAGAGTTCTTAGAGTGATCTACTATGGGAATAGATTTATTCGAAACGCAACTACTCTTAGATCCAAGCCAATCCCTAGTCTTTAGTTGAGTGTTCCTAGGTAATGGTTTAAAACTACTAGCAGTGCCTTGAAATCTCGTAGAATTCATCACCCTAGGTCTAGCACCTAAAATTCCATCTTTTCGAATCTGTGCCTTTTTCCTAGCTTTTTCTAGATCATAGTTCTTGAACAAGTCATTCATATCATGTGAATTCGCTTAGGTAACTAAGGTGAAGTGATTTGGTTTTGACAAAACTTGTTTCACATCAACTTGGGAGGCAAACCGTGTTTTTGAAAATTTTGTCTTTCGGATATAAATGCGCAGAGGGTCGCCTAACAACGGACCGGTCTCTAATGGGATGAGAAACGGCTTCCCAAGGTTGATGGTTTTGTAAACTTAGTGTTCACACTTTCCCTACGCTTTTTCTAAGCTCATTCTTTAAGGCAACTATCGCAAAACTCTTATCCCAAGTTGAGCTTTGAGTTCATCAATTTTTCTATCAAAGATTTTGTTTGTTCCACGGACTTAGTTCTAGTTTCATTGATGTAGTCACTTAGTTCTATGTGATGCTTTCTCAAAGACTCATTTTCCTTTAGTAATTTGGCCACACAAACCGCTAATTCATCATTTCTCATTTGAATATCATCAATAGCATTAACATCGTAATTACTTGTAACCAAATTACTTTTCACATGCATATCATAAATATGTTTCTTCAAATTGTTGATAGTCGAGTTTTTGGCATGAAGTCGAGCTTTTAAATTGTTTATTTCAAAAATTCACGAAATTCGTGAAATTCGGATTTTTACATGGTTTCTTAGTTTGAAAACTTTCCTCCTTTCTTTGTATTGCAATTTCAAGTGAAATGCAATGTTTTTCAAGTTTTGAGAATTTGTTTGAAAGTTCATCAAAAGCCTTTTATCAACCATATCATTTGTTTTGAAGTTATTAGACTCAACCTCAACCAAGGAACATTTATCATAATCATGTTCAAGATTAAGATCGATGTTTAGGTACATTAGCAGATGCACTATGTTGAGCAGCTATGGTACCTCATCACATGACACATGTTCATTTATCGGTCTGATATCCGCATCCACATCATGTGTAACAAGAGTCATTGAACCATCGGCTGTTTCAAGCTTATCTGCCTCGAGCCCATGTATTCGGTGTCAACCGATCCATCATCCGGTGCTTTACCCGACTCAACACTACAATTTTTGATTGTGCCCGACATTCATTCCCATTTCGATTTTCGCATCTACTTCTTGTGTGTTAGAGTAATCGAACATTGGTTACATCATTATTTGTTCTCTCGACATTCTCGCATTCAAAGAACACCCGATTCTTCAACCGATACATTACCTAACTCATCACAACTATCTCTCAACCGCACTGCACACTCATCCACTTTTTCATCTTTCGAGTAACTTCCTCAATATACTTCTCCACATTATCCATGAGATGGATAAGTGTCTCTATGAACACGCTAATTTCCATTCAAAGTGTCTCTTGAAAGACATTTCACCATGTCTTGATCATAATGATGTAAATTCCCACCGATGAATGATCAAATTGGTTGTAGATCACTTGAAGTGCAACACCGAACTATCCTTTTGAACCTTTTCTTTATCAAGTTGTTGTTCCAATTGTTCTAAGTTTAATAGTAATGTTCCCATTAATGTGGATAAGTCTTGACGGAAAAGGGCATTGCATGTTCGTTCCATTCCTATCGATGTGAGTAACATAAGGTGTGAGTGAAGTTGTTGATAAGGTTATAATGCTACTTTCCTTTTGCATGGCATTTCGTAGTCTATACAGTGCAATTCTCTCTTGTGAACATGAGCACCAAGAATCCATTTTAGCATTATCCGACTCAAACATGATAGTCTGTTGTACATTGTTGGGTATATTCTGTTCATTGATCACGTCGTATAAACTGAGTATCTTAGATACAACTAAATCTAAATCGTTAGGCATGATGTTGACGTGCACGATATTTTACAAATCTATGATTTAAACTGAGAAATAGAATCTTTCACGGGATTTTACAAAATCAAGAAGAAACCGTTAAGCAATGACCAATAGAACGTATTAAGATGACTGATGGATCGACACAATGATAGACAATTGTGTGTTTAGGACTTATGATTATATGTAGGATTATCTGAGATGTTGTTTAGTTGAGATTTGGATTGGTTGTTGCACGATTTTCCCGAGAAATTTAGGTCTAAAACTTAAAACCTCAATAAATTTCGCTCGAGCAAATTTAGGCCTTGAAGGTTGACCGAATAAACTTTCGTTAGTTTGGCGTGCCATTCTCCTCGCTCATGGTCGTTTTGATGGGTAGAAACTGAAACGGAGTTACGGTTCAAAAGACATGGCCTTTTGAAGTTTTGACGATCAAACTACAAGTTTTGATAAAGTTATGGACAAATCGCTTGAAGTTTTAATGGGTAAAAGTTAAAGTTGCTAGAACTACAAGTTGCTAGAGGGACAAGTTGCTAGACATACAAGTTGCTAGACGACAAGTTGTATACATCGAATCGGACAAACCTCTTCCAAGAATAATCGACAAACCTCTAGACAAAAAGGTACGCCCACTACTTTGTCCTTTTGTCATTTTGTCTCAAAAGACAAATCGCTTAGTGCTCAAGTCGCTTCACAAAACACGTAGAAGTCACTTAAATATAGGGACAAGTCGCTAAGTCGCTTCATAGAATCTTGACAAATCGCTTAAACGAGAGACAAATCGCTACGAAGAAATCAAGTACGATACACAAGTTGCTAGGATGAAATATTCAAAACACCACTTTTCAATCCAAAACAACCCAACCACGATGATTCAAGCCTTACAAATCAAAACCTAAGCACTTATAATGATTCTAAACACAAAAGTACAATCAAAATCCAAACTTTAACATTAGAAATGATCCAAATGATTCAAATACTTCTAAACTTTTTCAAACCCAAAACCTTATAAAACCACTAGAAATCCAAGAACATGTAAGATGAGTGATCAAACCATGGCTCTTGATACCAATTGTAATATATTGATTTTCACAAACACATCATACAACAATATTATGGGTCGAATATGAGTAGGAGTTTAGAGAGAAAGTAGAATGGGAGCCTTTCTCAGAGAGAAAGTAAACAAAAGAAAGAAGGTTAGATTGAGTAAGAGGTCCAACCCTCTACCTTGGGAGGTAGAGGGTATTTATAGTTACATACTAAACGTCCTCCTTCGGACTGTGGATCAGGCATAGAGTGGGTAAAGACCCGTCATTCCTCCACAGTGTTGCACTAAACTAAGTGATTCGTGCTAAACCCTCAAGTTATCTCACACAAGCTAGCCACTTGTGAATGGCTAACCGTAAGAAACTTAAAACAGTTCGGACACCAATGCAATGAAGTCCGTGAGAGTATAGTGTTTCCCAGTGTCGTTATGTCCCAACGAGCTGTGCGAGAATAGTCAAACGAATAGTGATCGAGAGAATTTGAACGGAAAAAGAGATATGATTGATTATACCTAAGGAAAAAGTCTATAAATTACAGGGGCTTAAATGCAAATTAAAGAAAATTAAAAAGATAAATTATATTAAATAAACGCTATCACTATTTTTTTAAATGATGTTTTTCTTGATACGTAAAGGAAACTAAAAACGAATTTAACAAAACGCGAATTAAATGCAAATACGTCTAATCTAACTCCTACAACTGAACTATTACTAAGCCTAAGGAATGATAAAACGAAGCTAAACT
The DNA here is from genome assembly GCA_022545495.1 of Chrysanthemum lavandulifolium. Lineage (NCBI taxonomy): Eukaryota > Viridiplantae > Streptophyta > Magnoliopsida > Asterales > Asteraceae > Chrysanthemum > Chrysanthemum lavandulifolium. Next base: position 45,360,876 of record CM040238.1, on the reverse strand, counting down.
AAGTCCTAGAGTGTTAAGGTGTAAAAACGCAAAACCCGAGCCTCGAAAGTGAAAAAGATGAAATTTAAGGACTACGAGTGTGAAAACAATTTTCCTACATCCTAAATGACAAAAAATAATTTTAGGAAAAAGCCGGGTATTTTTTTTTTGAGTTTTAAAATAATTATTACGAATTAAAAGCTAATTTATACTAATTAATTAATAAAAAATACTAAAACATCTTAGAAAATTATGAAACTTTTTGTAAAAATACTAGATGATCTAATGGGCCTATGAAAAATAAAATGGGAGCCACAGCTTATACAAATAAGCTGTTAAAAATAAGCCAAGGTTAATAAGCTTAAAGCTGAATACACCCTTAAGTAATAGATGTTGCAAACTTAAACCAAGACAAGACCCAAGGCATCGGCATTAGGTGTACACACTAACACTCTCAATAGGGAGAGGTCTCGAGTTCGACCCACCTCTCCCTTTTGCAAAATTATTTTTTCTTGATTTTTCTTTTGGAAGTTGAAGATGCAATCGTAATAAGAAACTTTTGTGAAAACTTTGCTTATGAAAAACACTCAATAAGTCGTTTACGACTTATTGTCCACCGATTGGACAGAACTTAAACAAACACACCAATTGTAAGTCATTAAGCATAAATTGATCATAAAAAACAATCTGAAAAATATAAAAAAGCGACAATCTGAGTAAACAACCATGATAAGCTAAAAGTACAACAAAGGAAACAAAAGGAATGGGAAATAAGCAGTTTGGGAAAATAAGCTACTCTAGGGAAATCCTAATGCTAAGGAAATGGAAGCAAGCAAATAAGCAATTAAAAAACAAATAAGCACTAACTAAGCTGAAATTGCACTAAACCTAAACTAATTATACTAAAGGCACCTAAGTTTCTGAATAAGCAAATCTAGAAACCAATAAGCAATTGAAAGAAAAAGGACTTATTTGTTGTGGATGTTCAAGAAAAGCAGCTCAAGGGTGCTCTTTGGAGCTTATTTTAAATAAGCTAGAGAGAGAAGTAGCTTGTGAGCTTCTGAGCCTAGAGAGTCCACCTAGTCCACTTGCTTTTGCCCCCAATATCTCACCCAAATAAGCTGTTAACAGCTTATTAATAAGCTGCAAAAAGTGAGTTTGGGCAAGGTACCCTGTGCACAGAACAGTTAAGTGCCCAGTCCACCAACTTTCACCCAATTGCAGCCCTAGTAAACGAATTTTTTGAATTTTTTCCTCTTAACTACAATTACATAAGCTGGTGAAGAGTTATTTTTTTATTTTTCCAATTTTCTATCTCAACCAAAACTTGCTTAAACTGCTATGCAAAAACTGAGGAACTTAAATATATATATATATATATTTTTAAAACCAGTTAAAACTGAAAAGTTGTGAATCCTTGTAAAACTCTTTTACAACTCTAAACACAGACATAAATGCTTGGACTTAACTGATTTTTAAACCCAAAATGGGTCAAAACTCTCTTTTGACCCATTTTGACCCACAAACCAAACACTGTTTTGGACATAAAAACCTGAAAAAAAATAACAGATTTCAAAAATATCTATCTGAGACTTTTAACCAGAAAGCACTACTTCACTTAAGTAATTATTAAACAAACGAATCTGAAACATAAATAACAAAACTCAAGTGCATTAAAGGAATTTTAGAACTGCATAAACTGGAATTAGAATTACATGTAGATAAAATAAAAACATGAGCTAGAACAGAGAATGATTCTAGACTAAAAGCTAAAACTAAAAAAAAAAAGGAAAACTAAAAACTAATAACTAACTACTGCTCCAATGCTTCTCTTCTCTTTATATAGTCAACAAAAGCTCTTTCACTCTCTTCTGATCATTTCCCACCATCTTTTAGAACCATTGGATCACTAGCCGTTGATAAGTTTTTTGGCGGGAAAACGTTTTAGCAACTTGGGGTGGTTTGAGTGCAAGGGGAAGGAAGCATTAATTGCTTCTTGTTTTTGGTGTTGGTGGAGTGATAAGGTGGGTTGGTGTGTGGCAGGGGGTGAGGGATGACTGTGGTTTTGCAGAGGAGCAGGTGGGAGAAGAAGACAGTGGATTGGCGGTTTTATTTTAAACCGTGGGTAGGGTTGTGGGTTTGGACTGGACCGGGTGTTGGGCTGGGATGAATTGGACTTGGGATATTAAAAATACAAGGGGTCCATTTGGTTTGTTTATTAATAACACACAAGGACCAATCTTGCCAAAACTGAAAAACCAGGGACCATGCATGTAATTTCTGAAAAGTGATCCAAGGGCTATACTTGTAAATCTCAAATAGGTTAAGGACCATTTTTGCCAAATGTGAAATTCCAAGGACTAAACATGATCATTTTTGAAAGTTTAGGGACCTAAGTTGTAAATTTGCAATTTTAAATCTCAAGGACTAATTTTGACAACTCATGAATCCCTAGGGACTTGAAATGATATTTTTCTTTATTTTGTTTTACCAGAGACTGTTTTTGACAACTTTTGAAACTTTGGGGACTAAAACTGCCAATTATGCAAACTTGATACTTTTTCACCAGATTTTGATATTTTTGCATTTAAAACACATAAAATGCAATTTTGGGATATTTTCAGTATTTTGATGCATTTCGAGCATTTTAAGTGTTTTGCGATTCAGATTGACCAAAATGATGAGTATTTACACACTCATCAATCCCACACTAAACTATTGCTAGTCCCTAGCAATCTTTTGAGAAAAACTTAATGGATTTGAATCTCTTTACCAAAAGCCATTACTTCGGAGTAGCCAAATGTTTCGGTTCAAGTAAGAACTATGGTACATTGATTACCATGTGATTTTGAGCAAACCACCGACTTCCAACGGTTTGATTTGTCTTTACGAAGCCGTTTGCTTACGGACTAGCCAACTCTTAGATAAATTATCAATATTATCTTTGGTGAGTCGATTACCAATTATGGTTTTTCCATCGCCTTTACCACAAGCCATAAACTTGCGGGCTAGCCAACTCTTCACTAATTAAAGATATGGTGAATGAATACCATACAATTTTGGGCAAATTGCAAGTCAGTCAACGGATTTGAGATATCTTTACCAAGAGCCGTTTGCTCTGGATTAGCCAATCCTTTTGTTTATTAGACATGGCGGATCGATAACCATAAGTCGAGTAAGTGCAAAACACTTACTCCAAAAAAATTTTGGCCAAAATGGGGAATTAGGCGGTATAATTACATGATAAAATTCGTGAGAATTCCCCCACACTAGAAATGAATTTTACCTCAATATTCAAAGTACGGCGGTTATGCGAAACCGAGAAACGTAAAAGGGAAATACTACGGCCATTGTTTGAAAGATTTTTTTTTTTTTTTTTGAAAACTTATATACAAACGGGGAAACTCCCCACACTAGGGTGGTACACACGGTGAAAACCCATGTTTAACTATCTTTTTGATTACCGAGTCGCTAGCTTGACTCGACCCAATTCATTGGTTCATGGGGAAGTAAGTGGAAGATACAATCTCCATCGGACTTTCATTCAAGATGTTTGGACAAACATTTGAAGCGTGAAAGTTCCACACCGATGAGATATATTCCCGCTCAAGATAATGGTACATGGAAATGCGGGATCAAGATAATGTCTTCATTTCGAAGGAGTGAAGAGGAGAAGTGACAGAATATATGAAGAAAAGAAAGAAAATCATGATAGAAATCATGACTAACTCTTCATCCTCGATAGGAGAATTCATAGTTTCATGAATCTCATCGAGTTAAGCTTGCTTGATCAAGACATATTATGGGAGTGTCTAGATCAAAGTAGAAATTATCATACTCGGTGGAGATATGATATGAGTGAGTTCATCGAGAACTCCTTGAAGGTGAATGAATCATATTCGAATTGATATGAGTGGGTTCACCTTGGTGAACTCCTCCAATGTAAATGATTCATAATTGGGAGAGAATTATGAGAATGAAAAGTAGTATGCGCCACTAATCTTCTCTCCCGTATTATCAAAACAGAAGGCTTTCATTTCGGATTATAATCATCGGAAAGAATGTTACTATCCTTAATGGGATAGGAGATGAAATAGGTTTTCATTAAAAGCCTAGATTCTAGAAATGAGAAGACCGACATTCAAGAATGTTGCACGAAGTGCTTCATCTTTGATTTCGGTGTCGATAACTTCATCATTCTCTTCTTCTAAGCTAACAAGCTCGGAAGGTAAATCTTCCACATAAACGATGTCTCCACAAGATAACGAATCATCATCATCGAATCGGAGAACATCTCAACATGATCTTTTGGGAAGACAAGAGGGTAGGGATATCACACAAATGCTCGAGAATTCTCGTGACTCTCTTGGGATTGGGACAAGGTTCTCAACACTAGACTTTATGAATTCGTCCGATTCCTTTTCGTGAACAGTGTCAAGATGCTCGCCCCCATAATAAGAGAGTGAGTGTGAATCTCGGGTGTGATAGCAGTTGTTTGAGAATGAATCTCAAGCTGGGGATATCATCGATGAACTTGATGAATCTTTATAGAATTGAAGGATATCAAGTGTATCCTCATCATTCTTGTCATCGTGAATAAAGCGAAATTGAGAGCTAGATCATTTTGCTTTTTCTTTTGCAATTGATTCCCTAATAGATTTTCAAACGCAATTTGGGAATTTATTTTAGTGACCGCTCTTGACTAACAATTCTTCCATGGATTTTGATTTGGATTATCTTGGGAATGTTTATATTCCTTAAAATCTTTCACTAAATCCAAAAGATCAAGGAGAAGATTTTGAGGAAGTGGCTCAGTGAGGTGGTGCTGATTCATTTGGTCTTGTAGAGGTTGGTTATAATCTGAAGAGTCGTAATTGTTACAAGGAAATGGATTCCTTGTTTGACAATCGAGCTACGGTGGGGACCTCCACAATACTCACAACAAGAAAACCCGATGTGGTGTGAGTTATATGTGTGGTAGTCATAATTGTTATCAGAACCCGCTCATAGACAAGCGTGTTTCCGATTGACAATCGAGGCGGAGTGTGAACCACCACAAGACTACAATAAAAGCTGCTGAGTCTCGCGTGTGGTGGCGATGGAATAAATCGGTTGTGTTATGGTAGGAATAGGGATCACGGTTATAGAGCAGGACCCGTTTCCCGACTCCACCATGCTACAACCGGGGCAATTGCCACCATTATAAGGACCACCACACCATTGACAACCAAGAGGGTGAGGATAAGACATAGAAAGAATCAAATGTTTTCGGAGGGTAGGGATGAAGAATCAAATATGTGAGAGGTAAAGATGGATATTTTTGGATTCTTGGATAAACATTTTGTAAAAATAAGAAAGAAAATCTTTTTGGGTTTTTGATTTTTATATATGTAGAAATAAAAGAAAAATATTTTTGTGTTTTATATGTTTTAAGATTTTTTTTTTTTGGTTTTTGGATTTTTTATAAGAAAATATATATAGATATAGATGGTATGAACAAGAAGTGAATATTCAAATCACTAATCTGCTAAACGGAAGATAATTAGCTCCCCGGCAGCGGCGCCAAAATTTGATTCGTGCTAAACCGTCAAGTTATCTCACACAAGCTAGCCACTTGTGAATGGCTAACCGTAAGAAACTTAAAAGCAGTTCGAGACACCAATGCAATGAAGTCCGAGGAGAGTATAGTGTTTCCCAGTCGTTATGTCCCAACGAAATGTGTGCGAGAATAGTCAAGCGAATAGTGATCGAGAGAATTTGAGCGGAAAAGAGATATGATTGATTATACCTAAGGAAAAAGTCTATAAATTACAGGGGCTTAAATGCAAATTAAAGAAAATTAAAAAGATAAATTATATTAAATAAACGCTATCACTATTTTTTTAAATGATGTTTTTCTTGATACGTAAAGGAAACTAAAAACGAATTTAACAAAACGCGAATTAAATGCAAATACGTCTAATCTAACTCCTACAATTGAACTATTACTAAGCCTAAGGAATGATAAAGCGAAGCTAAACTAAGTCCTAGAGTGTTAAGGTGTAAAAGCATGAAACCCGAGCTAATCCCCGAGCCTCGAAAGTGAAAAGATGAAATTTAAGGACTACGAGTGTGAAAACAATTTTCCTACATCCTAAATGACAAAAAATAATTTAAGGAAAAAGCCGGGTATTTTTTTTGAGTTTTAAAATAATTATTACGAATTAAAAACTAATTTATACTAATTAATTATAAAAAAATACTAAAACATCTTAGAAAATTCTGAAACTTTTTGTAAAAATACTAGATGATCTAATGGGCCTACGAAAAATAAAATGGGAGCCACAGCTTATACAAATAAGCTGTTAAAAATAAGCCAAGGTTAATAAGCTTAAACTGGAATACACCCTTAAGTAATAGATGTTGCAAACTTAAACCAAGACAAGACCCAAGGCGTGGCATTACAATGTGCACACTAACACTCTCAATAGGGAGAGGTCTCGGGTTCGACCGCCTCCCTTTTGCAAAATTATTTTTTCTTGATTTTTCTTTTGGAAGTTGAAGATGCAATCGAGAATAAGAAACTTTTGTGAAAACTTTGCTTATGAAAACACTCAATAAGTCATTTCACGACTTATTGTCCACGATTTTGGATGTAACTTAAACAAACACACCCGTAAAGTTAAGCATAAATTGATCATAAAAACAATCGAAAAATATAAAAAAGCGACAATAACGAGTAAACAACCATGATAAGCTAAAAGTACAACAAAGGAAACAAAAGGAATGGGAAATAAGCAGTTTGGGAAAATAAGCTACTCTAGGGAAATCCTAATGCTAAGGAAATGGAAGCAAGCAAATAAGCAATTAAAAAACAAATAAGCACTAACTAAGCTGAAATTGCACTAAACCTAAACTAATTATACTAAAGGCACCTAAGTTTCTGAATAAGCAAATCTAGAAACCAATAAGCAATTGAAAGAAAAAGGACTTAGCTGCTGTGGATGTTCAGCAAAACAGGCTCAAGGGGTGCTCTTTGGAGCTTATTTTAAATAAGCTAGAGAGAGAAGTAGCTTGTGAGCTTCTGAGCCTAGAGAGTCCACCTAGTCCACTTGCTTTTGCCCCGATATCTCACCCAAATAAAGCATTAATGACTTATTAATAAGTACAAAAATGAGTTTGGGCAAGGTACACATGTGCAGGCACGATTAAGTTGATCCACCAACTTTCACCCAATTGCGACCCTAGTAAGCGAATTTTTGAATTTTTCCTCTTAACTACAATTACATAAAGTGGTGAAGAGTTATTTTTTATTTTTCCAATTTTCTATCTCAACCAAAACTTGCTTAAAGCTGCTATGCAAAAGCGGGAACTCAAATATATATATATATTGTTTTAAAACCGATTAAAAGCGAAAAGTTGTGAATCCTTGTAAAACTCTTTTACAACTCTAAACACGTACATAAATGCTTGGACTTAAGCGATTTTAAACCAAAATGGGTCAAAACTCTCTTTGACCCATTTGACCTACAAACCAAACACTTGTTTTGGACATAAAAACACGAAAAAAATATGATTTCAAAATATTTATACGAGACTTTTAACGAGAAAGCACTACTTCACTTAATTAATTATTAAAAAGCGAATCGAAACATAAATAACAAAACTCAAGTGCATTAAAGGAATTTTAGAGCGCATAAAGCGGAATTAGAATTACATGTAGATAAAACAAAACATGAGCTAGAGCAGAGAATGATTCTAGACTAAAAGCTAAAACTAAAAAAGGTAAACTAAAACTAATAACTAACTCTTGCTCCAATGCTTCTCTTCTCTTTATATAGTCAACAAAAGCTCTTTCACTCTCTTCCCGATCATTTCCACCATCTTTTAGAACCATTGGATCACTAGCCGTTGATAAGTTTTTGGCGGAAAACGTTTTAGCAACTTGGGGTGGTTTGAGTGCAAGGGAAGGAAGCATTAATTGCTTCTTGTTGTTTGGTGTTGGTGGAGTGATAAGGTGGGTTGGTGTGTGGCGGGGGTGAGGATAGCGTGGTTTTGCGAGAGGAGCGGGTGGGAGAAGAAGGCGATGGATTGGCGGTTTATTTTAAACCGTGGGTAGGGTTGTGGGTTTGGACCGGACCGGGTGTTGGGCTAGGATGAATTGGACTTGGATATTAAAAATACAAGGGTCCATTTGGTTTGTTTATTAATAACACACAAGGACCAATCTTGCCAAAGCGAAAAACCGGGGACCATGCATGTAATTTACGAAAAGTGATCCAAGGGCTATACTTGTAAATCTCAAATAGGTTAAGGACCATTTTGCCAAATGTGAAATTCAAGGACTAAACATGATCATTTTTGAAAGTTTAGGGACCTAAGTTGTAAATTTGCAATTTTAAATCTCAAGGACTAATTTTGACAACTCATGAATCCCTAGGGACTTGAAATGATATTTTTCTTTATTTTGTTTTACCAGACCTTTTTGACAACTTTTGAAACTTTGGGGACTAAAGCGCCAATTATGCAAACTTGATCGTTTTCACCGATTTTGATATTTTGCATTTAAAACACATAAAATGCAATTTTGGGATATTTTCAGTATTTTGATGCATTTTTGAGCATTTTTAAGTGTTTTGCAGTTCAGATTTGACCAAAAATGATGAGTATTTACACACTCATCACTAAGTAACTAACTAAATAACTAGTAAATAACGTAATGTCTACGAGCTAACATATGCTAGACTAGAGTTGGGGTGACCGACTCTTCAACATGGATTTTCTACAAGAATCTACTATAGAAGGCGCGGTACTCAAATCTAAAAAGAGGTGTCTGGTGACCATCGGATCATTGTTATAATGCATGTCATTTTGTCCGCTGAGTGGGACTACTCATTCTGAAGAAAATCGTAGTTAAGCGCCAAGCGAGCAGGAATATGACTTCTCAGGCGATTTTCCGAGATTGTCACTCGGTAACATTGAAGACATGTATCTTGCTAAGGTACAAGGTCGAATCGACATTTCTCCACCAACATCCGACTCCGATTACATCAAGTCATTGCGATATTCATCAGAAGCATCGTTATCCAGGAACGTGTTGAAGATCTTCGAATTGTCGTGGAATCATACCAAAAATGTGTCAATCTCACCAAACCACACCTAGACCTTCCCGATATTAACCACCTGGCTCAGTATACCATTCTCACGAAACCAAAATTTGGCGTAGTTTACCGCAGTGAACTTCACCGGAATTTCTTCATGGCGTGCAAGGAGCTTCACAAGTTTTGTGATCACACTTTAAAGAAGGTTCGGGACGGGTTAACATATTGGTTAAAGGAGATTCATAAAGGCATTGGGTCGAAGAAAAGGTGGAATTCGAGGGAAAAGAGGGATGCCAAGAAGATCATTACGGGATTGATGAAAGGTTGTTTCGTCGCGATCGAGATAAGGACATTGGAGAGTTTCGTGGGTGGGCGTCGAGCATATCTCTAACGAAGCTACCAGCGTCCGAAAAGAACTCACGGTGTTATTGACGGACTTCCTGGTACTCCTTGAATTGTTTCTTTCATTTTATTTGGATGTGTTGATCTATACTTGACAATGGCTTGTGTACACATAACAGTGTACAACCCGCACTTATAATGAAAGGACCCTGTGGTATGCTTCAGTGACACAATCCTACAAAAGGAGCGAAAGCTTCTTACTTTTGAGTAAAACTTATCAAAACTTTCATTTTCAAAGTTTTGCTCAAAAGAACAAGTACTTCCCCTTATGATTTTCAAAACCTCAAAAGTTAATATCACTTGTTGAGGGGGAGTATTTGCTTAAATCTTTGTTCACTAATAGTTCTTCGTGGAAATCTTCCCACAAAACTCGAAATGGTCATATTCGATATCAAAATTTCCTCAAAAATAACATTTATATGCCATTTTTGAGGGGGAGAAAAATTATGTGATAAGAAATATGTTGTGGATTGCTATTGAATCTTCGTGTTAAATACTTAACCAATGAATTGACGAGCTCTTAAATGTTAATAACTCGAAAAGACTTGTCCGGGACAGGTAATAATTTCAAGCTAGTTCGCTAGTGATGTAAACGTGTCTCGCAAAGGACTTGTCCTAGTAGAATGTACCATTTCAGAAACTCGTGGTAGACATGAACCTTGACGGGTCAAACCTCCTCACCAAGGAGTGTTTACAACGTCAAGCTGACCTAGTCAGTGATGTAACTGTGTCTCGCGGGGAATTGTCTATCTTGATTTAATCAATTCAAAAGTGTGCGCTCTTCTCTCACCGTGCAGATTTCTGTCTAAACACTTAAGCTGCGTGTGGAGGGTAGTATTCGCAAAATATAAAACTCTTTCGGTGGTACAAAATGGTTTTACTCATAAACACTGTGAGAGATTTTCATGAAAAATGGTTTTGTGGCAACAGAGGTTAGTCATGGAGTTATAAGGTGACTAAGGTTAGGAATAACCATCCAATGATCCGCCAGAGCCGGAGGGATCTACCCAAGGACATCCCCAATAGTTAGAATCTAGAAGTCCTTAGGTTTGATTATAGAAAGGAGAAAATGAGAATCGGAGAAAGAAGGAGTTGAAGAATTAAAAAGAAAAGTAAAGAAAAGGGTGAAAAGAAAGATCCCTCCAAATTATTTAACTTAGGGCAGATACCGGGTTCAACTCATATGCTACTGGTTGTCACTAGTTGACACCGGCATTGAAGATCAAAGTCGTCATTGACCCAGTGACGCATGCACTATACCTTCTTAGCCACTCAAGTTTCTCTCAATAGAAGCTTGTTTCATTCTCACTGGGAACCCTACGTAAACTATCGGCTTTCTCTTAGAGATTATTGGTATTGAAGAAAGAGACCCTCTCCCTAGTCTCCGCTCAAGAAAACCAAAGCGCACTATTGAGTCTAGAGCCACGAGATTCATCAAAAGATCTCTTAGGAACACTTGACATTTCATCACTTTTCGTTCAACAATAAGAATGCAAGTGATACATTATCGAGTCCTTCACAGATCTTAGCAATCTGTCGAGAACATTTATGAGGGGTTCACAATTGTGATCCTCAGTGATTGAATGGAAACTCCGCCAAGATCAACATCAAATAGCCACGGCAATGAGTCTCTTAGGTAACTCCCGTGGGTTCGCTTAGTGTTGTCTCAAACGGTCTGATCGTGAGGTAATGCTTCGGTATACCTTAGTGACTCACTTGAACCGTAGATGTACTTTGGTATATCGTGTTAGCCTTCTTGAGGCATCCGGTTTCAGGAACAGCCTTTGCTAGAATTAGAGATGTGTCTTCACATTATGCTGTTGACACTCTCAAAGTTCGAACTTGTAAGTGTTGGAAATCCCGCTAAGGAGATTCCTTTCAAGAATCGAGTCACGAATATGTGGGTCATTACTTGAACTTGTTCAATGTAATAAGCCTATCCTACAGGATTGAGCGGTGATTCGCCCGACCAAGGTGAATGGAATCAAGACATTCATCGATAGAACAATTGTAGTAATCAATTCTTTATGAAAAGATTACAATGATCAATTGGTGTTCGTGATTGTCCGGAGATCTTTGCTGGCGATGGATGCTCGCGGGAGGAAGAGATCGTCTTGATTCTCCACATGCTCATACCAACATCATCATCAAATAAGTTCTCTCATTATCAAAGGCAACACAAAGTCATAATGATTCTTCATCTAATCAAAGAATCTACAAAGTTATAAAGACTAGAACTACTTCATCATCTGGAATTCATTGTCAAATGAGTGTGTGAGCATGTTGGAGAAAGGCGTGGAGACAGCTGGAGCAATGAAGTCGGCACATGGTGACAACAACATACTATCACAACAACCACAAAGAACAATGAATTCAAAGAACAAAGAAATCAAAGGCGTCAAAGCGAGAATACTTCAAAGAAAACAAGATCCCTACCTTTGGGAGATTGTTCGAATCAAACACTTCTTCTCAAAAGAAGAAGAATGTCGAGGAAGGCGTCAAAGCAACTATTACATCGGCACCAACAACGTTTCAAATTTCTTAAGTCATTAATTACCAACACTTAGCGGAGATTGTTGGAATCACTCCTAAACTATATTTCAAGTGTTTGTAATTAACATGTAATAGGTTGCTTAATTAGGCTTTTAAGTTAGTATTAATGGCAAGGCTTATGTAGAAAGCTCATAAGCCTTGGCCCAAGCCCATAAGGAAGGAAGGGACTAGATATGTTGCCCTAGCTCCCTTCACTTATAAATAATGTTGTAAACTCCCATTTGGGAGTTGGTTGTTCACTTTTATTCACATCATACCGATAACCTTTCTATATCATATTATTGTGTGTGTTTATTGTGTTCATCCGATCATTCTTATCTCATCTCTAACATATTGATGCTTGTGTTACAATATGGTGACCTAATAGATATTTCATCATTAAAGTATGTTTGTACAATATAAAGTGGTGATTTAAAGATTTAATGTTATGTCATGGTATGATTCTCTTTAATACTCAAAGATCTTTCAAAATGAAATTTTTTCTGTTCTTGTTTGATTGTGAAATTGTTTTATTTACTTAAAGATCTCTTAAAAACTATCATACCTGACACTAACAATCTTTAATGTCTTAAATTGATCATTATAAGTCTATTTCAAAATTAAAGCATGCCACGTCTTCCCCCAAAATCTTTTAAATGATTTGAATCACTTGGGATCCAAAATATCAAAGGGTTTGATATTTTTGATCGGGGGAGAATTTGTGATTTAATAATGAAATTTGATAAAAGGTGATCGTTTGACTCAAATGTGGTGGCTGCTTTCCCATATGTGCTAAATGCTTTCGAATCTTGAAGCACATATTAAGGGGGAGCATTTCAAAAGAAAATAAACTATCAAGGTACAAAGCTTTTATGTTTTAACATAAAGTACCTTGATTGATTTTCTAAATGGTTTCTTAATGGCCTTTGTGATCATGGATGTACTTTAAAAGAACTCCTTCCTCTATGTGATAAAAGTATTTCAAATATCCTACGCACATATTGAGGGGGAGAATTTATCAAAGAAATTCAAATGGCTTTTTCTAAGGAAATTGTGATCAAGAAATTGTTTCAAAGAACTCTTGCCTCCATGTGCTAGACAATTTCAAAATCATACGCACACGTTGAGGGGGAGCATTTCTAAATGATCAAAAACAATTAAGGTACAAAATGCTTTTGATATTATATCACAAGTACCTTGATTGATTTTGCAAATGATTTTTCAATTGGTTTCAAGAAGAGAAAGAACAATACCAAAAGACCGACCAATTTACTTTATGCATGGTGTTATAAGGATGGTTAGGTTAGGTATTCGTTCTCACGATCCCTTGAGCCGGAGGATCTACCGAGGACAATCCACTAGATAGTGGAGAGTCCTTAGGTATGATGAAAAAAGGAGAAAATGAGAATCTTGGAAGAGTGCGGATTGAGGCAGGCTAGTACTAGAATAAACCCAACAAGGTTCTAGTTATGAAGTCTCGGTAAGCCTTGAAGGGATGAAGAATGAAAAGAATTGAATGTGAAAGGGTGAAAAGAAATAGCCTCCAATAATTCAACCTTAGGCGAATCCGGGTTCAATTCATATACTCTTTGGTTGTTACTAAGGTAACCTTGGTATTGAAGACAAGGCGTCATGGACCCGGTGACGCCTTGCACCTAACTTCCCAAGCTACTCAAGTTCCTCTTAAAAGGGCTTGTTTCATTCTCACGGGGAACCTACATAATCTATAGACTTTCTCCTAGAGATTGTTGATATAGAAGAAGGAGAACCTCTCCCTAGTCTCCGACATAGGAAACCAAATGTGCACTATTGAGTCTAGAGCCAAGAGATCATCAACAAAATCTCATTAGGACACAAAATTAATAAGACTTATTGTTTCACACAATGTGGGAAGTAAGTATATATATTGAGAGTCCTACGCATTATCCTTGTGGTATTGCCAGAACATCCGAGTGATATGTTAAATATTCACGATGAAGATGGAAATCCTTCTAGAGCCAACATCAAACAAGCTCTTGGTGGGTGACATGTGAAATCTTGCAAAAGATCAAGCTTGTGACAACTGGATAGAAACGATGGGGCGATTCATTCTTGAATCAACCTTGGTACAGGAAATGAATTGACGAATACTTTTGGAAAAACCGTTCGACATGCAAATCTTCTTTTCTCTAGCACATCAAATGTGTATTCATGTTTTCAAACACAAAAAGTATCTCTGATTGAAAAAATACTTTTGGAAAAACCGTTCGATGGGCAAATCTCTTCTTTTATCTAGCACATCGAATGTGTATTCATTTTCAAATTCAAAAAGTATTTCGGATTGAAAATTGATCTTTCTTATAAAACCTTCGTCGTATTGCAAAACTCTTTCTTCTAAGCAATACGCGATTGTTTTCAAATCAATTTTCATCAATCGGTGAATCTCAATTATTGGTTCACTCACTCCGTGTTATCTTCTTTGAGGCGTTCGGTTTAAGAACAACTAGAACAGTCTGCGAAAACTTGTCAAGGAGATTCTTGAATTCTACGATCACGAGCGGATTTATCTTGATCAACGAGGAACCGTGGTTCTTGCAACTATATTCAATGAAAGTGAACAAAGACACTTTCATGAGTTTTAGTGCTAACTGTTGTTTGAAGGAACATTGGATGGTTGCAGCTGATCGATATTGAGAAGTCAATTCACAGCCGCATGCTCACAGCATACACACTTAAATGAAGAACATCATGACAAGTGCATATCTACATAACCTGGCTCTGATTGCTGCAAATACCATGAACCAGTAAAGCTTCCGCTACTCTGATGAAAAGATGTCATGATCCAGAAGTGTGAGCATGTCGGTCCAAAAGTCACAACATCACATGAAGGCAACACAATAAAGGGTAATCCGGAGATTTCACGTGGTGATGATCTTAAAAGCTTGAAGATCATCAAGATGTGGATCCGTTCAAAGACCTCCGAAAGTACAAAATAATCGGACTATGAAGAGTCACTGCTAAGCACAAAGATTGCGAAGTGAAGAATTAAAGTCTCTGAGCTCAAGGCGAAGATAAAATAGAATGCTAGGATTCAAAATGTAAAATATGGGGTGACCTCCCTTAGGGGGAGATTGTTAGGAATTAGAAATTCCATAGTGAAGAGTCGGTCACCCCAAATATAATCTAGCATAAGTTAGCTCGTAGACATATCATTATTTACGTTAGTTAGTAGTTAAGTAGTTAGTTATTAGCGTAGATTAGTTTAGTGTAACACCGTGGAGGAAGGACGGGTCTTTACCCACTGTATGCCTGATCCACAGTCCGACAGGAGGACGAGTAGTCTGTAACTATAAATACCCCTTCCATCCTTGGAAGGGGTGGTGCTTCTTCATTTGATAATCTAACCTTTTCCTTTTTGTTACTTTCTCTCTCAAGAATCACCCTCTCATCTCTTTCACTCTCTACCATGGCATACTTGTATAATCATCTTCCTAGACCACCCAAATCATCAAACAACAGAATATATATGATCCTACAATAAATCGCATCATTTAACTCCTTTTCTGTAGCTTGGTTGGTGGCTTATTCTTCTTATCATGATAAGCCTTAAACCCATTTTGTTGCTTTATCTTTCTGACCATATCTACCAGCAACCTTGATCTAGTATCAATGTCATATAATCCCCATTCATCCATTGACATCTCTTCCTGCAGTTTCTCAGATGCTTGAAGATACCTCTGTTCCTTATTCCATTCTATAGCTTGTTTAGAGGCTTCTTCTTGCTCTGCAGTTTCCTTTTCTTTAGCAAGTACATCAACATTCAGTTCCATATGTAACCTTTTAGCTTCTGCTTCATCAAATGCAACTTGCTCTTCTCTACTTTCAAACTCCAATAGTGGCTCTTCTTCAAAAACAATAGCTTTCCCCTTTCCCAAATCATTAGGTTGAATTAATACTGGCTTAAGTACTGGCTCACCAACTTTAAGACTCTTAGCAGTTGGTTTGGGTGCAGGGTTAGGTTGAGATTCCTTTAAGTTGGGCAGTTGTAAGGCAATCTCATCTTCAGCCTCCTTTGATTTTGTTGTTGATGTTATTGTAGTGATTATTGTTGTAGCAGTGGTAAGATCTGCAGTAGATACATCTGAACTAGCAGTGGCCAGAATTTTGCTAACAGTGGTTGCAGCAGTGATTGCAGCAACACTAATAGTGGTTGCAGCAATACTGGCAGTGGTTGTCTGCACCACTTCTTTCTCCTTATCCTCAACTGCAGTCTTTAAAGAATCATCCAACACTACTTCTTTGCCATCCTTGTCAGCCACCAAATAATCTTCAACATTATCCCCACTGTCCATATCCATATCCACTAAAGCCTACCCTGAACTTGTACTTTCACTCCTCCCCTGTTTGGATGCATCCTCCAAACCATTATTTCCAGAGTAGCTTGCCCTTTTTCCCATCTTTTTCACTCTTCTGAATGTATTGACCCTTGGCCTCCTTAGTCTCTCCAAAACTCTGACCATGTGCTGCAACTTCCTAATTGTACCAGCCTGAGAAGTTGTCAATTGTTGGAGACCAGTGATCTTAGATTCCATTGATGTACATCTATCTGTCAATTCCTAAATAAGTTTCATAGTATCCTCACCACTTCGACCTGTGTAACCTGGTCCGAGAGGCGGATCATTGGAATTGTCAATTTGTACAAAATCATTAGCCATCAATTCCTGTTGTTGTTCCAAACTAACCTCATCACTTCGAGATGTGTTACCTCCTCCGAGAGGTGAATCATAGGGTGTGTCTAACATGGCATCAGACCTAGCATGAACATCCATGTCCCCCATATTAGCCAGTTGGCTGGGGATTCCTCCACCTGTATTGAGTTCAAAAGAACTCTCCACATTAGAAGTTGCCATTGGTTGGGTCTTATTTATGTTTTCACTGGCCTGCTCAGCTACTAAGCTTGAGGCAGTAGTGAAAGCCCTTCCAATCATGTCACCTGCAACACCTATGACAACCTCATTTTCTACACCACTAGCACTAGCCTGAGGAAGCTCAGTGCCCTTCTTCTTCCTACGGGTGACCAATATTCGTTGGGGTTGGGAAGTGGAAGGTAAAGGTTCAACAATGGTAGTATGTGGTGGTGTGGTAGTGACAGCAGTGGAACCCTCATTATCAGCAGTGGTAGGTGTAGCAGTGGTATCCTTATCTAAAATCTCTGGGATATTTAGCAAATTAAGCATGCGTGGAAATAGAGGAGTAACAGTCCCTGAAAATTTTTGTTCTTCTTTTTCATATGAGTAAACACTTTGGTGACCATGAACAAAATATCATACTTCCTGATAAGGATTTAAAAGGTACACTTTTGAGGGGTCATTTAAGCCCTTAATTGATCACTTTTGTATCCGTTACTACTTAATTTTGTTCCTTTTCAATTTTAGGTCTCTTGAAGGCAAATTCTTTGGAATGACACTTATTCGGACGAAAAGCGCGAATATATGAAGAAAATGGCCAAAGTCAAGAATCGAGACACTCAGTGCTTTGGAACTCGAGGGGACGGTGTCACGGCTTAATAACGACGCCGTCGCGACACACCTTGAGATGACTCAGAGAGCAAATTGCTATTTTACAAGTGGCGACATCGGGTTTAAAAGAGTAGAGTGTCACAACTCGGACGGCCTAGATTTGGATCCGACGGCGTCGAGGTTGAAGTCGACGGCGTCACAAGCATAAGGTGACGCCGTCGCGAGTTAGCGTGGCCAAGGCGAAAACCTAATGGCGGCGACCGACGGCGTCACAATTAAAGAGTGGCGCCGTCGCATATTGTAACTCTATATATAAATTGAATTTTCGATATTTTAGAGGTAGTTTTGTGGAGTAAAACCTAAACCGAAGATAGGTTGTCTTAGGCGATATCTTAGGGTTCCATACCTATTTTACAACAAGATAAGTGATTTACTTCATTGATTCAATTATGTCGTCAGTTGTTTGTGTGTATGCTTGCATGTTTTCCATGTCCGGCTAATTTACTTGTGTGTTTCCATAGATCTATGAAACCTAGGTATTGAATATTGATTGGTTGTCTCTTATCTTAATTGTGATTGACCTAGTATTGCGATAGGTCATTCGTTGTATTTTTAATGCTTGAGTAATCTTTGTGAACATTAGTTTATAATCACCTAGAGTTATTGTAGTCTAAACATCCAAAGATAACCTTAGAGTTAGTTTATGAATCCTAGAGATTTCGTAGGCAATAACCTTAAGGTAGACTCAAAGAGTTAGGGAAAAACGCATACCTTACGAACATATAAGACACAACGCGTTAAGAATAAGGACGTGACAATTCAACCATCAATAGGAGATAACTAGGGAGTAATAGCATCTAAGTAAACACATTTTTAATCATCATAAGAGCACACAACAATAGACATAGACTACACTCACCTTAGTTTAGATAATTAGATAAGTAGAGTAATCGGTAGAAATACCAACCCCCAAATCCAATACCCGAGATTCGTACCTTTCCATTTTCTAAAAATATAAAAAGATAAAAATAATCTTCCTCAACCCCAACCTTAGCGTAGTAATTTCTCACTAGCATTCCTATTCCCCAGAGAGCGATATCAATTCCCGAGGCTTACCCTAATACTACACTACAACGATTAGGTTCACGCCTAGGGTGTTGAAAAACTTGCTCGACGAAAGGAAGTTCCTTTGACCTGAGAGCGCGTTGTGCAGCGTATCAAGTTTTGGTGCATTGCTGGGGAATAGAATAGCTAGTTAGATTTCCACCTCGTTTAGGTTTCCTTGCTTGATTCCTATCAAGTAAGCTTTTTCCCATTTTTAGCTTCTTCGTAGTCTATCCCCCTTCTTCATGACCTTTGTTAGTAACCCCATCACTTTTCATCATGGAAGGTGATAATCAACCACCACTTATCAACCCACCACCAAATGACCCGCCAAGAGGCCGTACTCTTGGAGAATACTCAAGACCAAGCCACCTAGGCTATAGAAACACCATTGAGCTTTCCGACCAAGCCCAAACTACGGCCCTTCGATCCGACACCATCCGGTTGGTGCAAAGCGGATGTGCATTCCATGGACTTCGTTAGAAGATCCTAATCGACATCTTAAGGATTTCCTTAAAATTGTCGATTCCATCGACCTCGATGCTACTACTCGGGAGACCACGCGTTTGCGTCTCTTCCAATTCTCTACGGGACCAAGCTAGCAATTGGCTTGAGCGACTTCCGTCGGCTCCATCTCAAGTTGGGATGATCTCACCTCTCGTTTCCTTGCTCAATTTTTCCCACGGGAGAACTACTAAGCTTAGGCGAGACATCTTGACGTTCCAACAACTTCAAGACGAGTCTCTCTACGAGGCATGGACCAGATTCAAAGACCTGCTCCATAGAATCCCTCATCATGGCATTCATCTTTGGCTTCAAATCCAAATCTTCTATGACCATACCGACTTCATCACAAGGCAATCCATTGATCGAGCCACCGGTAGAAGGCTTAGCAACTCCAACGCAGAAGAATCATGGGGTATTATTGAAGAGCTTGTCAATCAAAGCTACAAAAATTGGAGTGAGTCCCATGAAACCCCCGTCAAGGTGATCAATGCCATATCGATTCCTCAAGAGTCTTCCATCACTGAAGAGCAAATGAGTGCTCTTGAGAGAAGGATCGATTATCTAATTGAGAGGCACAGGAGAGCCCCTGAACGAATCCCTCGTGAAATGGTTAATTCCGCTAACTCCACCAACCACCCAACACCTTTCTCTGAATCCCCAAGTCGTGAGCAAAATCTCAATTCTGAATGGCGCTTTCGTTCTACTTCTCCAATACCACTCTCACCGAGCTGTAAGGAACAAATGAGGGAGTACATGGCAGCCCATACAGAAAGATTAGCAAAATTTGAAGAGGAGGTTTATAGGCAAAGGGAGGAGATGCAGGCAAAGATGACGGAGATGATGAACTTGGTAAAAGAGTATACTAAGACAAAAGTTCCCGAAAAGGTGCCAATGAGAAACAATGATTACCCTTCCCCCACTTCGTTTGTTAACGCCATTTCCATTGTGCCTGATGAAGATGGAACAGTTGAGGAAAAGGAAAATGAGAAAAGCAAGAAGGAGGAGGCTGAAACCAACGATGAGCCCGAGACCATTGAGTACTACCTTAAGCATGAGATTAATAAAAAAACCATTGTTAACCAAGTGAACAACTTTAGGTACAATGAGGTTCTTAGGAAAGCCCTAGAAGGAGAAATAACAGAAAAGGAGTATGACACCATGCCTATGGGACCTATGTATGAGCTGGTTCTAAAAAAACCAGTAACTAAAAAAGGAGAAACCACGGGGAACTTCGTGATACCATGTAGCATAGGTGACATTGATAGTATAAATGCCTTAGCTGATCAAGGATCTGATGTGAACATAATGCCACTATCAGTCTATAATAAGTTGACTAGGGAGAAGCTAGCCAAGACCAATCTTAGACTTTCCTTAGCAAATCACACATATGTCTACCCCATAGGAATAGCGGTGGATGTCTTAATAGAGGTGGCTAACATTGTCTATCCGGTGGACTTCGTGATTATAGACATTGAGGAAGATAGAAACATGCCACTCATTCTTGGAACACCTTTTCTGGCCACTGCCAAAGCAACCATCAAATGCGGTGAGGGCATCATGATACTCAAAAGCGGCAAGGGATACGCTAGGATACCTATTGTTCCAAGGTATCCTTTAAAGATTATGGAGAAGATTACGGATGCGAATCCACAAGTCCCTAACAATATGGTTAGGAAGAAAATTAACGATTGGGAAAAAGGGCTTAGAGATTTCATGGTTCAAGGACTACATGCAACATTGTGGAAGCACGATAAAAAGTTAGGAAATAATCCTACCTCAATAACACAAACACAAAGGAACCCTAAGGAATTTTTAAAGGGAGAGAAAGTACTTTTGTACAAGTCAAGAATAAAAGCATTAAGAGGTAGAAACAAGCCAAGATGGTTTGGGCCTTATACGGTGAAAGAAACTAATCTAAAGAATAAAACCGTTATCATAATAGACGACGTTGGGAAGGAATCCACGGTAAGCATACAACGTCTACAACCTTTTGATAAAGGATTAGTAAAGGAAGGAGGTGACGGTAATGAAGTCACGTAGGGGCACGACTTCGAGTCTAGCTATAAGACTCATAAATAAAGAAAAGCGCTTCGTGGGAGGCAACCCATGCTTAATTGTTTGCTTGTTTGTGTGTCGTATATCTTTTATTGATCGTTTATTCTCGTGTTTAAATTTGTAAAAATGCTTTATTTTGTCCTTAACCTCGTCTTAATTACATATAAAGGTATTTTACAAAAGGGATAAGTGTAGGGAGGATTACACACGTTTTCAAAAAGAACGTGAACATGAGAATTGCGATTATTAAAAAGATATACATGTGTGTTTGTTCGAGTCAAATGCTTGTATCGAGTCATAATGGATGTTTTGCAGGAAATTTTTCCAGATTCTAAAGATGTAAATTTTCCGAATTTTTTCGAAAAATCGAGACCAAGTTCTGTTAGGATAACTGACGTCGAGTCGCAACCGACGGCGTCGGGAGGAGTAAAACGACTTACTACTTTTCTCGTTTTACGAGCTACTTATAAATTTTGGAATTTTCCGGTCTTAATTTTCTAGAAAATCGTAAACATCCATTCCACAAGCATTATATCCTAGTTTAGTAGAGTATATATATATATTATTACCGCCGATTTTACGTGAAGGTTTCGTTTGTTTTCTTCAAGTGTGCGGTTTTATTTATCAAGAAGAAGATACATAAGATTGGAAGGAGCTTTTCACGCATACATTCTTCTTGAAGAAAGATTTAACCACTACTTCACACGGATCCTACCGAGCTAATCGGGGAGTACTAGTTTCTTTCGTTTTAATTACCTTCCATTATCATAACTTTGATACTTTCGGGAACATTGGGGACAATGTTCGGTTTAAGTGTAGGGAGGAAAATAAAACGGGAACTTTGAAACTATGCTTATCCTTGACTATTTGCCTTGTCCAATTTCATTTGTGTAATAAACCATGAGAAATATCGGTTAGGGTAATTTTGGCACCAAATTTAAAATTTTTCATGATATGTAGGAGTGGGCCATTAGTCTTAATAAAGCGTCTCATGGATAGGAAGTTATATGACTAGCACAAAACCCTTTATCACTTAAATTCCACCCAAAATGTGAGGATCGCCCTTAGATTTGTAGGAATTAAAGCATTCCACTTTAATGCTTCGAGTGTGTACCGGTAGTATAATAGATTCTAGAACTTGTTTTGTGATGCATTCCGAGATCGCTAGTGAGACTACACTTGTGTAGTTAGGAATAACTAAATGATAAGAGGCATTAGGATAACCCTTGTTTGATACCGTATTATAATTACTTCTTCCACATCGGTTGAGTAATTCCCCCACCCTTGCGTTGTACTCATCTTTAGTACACGATACCCTAGTTAACCCCTCGAGCCTATCCTTTTCGCGGTTCTCGTGATGTTTTGGTTTTCCGAATATCAATGAAGAGCATTGTTTACAATCCACCCCAAATGTACACCCAAATCGCCTTAGCCTACCTTGTATGCACTCACTTTTAGTGCATTATTGTTATCATACTAAACCCTTAGTTCAATTATCTAGTTGCTTGCATAAGTTGCTAAGTCGAGTCATATCCTTTGTACACAGTTTTGGGACGATTGGGACTCATGGGAAAAGTTAAATTTTATGAAGTGACGGGAAGGAACGTTAAATTCAAATTCTCTTTATTTGCGTAATAATGTACTCCAAGTGTTTTGATCTTTTCAATTCGGGTCAAATTAGTGTTAGAGTAATAAAAACTCAAGTGTAGGGATGTGCCTATAAATCCCTATTATTTTGATGTTATCATAGAGGATGGTAGAGTAAAAGTGTATAAAAAAAATAAAAAAAATCGAAAAAAAATAGAAAAAAAAAAAACATACGGGCTACCATTTTTATCTATCTTTAAATTTATGTTTGTTTGTTTCAAGTTATCTAGAGTTTAGAGTGTCGAGTCTTGGCTTAGCAATACCATTCTTCTCATGCTTGTAACATAAAGATTTTTGACTTGCCACCACTAAATCGCCTATCCCACCAAACCCTTTGTTTCCCTGCCGTAAGCCTAACGTTACAACCCTTTAAAAGACCTGTTGGTTAGTTTTTCCTAGGTGCTTACGCCAAAAGCGATGGAGGTTTGATCTAGTCTCAAGCCTATGGTAATCTATGTACTAGGACCGGTTAATGAGTGTTTATCTTCCATTTCCAACTTGATATATTTAATATACACCCGAGAGATGAGAGTATCCAAACACCACTTGTGAGGTGCTAGTATGTAATTTCCATGCTTGTTATGACTTTTTGGGGCTTATCGTGTTGTGAATTGTTCTAAAGCGATGCTTCATGACCCTAACTTATAAATTAATTGGCTAAAAGCACATTTGCTTGAGGACAAGCAAATACCAAGTGTAGGGATATTTGATAAGGATTTAAAAGGTACACTTTTGAGGGTCATTTAAGCCCTTAATTGATCACTTTTGTATCCGTTACTACTTAATTTCGTTCCTTTTCACTTTTAGGTCTCTTGAAGGCAAATTCTTTGGAATGACACTTATTCGGACGAAAAGCGCGAATATATGAAGAAAATGGCCAAAGTCAAGAATCGAGACACTCAAGTTCTTTGGAACTCGAAGGGACGGCGTCACGGCTTAATAACGACGCCGTCGCGACACACTTGAGACGACTCGAAGAGCAAATTGCTATTTTACAAGTGACGGCATCGGGTTTAAAAGAGTAGGCGTCACAACTCGGACGACCTAGATTTGGATCCAAACGCGTCGAGGTTGAAGTCGACGGCGTCACAAGCATAAGGTGACGCCGTCACAGAGTTGACGTGGCCAAGACGAAAACCTAATGGCGGCGACCGGCGGCGTCACAATTAAAAGTGGCGCCGTCGCATATTGTAACTCTATATATAGAATTGAATTTTCGATTATTTTAGAGAGGTAGTTTTGTGGAGTAAAACCTAAACCGAACCAAGGTTGTCTTATAGCGATATCTTAGGGTTCCATACCTATTTTACAACAAGATAAGTGATTTA
Organism: Chrysanthemum lavandulifolium; assembly: GCA_022545495.1. Classification (NCBI taxonomy): domain Eukaryota; kingdom Viridiplantae; phylum Streptophyta; class Magnoliopsida; order Asterales; family Asteraceae; genus Chrysanthemum; species Chrysanthemum lavandulifolium. The sequence continues at coordinate 45,336,744 of CM040238.1, read as the reverse complement.
CTTCATTGATTCAATTATGTCTTCAATTGTTTGTGTGTATGCTTGCATGTTTTCCATGTCAAGCTAATTTACTTGTGTGTTTGCTTAGATCTATGAAACCTAGGTATTGAATATTGATTGGTTGTCTCTTATCTTAATTGTGATTGACCTAGTATTGCGATAGGTCATTCGTTGTGTTTTAATGCTTGAGTAATCTTTGTGAACATTAGTTTATAATCACCTAGAGTTATTGTAGTCTAAACATCCAAAGATAACCTTAGAGTTAGTTTATGAATCCTAGAGATTTCGTAGGCAATAACCTTAAGGTAGACTCAAAGAGTTAGGGAAAACGCATACCCTACGACCTTAGAAGACACAACGTTAAGAATAAGGACGTGACAATTCAACCATCAATAGGAGATAACTAGGGAGTAATAGCATCTAAGTAAACACATTTTAATCATCATAAGAGCACACAACAATAGACATAGACTACACTCACCTTAGTTTAGATAATTAGATAAGTAGAGTAATCGGTAGAAATACCAACCCCAAATCCAATACCCGAGATTCGTACCTTTCCATTTTCTAAAAAAATATAAAAAGATAAAAATAATCTTCCTCAACCCCAACCTTAGCGTAGTAATTTCTGAATAGCATTCCTATTTCCCTAGAGAACGATATTAATTCCCCAGGCTTACCCTAATACTACACTACAACGATTAGGTTCACTGCCTAGGGTGTTGAAAAACTTGCTCGACGAAAAGGAAGTTCCTTTGACCTCGAACACGCGTTGTACGCGTATCACTTCCCTTGGTGTGGTTTGGGATCTACAATCTGACTTTATGACTAGCAACTGAACAAATCTGGGATACAAGAAATATTTGCCCTGGTCCTTAACATTCTTGTGCAAAGCCTCAAATATCATCCTTGACCAATTATAAATCCTTTGTTGAGTAAGGCAAATAATGGCAGTAGCAATCTTTGAAGGGAATTCATCAATACCAGTGGTTTTGCTACTTAGGCACATTAGACAGGTATGTATCAAGAATTTCCACTGAGGGGAAAACATACCTTTTGTAACTTAAGACTTTGACCCTTCTTTCATATCCCATTCTTTCTAAACCAGCAAAAATCTCATCATTCGCCATATTAACCACTCCATTAGCATCCTGGAACTTCAACACAGTTCTTATCACCTCCTCTGTAATCAAAATCTCCTGTTCATCAACCACTGCCCTAATAACATCCACACCATCCCTTTCTTCAAGCTCGGACCGTCCTCTAAAACTATTTAATGTAAGACTTAAAAATCATTGGTGTAGCGATCAACGCATAATGAATAGGATTGTGGTTGATGAAGTCTATCATCTCATGGAAACCTTGAGGCTTCATTCTTAACCAAGCAAGCAATTAAGTTGTGTGAAGTTGAAAATTCATTCGCCATTGTAAGATTAGGGTTCGAGGATTATGGGATTAAGTGTTGTGAGTGATTAGGGTTTGTTGTAGCGCCAAGTGATTATGTTTGAAAGACCAATTAAATGATCGGCGGTGATTTAGGGAATAAATACGTTATCACGAGAAAGTTTCAAAAGCCCCTGTAGTTTCTCACAACATCGAAACTAACTGACATTGATTTCACAATACTAGCGGTGTTTTCATGAAAGCTAGTAGTGGAAACATCTTTGAACGCCAATCTTCAAATCAAGTCCTCCTTTGCAAGAATTTTGGCAATTAAGTGTGATCATGCATTTATTTGAAGAAGAATACAACAAAGTTTACACAATTTTTTTCCATACTAAAAACACCAACAACAAATTCCAAATCCTAGAGCTCACAAATGATCCATTATGTACAAATGTTCTTCAAAACACGCATGAGACAAACACAAACCAACACGACACAAATTTTGTTAAGGTTAGTAGGACTTAGAAATAACTAGCGCTTTAGATACACTAGCGGGACCAATAAAAGTCACTTAGCATTACATCTTATGGTCAACCCAGTTATTTATTCGTCCAACAAAATATTTTATAGACAAACCCCTCATTTACTCTTTCACCAACTCAAACCTTACTTGCATTAAACCATCTGATGGAAATATTAAGTCTATTTAAGAACCCTCAACCATAATCCAAACCCATCACATTCTTTCCAAAATCTCTTTCACCAACAACTCTCTAAAAAACAAACTATCATCAGAATGAGCAACTCTCCAATTGAAATCTCATCAGATTCATCCTTAAGCCCTTCTTCTAATGATGGATGGGAGGACTACTTTCCTCCCAAGAACAACACACTTACTTTTATGAACACAAACCCTGCTCTAGCACCAATTGGTACTTCATCTGAAGATCTTCCTACTCCACCCTCTTATGTGGAAGACACGATTTTGAACTAAACTCCATGCCTAGCTTTGTTTACGCCTATGAAGACTCGATGATGATGCGGTTGGGCACTCGAGCTTTGGTGGTAGCTCCACTTGCACAAAGGCCGACTCTCCTACTCCAAAGACCACAAAGAGAGCAGGTGCTAGGACTTCCTAATCGCCAAGTTTGGAGGTGGTTGGTAGGAGGGGCAAGCAGAGCATGCCGGATCTTGGTGGAAAAGGAAGGAAGCCATGAAGTAGGTGATGTTGGTGGTAGTCTTTGATGATGTCTTTGAATGATGTTGAAAGTTTGTGATGTCTTGTTGCATCTTCGGATGTAGCCCTTTTAATGAATAAACTTTCATCTATTCTTTTAATTCCTTTGCTATTAAGCTGTGTGTGTTTGACTTTAGAATCTGCAAAATTGTTAGTGGGACAAAAATAACAAGCAATGGTAAAATTTACACTAGTAGTACTAAGATTTCCAATAGCAGTACTTTCTTTTTACAAACTTTTACAAAACCATTTTGAGACTTAGAGATTGATCATACCTATACTAACTACTAAGTACTGAAACCTCCCCAAATCAAAAGCTTTAGTGAGTAGGTCTGCTACATTGTAATCAGTATGTATTTTAACCATTTGGATTAACCTTTTCTCATTGCAATCTCTAATAAAGTGATGTCTTATCTCAATATGTTTAGTTCTAGAATGCAAAACAGATTTTTAATGATGCATATAGTAATGTTATTTTCAATGTAAATCTTAGTATGCATGAAATTGTACCCAAAGTCCAACAATTGATTACGAATCCAAAGTACTTGACCACAAGCAACTTGCGTGACTACATACTCTTTAGTGGTGGAATTGGCCACAATTGTATGCTTTTACACCGCCATGAGATAAGCACGCTTCCCAAAACCGACACCCTCAAGTAGTAGACTTTCTATCCAAGCTAGCCCAAGATAGTCACTATCAATATAGGCCACCAAATCAAAAGTGAATCCTTAGAATACCAAAGGCCCGGTTTAGGATGACCCTTAAGGTATCTAAAATTCTCTTCAAAGCATTCATGTATGTTGTATTAGGTGTAACTTGAAATCTTGCACACACACATACCGCAAACATTATGTCGGCCTAGAAGAAGTGAGATACATCAAATACCCAATCATGGATCTATACTTCACATCAACTCGGGACTTCCATCGTCGGTAGCGATGGTTTATGTGTTTCCATAGGTGTACTTGCACTTTTGACATCCCGAAACCCAAACTTCTTCAAAATGTCACTACATATTTATCTTGGTGATAAAGATACCATCGATCGAACAGAGCCCCAAAAAGAAAGTAAGTTCACCCATAGCACTCATCTGAAACTTATCATACATAAGTTTCTCAAAATCCTTGCACAGCTCCTTATTTGTTGAGCCAAAGAAGATGTCATCAACATATACTTGATCCAGAAAAATATCATCCTTGAGCTTCCTTATGAACAATGTCTTGTCAATCAATCCTCTCTTGAATCCATTGTCCAATAAATAAGTAGATAGGCAATCATACCATGCCCTAGGAGCTTGATGCAGCCCATACATTGCCTTTTTAACCCTGTATACTTTATCAGGGTGATCAGGATCCTTAAAACCAGGAGGTTGACAAACATAAACCTCTTCATCAATTGTTCCTTATAAAAAGGCACTTTTCACATCCATTTGATACACCACAAAATTCTTGAATGAAGCATATGCCAAAAATAATCTAATAGCCTCTATTATGGCAACAGGTGCAAATACTTCATCATAATTCATGCCTTCTATTTGCGTGTAACCTTGAGCAACCAACCTTGATTTATTCCTAACCACAATTCCCCTTTCATCCCTTTTGTTTCTAAATACCCATTTTGTTCCAATAGCCCTCTTGCCATTAGGTAGATCAACCAGTGTCCAAACCTCTTGAAGTCTGAATTGCAACAGTTCTTCTTGCATAGATTCAATCCATCCTTCTTCTCCTAATACTTCTTCAACTCTTTTGGGCTCCTTCTATGACAAAAAGCAAGCAAACAGACAATTTTGCAAGTCTAGATGATTGTTTCTTTTGTGCAGAGACTTTGCAAAGAAACCTTGTTCAGTGAAGGTTTTAAGATTTTGAGTCTTGCTTCTTGATTGCACTTGGGGTATTCAAGTTGCCAAGTATTTGTTCTTTGGGATGATCTTTATGGATTACGGTGGTAGGAGCTGGACTTTCTATAATGATAGTTCCAAATTAGAAACATCGACATCCTTGAAAAAGTCATCAATGTTTTCATCATTTGTAGGAGTATCCATTTCTTCCAACGGCATGTTTGGATCATCCGGATAGTCGGTACTATCTAGTGGCTTAGCGGTGTTATCAAAGAAAGTATTGCTAGTTGAATTTGTGCTAGCAGGATTTCAAATGAACTAGCGGTGGTAACACTTGGCGTAGCAATGTTTTAGGAACTCCACTTTGCTTCACAATTTCTTCTATCGACATCGAGTTATCATCGGACAACTATTCCTTATCTTGATGATGATCTCCTTGTTCCCGAATCCAAATCATCATCATCGAGGGACCCTTCTTTTCAATGATGGGAGAGGCAGAACCGTGTTTCCACTTCTCAATCGGATAGAATTCTTTTGAAGATTGACTTCTTTAGAATTTGTTCTCGCATCGAATTCTTTTGTGTACCGCATCAACATTAGTGGATGTACCGCATGAATTGGCTCATAATTCATGGATTTTGTCAAGATATCAATATTAAAAAGCCAATATGGTCCTTTACTCTCAACACTAGGAGTTTCTTCACTAAACTTAACATGTAGGTTCTCTTCAACCCTTCTAGTCCTCCTGTTGTATACTCTAAAAGCCTTACTATTGAAAGAATAGCCAATAAAGTATCCATCGTCTGCCTTTTCCTCAAACTTGCCTAGGTGGTCTATGCTATTCAAGATAGTAACAGGACACCCAAAAAGGTTTTAGGAAATCTATCATAGGCTTCCTACCATGTAACAACTCATATGGGGTCTTGTTATGAGGCTTAACTACCTCACTTCTATTCTGCACATAGCATGTCGTGCCAACAGCTTCAACCCAAAAGGTAGTAGGTAACTTAGATTCAGACAATATTGTTCTAGCAGCCTCAATTAATGTTCTATTTTTCCTCTCAGCTACACCATTTTGCTGAGGTGTCCTAGCAACACTAAATTGTCTTTATATACCCTTTACCACACAAAACTGATTCATAACATCATTTTTAAACTCAATTCCATTATCACATCTGATTACTTTAACCTTATGATTTACTAGATTTTCTATCTTAGTTATGAAACTCTTAAGGATCTCACTAGTTTCACTCTTAGATGCTAAAAAGTAAACCCAAGAAAATCTGCTATAATCATCTGTGATAACTAGGCAATACTGCTTATGATTCAAACTCTTCACAAATGTAGGGCCAAATAAGTCCATATGTAACATAAACAGTGGTTGAGTTATGGTGTTCACAGTCTTGGTCTTACAAGAGGCTCTATGTTGTTTACCTTTTTGACAAGCCACACAAAGTTCTTTATTTTCAAAAACCTTAGAAGGTAAACCTCTAACTAAGTTTCCCTTCACCAATTTATTGATTGTTTTGAAATTTAAGTGACCTAACCTTCTATGCCAAAGTTTTGACTCATCAAGCGATGCCTTTGCAAACAAACAAGTTAAGGTCTGTTTATGAATGACATCTTTCATATTAAAGCAATATATGTTTTCTTTCCTAGAAACCCTAAGTTGCACATACTTATCATCGGGCATTTTAAAATCGGTGATAAAACCACACATTTAGTTTCCCAAAAGTACCAAATTCTTTTATCACACATTTGGGAAACACTTAACAAATTGTACTTGAGTCCTCGCACCAAATATACCTTCTCAAAGTCCAACTTTCCTATCTTTATTGTCCCTCTCGCCAACAATTTTACCTCCCTTGGATCATTGCCAAAAGCCACATAGCCTCTATCAAAAGCTTCAAAATCCTCAAGGTTGCTCTCATCCCATGTCATGTGCCCGGAGCAACCATCATCAAATATTCCTTTTCCTTTAGCTCTTCCCGTAGATTGCCCCGCACATGAAAATAGAAAAGTTAGTTCCTTTTGGGGACCCAAGCCAATACTGACTTGGGTCTGCCTTGTGCATCAACATAGTCAAATTTCTTTAAGTCCATTGATGCACTGCTGACATGTTCTAAGACCTTTGTCTTTGGTTTCCATTGCCAGCAAGCTGAGGGCTTAACAACATAAAAATGACTTCCAAACATTGTATCAGTTATCACTTTAGGCATAGCAAGGGTATCTGTTTTTGCCTTAGCAGTGGTAATATTTTGCTTAGCAGTGAAATCGTTTTGCTTGGCAGTGAAATCTGTTTTTGATCTAGCAGTTGGAAATCCTTTTGTGTTAGTGCGGTGATGAAAGATTTAGTTGTGCCATTTCTCATTAACACCGCTCTTGGAACCATGTCTTTATTAGGATGAGGATGAGTTTGTTTTGAAAAATTTTGATGGTTGATCCTCTTCCATTTGTTCCAAACAGTGGTTGGTAGTTATTACAATTTCTCTGTAAATTCTCAAAACTACCACATTGATAACAAGCCTTGTTAACAAACTTAAACTCACTTCCAATTTTATTTGTGATTAAGCCATTAAAGTTTCTTTGATTTCCCCTAGGTTTGTACTTGTTCATCTGTTCTTTAAGAATTTCATTATGCTCAACAATTGTCCTAGAGATATGTGTTCCAAATCTAGGTTTCACAAACTTAGCTTGTTTTGAATCAACTGATTTAATGTTTTCCTTTATAGATTGTGTTGACTCAGACTTATCATCCTCACTTTTTGACTCCCAATCTTCAATGATTGGTGCATCAGATGACTTTTCAATAACTTCCTTAGGTGACTTAGACTCACTATTTTCACCTACAGGTTTATTAAAACTAAACTCACTGTTGAAAGACAACTCAGTTCCAGGTGGTGCATAACCACTTAACATGGGTGGTGGAACTTCAGTGTACCCTATGCCAGAACCCTTTTTCATTAATTGACATCCAATAGACTTATTCACTAAATCAGAAGCATAAGTTAGTTTCTCAACCCTAATTACATGTTTCTCTTTATCATCTAGGGCTTCTTGTTTTACACTTTCAGCTTCTTCAAGTTTTTGCTTAAGCACATTGATTTCTCTATCCCTAATATCAACTTCACCACCTAGAATGTTAATCTTATCAACATATTCAAACTCACACTTTTTACTAAACTCAAGTTTTTCTTCTACATTTTTAAGTCCAACTCTATAACCTAAGTTATCCAATTCAAGTCGTTCAACTTCTTTTCTAAGACTCTCTATCACAGCTTTGAGACCTTCTAAAGTATCCTGACAAGATTTATAAGAACAAACAGAACTATTGGATATCTCAGAATCAGAACCAGATGATGATGAAGCATATGCCATGAGAGCAAAGTTGTGCACTTTGGAAGCTTCACTTGCAAGAAAAGCAGCATTGGGTCCTTCTTCAATCTGGTCACTCCAGTCATAGTCACCAATTCCATCTTGACCCACCAATGCTGAAGAAGGTTTTGGATCTTCAGTTGCCTTCTTGAAGTTTTCAACATTCCTCTTTGGAGCCCTACACTCCCTTGCAAAGTTCCCCTTCCTCTTACAGTTGTAGCACTCCATCTTGCTCTTATCAAACCCAGCTTTTCTTTGCCCATTGTATTTGATCTCTCTACCAGTTCTCCTCATAAATCTCCTAGCCTTCAAAGTGAGCATAGTCATCTCCCACTTAAGTTCAATTTCTTCAAGATCATCAGGGTCAATTTGATCCAAATCTTGATTCATCACTGAAGCATTGTTTGTTAGTTCTGCTAGAAAAGCACAAATGTCACCATCACTAACTTTATCACTAGCAGTGGTAACATTAGAGTTAGCCGTGGAAACTTCATAAGTAGCAGTGGTAGTTTCTTGAGAACTCATGTTGTTGGTAGACATAAAAGCAATGTTCTGAGTTGAATAGGATGAACTAGCTATATTCTTCTCAGACTCATAGACCTTTAAGTTATTGTAGAGATTATCCAAGGTCAGTTTTTTGAAGTCATCTTTGTTTCTCCAAACAACTGTGTGCATTTCCCATTTAGGTGTCAAGCTTCTAAAAAACTTGAGGTTGATGTCTTCTTGAGGAACTTTATAGTCAACCAATTTCAAGTGACTGATGAGCTTTTGTAGTCTGTTGTAAGTTCCATCAAGACTTTCTCCACTGAAAGCAGAGAAGTTTTTAAACTGATGCTTAAGCATGTTCTTCCTTGATTTTCTGGTAGCATCATTACCAGCAAATCTTTGTTCAATAGCATCCATCAACTCCTTGGCAGTCTCATACTCTTGAAAGTCCAATGAATACTCATTGGGTATTCCCATACTTAGAATACTATGAGCCTTGATCTCCAACTTCCTTTGAGCTTTATCAATTTCACTGACAATTCCAAGTGCTTTACCATCAGCACCAATCTTAGGTAGAGTATCACCTTTGACAATGACATCCCATATGTTGTAGTCAATCATACGAATGTATTGCATCATCCTCATCTTCCAGATCTCATACTTTCCCTGCTTTAGCATGGGTACATTAGAGGCAGTAACCATGTGAGTTTCGTCACTCATCTTGAACTTGTTGAATTAGAATAAATCTGAATCGAACACTTCTTCTTGATCAAAGCTTCTAGATCACAAGCTCTGATACCACTTGTTGATCCCAGTTGAGCAAACGATCTAATATAGAAGCTGACTAAACGAACACAAACAATTAAACACTATGCGGAATCTAGTGCTTAACCTTAAGAAGAATAACAATGATTATCACTAAACACCTCAATATATTATTAATATACGAATACTCTGAATAGTATTAGGTTTTACAACCTTGAAGTGTATCGACTCTAGATATCACCAAAATGTATATCTGACTCTAACCTAGGACCTCCTTTTATAGGCTAAGGAGTCCTTTACAATATACATTACGTATTCTACAAGATAAATATATTTACCATATTTATCTAATACAAAACATCCTACCCAAGACATTCTAGAATATTACATATTAAACCGACATAACATACTAGCAGTAGTTTATAACAATAGCAGTGGTACGCGACTTCTACTAGCAGTGGTTTGTCCTGAGCAGTGATTCCAATTCTTCTAGCCGTGGTATCTGTTGTACTGGCAGTGGTTCCATACTTAGAATAATTCTTGTTAGCAGAACCAAAAACCCAAAAGTGTATGATGTGGCGTTGATGTGGCATACCGATAACGTGTTATTGGTAACTTGCATACCTTGTGCTCTTACATTGAAAATGACAAAGAAAAACCTTGTATTTATTTATTTATTTTTTAATTTTGTTTGTACTTTTTTTATATATTTTGTTTTAAAGTTAAGTAAAATAAACACACTTAAACAAGCGCCATTTAAGTTATATTACTTCGGATATGAAATTTGAGTACAACTGATTTTAGCTTATTCAAGTTTTTCATTATTACAGCTTTGAGGGATGTTTGGCTGTGCATTTTTGTTAGCCTTGATAGTTTTTATTAGAAGTGATGGTCATTCACATTTAGGAACTTTGTATCGTGTGTTAGATATCGTATTAGAATAGTCAACGGGCTCGTGGATTGGAATAAGCTAAATGGCTAGAAGTTATGTTAAGCTAGCCTTGTATAAGTTGTCATCCAATCCATGTCCAACCCATATCCACGAAGCCCATGGCCAAGCCCATTAGGGCATATGTACTTGTACTATATATACCCCTCAAAGTCTCATTTGAGGGGTGTGCTTGAGTGTGTGTGTATGTGTGTGTGTGTGTTTTCCTTTGAATATACAACATCTTGTTTTCATCTTTCTCTCTACATACACGGTTTTATAACATCAAGTCACCATCTTTCTCTTAATCTTTTTTCTTTATTTAAGCATAACGTTTGTGTTTGTTTCGTGTGTTCATCTTGTGATAAGGTGGTATACGCGTAAGGTTGGTGTAAAACGTGGTCCTACAATTGGTATCAATCGCCTAACAATGGTTTAGGAGTGTTTTGGTTGAAGTTTTTTTGTGTTGTTACTGCGTAGTTTCGTTCTCAATATTGTCACGCTTAAAACTTTAATTTTGCACTAACATCTTCAAGATTCTTATGGTTTGAGGTTCTTATAGTGTTAAGGATTCTAGTTTTGGAAAAGTTCGAAGCTTTACGTGTTTTCTTGAGTTTTAAACTCGTATGTATTGGGTTGTTCGTTTCACGCATAAGCAAAAAGCTCTTTGGTGACAAAGGTCAAATCTTTCTTGGTATTTGAGTGTTTTGGAAGCTGTTTGTGCATCTGAAATCGTTGAAAATCGGGAATTTTTACTGGCGTAGAGCAGAAAGTCAAAACCCTCTTTTCTGGCGTGAAAAAGTCAAAACCCTATTTTTACGCATAAGTTTTACGCATAAACATTTGGTTAAGAATCTTCAAAAATCTAGTGATGTAAGCGTGTCTCGAATCGGTCTAGCTCATTTAAAGTCGATCAATTCAAAAGTGCGAACTCTACCCTCTATGTGCGATTTACATCAAAACTTATAAGCACATGTGAAGGGGTGTGCGAAAATTAATACTCTCAAGTATTCTTCTCACGACATGTCTCGTATAATCGATATTACGTATGTTTCTAGAAATGTCATTCAACAATGATACGGGCATGTACGGATGCTTGAGCGAGAGTTCTTTAAATGTTTTTCTAAAACATGTCGTTTCTCAAAATTTCTTCAAAGATGGCTTTCGTATACTTGATGCGAAACCCGGACTAAAATGATGACTTTTGATTATTTCAAATCAAAACTCGTGTTTTAAAGAAAAATCAGTGTACGCTTGATGCACTACATTTAAAGCGGTGAAATCATCATCATCTTGAGCACCTTTTTCAAGATTGTTCAAAAGATTTTCAAAATATTTTGTGCTCGAGATAACTCCTCTAAAACCCTTTAATTGACTATGCTTTATTAAAGGGGAGTATAAAACCAAAATGTTCCAAATTCATGCTTAAATCAAATCCGTTTGTCTCCCAAAAGATTCTAAAATGTTGTTTAATCCGTTGATATCAAAATATCACGAATATGCTATTTTTGAGGGAGGAGGCGTGATTAAAATGTGATCAAAAGTTTAATGTTCGTTGTTTGATTCTCAAAAGAGCTCGACTCGATCGTAACCATTGAATTGACGAGGAATCATGTACCATCTCGAGAAACTTTCTATGGACTTGACCGGGACGGGTAATAATTTCAAGCTAGTTCTCTAGTGATGTAAGCGTGTCTCAAATCGGTCTAGCTCATTTAAAGTCGATCAATTCAAAAGTGCGAACTCTACCCTCTATGTGCGATTACATCAAAACTTATAAGCACTTGTGAAGGGGTGTACGAAATTAATACTCTCAAAGTATTCCAAACATGTTTTCAATCATAAACACTTTGAGAGATTTTCAAGAAAAATGGTTTTATGGCAACAATAGGACGGTCATGGAATTATAAGGTGACTAAGGATAGGTAAATCCGTCCTATGATCCGCTTGAGCCGGAGGATCTACCAAGGACATCACAAATAGTTAGTATTAGAAGTCCTTAGGAATGATTGAAAAAAGGAGTAATGTGAGAAAGGAGAAAGAAGGGTTGAAGAATTAAAAGAAAAGTAATGAAAAGGGTGAAAAAAATAGCCCTCCATAATCAACCTTAGAGGCGAAACCGGGTTCAATTCATACACTCTTGGTTGTCACTAGATGACACTTGGTATTGAAGACAAAGGCGTCATGGACCCGGTGGACGCTGCACTAAACCTTCTAGCCACTCAATTCCTCTTAAAAGGTTTGTTTCATTCTCACTGGGAACCCTACATAATCTATCGACTTTCTCTTAGAGATCGTTGATATTGAAGAAGGAGACCTCTCCTAGTCTCGCTCGGGAAAACCAATATGCACTAATTGAGTCTAGAGCCACGAGATTCATCAAAAGATCTCATAGGAACACTTGACATGACATCGCTTGTTGTTCATCAATAAGGCACAAGTGATATATTCTAGAGTCCACGCAGATCTTAGCAATCGCCATAACATTTATGAGAAATTTCACATCTGTGATCTTCAATGATTGAATGGAAACTCTGCCGAGGTCAACATCAGCAGCCACCACGGCAGTCACCCGGTAACTCCCGTGGATTACGCTTAGTGTGTCTCAAGCGGTCTGATCATGGGGTGATGCTTGATTGTACCTCGACTCATCCGAGCGTAGATGTACTTGATATATCGCGTTATCTCACTTGTGGGACTCCAGTTCGAGAGCGGCCTTTGTGAGAATTAGAGCGTGTTTTCACACTATCTCGATAACACACTCAAGTTCAAACTTATAAAGTGGATTACTTCTAACCCATGTTTTTATGTTTTCTTCCTATGGATGCTTGCGGGAGGAAGAGATCGTCTGATTCTCCATGCTCATACCAATAACACATGAAAGTTCTCATCAAAATCAATGTCAAAGAATCAACAAAGTGTAAAGACTAGAGAACTACATCATTGGCAACCAAAAGTCAAATAGAAGTGTGAGCATGGTGGAGAAAGGCGTGGAGACACCTAACCAACGAAGTTGACAACGCGAACAACCACATTAGCGATCACAAAGCATGAAGGAACAATGAAACAAGACTATTCTATATCTACACACAAAGTTCAAGCTCGAGAAAAGTTAAGACCTAATCAAGTGGAGCATCTTTTGAATGACCACCTTACCAGGGAGATTATTGTATAATAGTTTTTATTAGAAGTGATGGTCATTCACATTTAGGAACTTTGTATCGTGTGTTAGATATCGTATTAGAATAGTCAACGGGCTCATGGATTGGACTAAGCTAAATGGCTAGAAGTTATGTTAAGCTAGCCTTGTATAAGTTGTCATCCAATCCATGTCCAACCCATATCCACGAAGCCCATGGCCAAGCCCATTAGGGCATATGTACTTGTACTATATATACCCCTCAAAGTCTCATTTGAGGGGTGTGCTTGAGTGTGTGTGTGTGTGTTTTCCTTTGAATATACAACATCTTGTTTTCATCTTTCTCTCTACATACACGGTTTTATAACATCAAGTCACCATCTTTCTCTTAATCTTTTTTCTTTATTTACGCATAACGTTTGTGTTTGTTTCGTGTGTTCATCTTGTGATAAGGTGGTATACGCGTAAGGTTGGTGTAAAACGTGGTCCTACAATTTTGAACTTGATTATTTGATTATCGAGTTTCGAAAATGCAATAATTTACTTTATGGTGTTTGGAATGGAAGAGTGGATAAGTTAATCTAACAACATGAAATAAATCTAATAAAACTTTTTCTAAGAGGTTAGGTAGGCGGTTGAGTAGAAGCGGAGAAGGAGACTAAGTCATCGGTCGTGTGGGATTGATTTCCTACTTCCGGTGAATGAGGGCCACTGGCGTCAACCTGTTGGAAGTGCTTACTAGATCCAATCTCACGGTCTTTCATTCGCTATTCGAATATCGGACGATGAAATGTCTGAAAGGTGGTCTTCTCCTTTCCTTTACAACTACTTCCCGGCCGGTTGTGACTCGTATGGCAGAAATGTTATTAGGCTCCTAGCTTTACCGGCGGTAGGAGGGTTAAAAGACGGTGCATGAGCGAAGTAGGATCCTCTTTTTTTGTATCTCATCGACGATATTCTTTGGTTTTGGTACATAACAATTTGCATAAGCAAAGTCGAATATTGTTCAATCCTTTAATTAACTCTAAAATTATATATATATGAAAAAAAAAAAAAAAAAGTACAAGATTTTTTTGTCATTCCCAATGTACCTTTTAGGTGAAGTTGAGTAGATGCTTAAGTTGAGTAGTTTGTGGGCCATGGGTGTTGTACTTTTGCATATGGGTAGTGTACTTTTTATGTGAAGTTGAGTAGATTCTTAAGTTTAGTAGCCATCGGTTGAGTAATTTGTGGGCTACCTAGAAAAATATATTTTATTTAGAAAGTGGGACACTTGTCAACATTTGACTGGAGTTGAGTAGTTGAGTATGACCAATTTAGAAATATGGTGAAAAAGTGACCATACATTAGACTACCAAAAAGATTTTGTACCCTTTTGGTGTAAATTAAACTAACAGAATATCTGCGCGATTTGTTGGCTGATACTTTGTAATTAAATTTTTTTTTTTTTTGATAATATATTTTCATGATAATTTTATAGAAAACGGGAATTTTAGATTATATTAACTTCAAATAATAACAAACTATATTATAATAAAAGTATGTGGTGCCATTTAAAAAAAATATTATGTTAAAAGTAGATATAAAAGAACATAGACATGTCATTTAATTTTTTTGATAGATTATATTAAGAGTAAAATACACGTTAGATTCTGTCTTGTCTTAGCATCACGTATCGCGATAGTCAAAAGCAGTGTTTTATAGTCTAAAGTCCTGGCCGAATTGTGAAGTCGATGTAACTTTTACGGTTGTACATCGAGGGTATAATAGACCATTCACAATTATAACATCCTTAGTTAAATCTTCAACCCATCTTGCGTCTGAATGAGTCCACACAATCTGTAAAGCATCTCTCTACAAGATTGTTATACATCCTCGGACTGCAATGGATAAGAAACAACAGATTATCAGCAAAAGTTCAATTTTAACCGCCAATTTAGAAGTTGTACTTTTTTTATAAATATAAAGGTTGTTATAACCTTTTTTTTTAATTAATTTAACCATAATTGAATCTAGTTCTTAGTTTATTCCTGTTAACAAAATCTGGAAACCTCTCGTCTGGATGGCATCTTACTGCATATCTCCATAGAAATTTATGCAAAAATCAAACACCCAAACACAATAATATCCATGAGATATAGATATCTGTAATCCTAACTCAAAATCACGTCAAAGTAAAGACTAAACACAACTTCAATTCAAGTGGAGATCGAGAATTGCAAATTGATTTTGTGCAGGATGTTTTAGGAAGGACATGGTGTTAATGAACAACATGGAGCCAATTTATCAATTTCTGTTCAGTTGTTTTCGGAGAAGGCTAACTTTAGTTTTGGCCTGAAAAGATATGTTTTGTTCACCTCTCTTACTAGTTTTTCATTGATGACTTAAAGAAATTTATTTATAAGTGTGTGTTCTTGGCACAACTAGGATTAGGCATGCCACAAAGGCACAATGTTTTAAAACAAGTACTAACCATTAACTTGTTTAACATGTCATATTTTGCATATAATGATAGGGAACAAAAAGAGGTAAAAATAGAAAGTGCAAATTAAAGAGTAAATGTTCGTTCCATTTTTTAGCACCTTTTCCTATCAATTACTATCAAAAATAAAGTTCCTAGATCATATACAGGTACACAATGGAAAAAATAAAACAAAACGCCAGCAGAGACAGTAGCAGGCCAGTTAAAGCTTACAAAAATGGGATACGACAATTCAACTGAACATGCTAGTGCGTGTATGTTGTACTGAAACACAAGAGCATGCATAGGATCGTTTATTAAAATTCCATATCTGATTATTGAATTTTCAAGTAAGCAACACCCAAACTGTTTATTGAAAATTGCTTATCAAATGTATCGAAACACGATTATAACATGCCTTAGTTGATTGAAGAGGCATAAAAGTGTTCTTGAGAACCTAATATATTATATATTATCTATGAAGATATCATGATTAACTTTTCTGGATCACCACTTGAGAGTTCAGTGAAGAGCTTCAAGATCTTACTACTTCAAGAAGATTAATAGTGTTTGGTTGGGTTAGATTTAAGCTAAGGCGTGTTATAATTGTAAATGGTGCATTATACCCTCGATGTCTGTGCAAAAGTTACGTTGACTTTTGCGATCACGGTCGAGGACTTGTTTAGAATTTAAAACACTTGTTTTGGACCACCGGCGATGAAAATCCAAGTTTTGGTTCAACGTGATGCGTCTTGTCTGAGATTAAGGGACGACGGTGTATTTTACTCTTATATTAATTTTATTACATGAATATTTTGTGTATTTAATAAGAGTATTTTAAAAATTATTCTAATATTTTATTTGATTTGTATCATGTGGTTTATTGATTATATTTTTGCATTGAAGGTGTTTTTAACTTTTTATGATTACATTAATTGAATGTATTAAATATATATGTTAGTGCATAAGTTAATTGTATAACATGCATGTATAATTGTATTGCTTAATAGTTAATTTTGAAATGGTCTTTGTCTATTATATGTAGTTAATGGAAATTTTTGCTAAAGTCGCAAAAAAAATCACAAAATGACAAGGTTTGATTGGTGTATTTTGTTATAGTTTCTCTTTTCTGCATAGCTAAGCCAATCAAACCACGTATTTCATTTTGTGAATGTTGTTTTGGAAGCTAATATAGATCATTTAATATCTCACACAATTCACGGCTATCTCAAACGAGACTTTATCAAACAATTTCTTAGTTGACGAGTAACTCACACAGAGTTTCGGAAAAAGGCTCTTTAGTAAAGGGGGTGATACATACACCACTCTTTTTTATGCACACACATCATATTTTGTGCATGACAGTGTTGTATGATATTTTATACAGCTTGTACATGATGGTATATTTATTAAATAAAATGATATGCATATCAACACATTTAGTAAAAAGGTTTTTTTATTTTATTTTTAATTTAAAGACAGTTAATATAATTAAAAGGTGATTGTGACATCAAGTTTTGATTTAAAAGTGAAGTTTAATTATTTATTTTCCAAATGAGTTATTAATAGCTTAATGTAAGAAAAGAAAAGAACATGCATCATTATTTACTAGTAGGGTATCCGTGTAATGCGGCGGTGGGTATTCTGTGACTAAAATTGTCAGCGAACAAATGTTATTTTGTTTTGGACTGCTGGATTTTAGATTTATGATTTGGAAGATTAATTAGATTGTATATTGTGGTTAAATAGTTGTATATTTTGGTGAAAATGGTATTTTTAGTAGTTTATTTATTGTATGTGTTGAATAGTATTTTTTAGTTTTATTTGTGCTTTAAATACTTGTAAATTATGCTTATTTACTTATATTTGCTTAAAAATATATTTTTAGTTTATTCATGTGTGAAAGCTTAATTATATTGTATTTTGTGGTTAAAAAGTTGTATTTTTGAATGAAATGTGTTTTTAATAGTGTATTAATTGTATTATATAAGTGGTGTATTTTTAGTTTGGGTTAATTCCATATATACCCAATTTAAATATTAAAATGACATATTTCCCCAACCAAAACACTAAAAGTCATATATACCCAATTTAAACAACAAATTTGTCATATTTACCTATTTTATTATTAAATCAATTAAAATTCAATATACATTATACCCTCTTAGAAACACATCTCCAAGTGACAACAATAATCAAACAACAAACTAATACATAAAAAACACTATACATGTTAGATTATACCCTTCTTAGAAACACATCTCCAAGTGACAACAATAATCAAACAACAAACTAATACATAAAAAACACTATACCTGTTAGAGCCAACGGAAGCGCTCCACACCAAGTTTCTCTAGTAAAGGATGTTAATGTATTACTCCGTATAATCTAGTGAATGAACTCGCAATAGTTTGGCAATTAAGTGTAACAGTATTCATTTTATCCTTCTACAAATCATTCGTATAATTTATGAATTTGGTTACTTTATTTATCTCAAAGAAATTGCAGTTTGCGAACCAATGATCACAATGTTCTTTATTTCATACGGGGCTTTTCCTTGGATATTTGACGCCAATTGAGAAGCCAAGGGTGAAATAGTCTATATATATTTAAATTCGAATTATTAAGATTTTTAAAATGAATAAATTTGTAAAATGGGTAGATATGACAATTGTTGTGTTTAAATTGGGTATATATGTCATTATGGTTTTTGGTTGGGTAAATGTGACATTTAAAGGTTTAAATTAGGTATATATGGAATTCACCCAAAAAAATCACTGTTACGACTAGTGGAGATAGTCAAAGTAGTGGTTTGACTACAGCTAGTAGGAGTGACTATATGGGTGATCTTTGTTTAAAGAAAAGAATAATGGCACTTGGTACAAAAGTGGTGTTGCAAAGACCAAGATCAAGAATCACAAAGCAAAGGAGGAAGCCTAGTGTAGAAGAACAAGTTGCTTATTTGTTAATGTATTAAAAAAAATAATAATAAAAAAATAGAGTCTTAGGTCTGCTCACTTCAAATAGGGTAGTGTTAGGGTAGAATTTGGTAGTTTTGATTTGGAGGATTTTATTGGATAGATGTGATGTGTGACAGGGTATTAAGTCTGGCTCACTCCCCTTATAATGGAGAAGACACTTTTTCCTATTTATTATTTTAAGACCACCATAAATAAATTTTAAGAAAATCTACCTTATAAACATTATTTACTAGTATCTAAAGTACACATTGTTGTTTAAATTGGGTATATATGACTTTTAGTGTTTTGGTTGAGGAAATATGTCGTTTAATATTTAAATTGGGTATATATGGAATTAACCGATTTTTTTTGTTTTTATCATCTTTTGTTGATACACCCAAAAGTGCCCTTCTCCTCTTTCTACTTCTGATCCCACAAGCATTGCATAAAGACTGCATATATTAAACCAACGTTCCAAAATTTGAAATCTTTCCATGTTCACCGATCGGGCTGTGAAGCCGAAATCTTTACCCGATTGCACTACCCGATTTACTCGGGATGGTGTTACCGATCGGGTTAGGGTACCCGATCACCACTCCCTCCCCCCTAAGTAGTATAGATAATTTCATAACTTTGAAGTGATTAAACTACTATTTTACGCAAGGACGGAGCATAGTAGGGCAGGAAGGGGTTGTGGGCTTGTGGCCCTCCAAATTTTGTACCACTAAGCTTTATTTTTTGTAGTTTTGTATATTTCTAAAATATTAGTATAATTGTAAAATAATTATAGGTTTAGCCCTCTCAAAATTATTACGACTACATTTTGGCCCCTCTAATGATACTGCTCAAGCTCCGTCTCTAATCCTTCTAGAGATATATTATGTCGAATCATAGTGTTTAGAATATTGCAAATAGCATATAAATTCTGCACCAAGGAATATAATGATATACATATGCAGGTATTATGTTGAACCAAGACAACCTTAGGAATAATTATTGAACATCGTCAATCACAAAACTGTCAATAATCCTTGAACGTGTCATGAATTGAACAACAACAAAACTATAAATCAGATCCATGTCAGTTTAAATACATGGTTCAGACAAATCGAATTTTGCATCTATTTCTTTTCTAAAATTAGTGTTGTAACTAGATTTGGTGTTGCTGGTATTTTAGCACATCTGCCGTGTTCAAATCAAACTCCTTGCAGATGTCTTTTAATGTACACTTGCTAACCTCATTTCCATCTCCAACAAGTCTTTCAAGCTCCTCCGATGCCTGCATTATCTGCACACGCACAATTTTTACACATTACATAAAACCCGATAGTCCATTATAACAAGAGAGAAAGATGTAATTTACCAATGGAGGATCCTGTGAACTGTCAGTTTCCTTATTTGAACTGTTTTCTGCTGCTTTATTCTGATTCTTGGAGGAATCTGATACCAGCTCAAGAAGTTTCTCACTTCCCTGAAGATAAAGAAGATGGTCAAGTATCCATCACAACATAATTTGATTTAAACAAATCACAAAAGGAGGTTTGGGAGGTGCATAAAATCATAGGTAGAGTTTGGTTTGCACTAAGGAATAACTATGAGCATGGGTTTATGGGAAATTGGAATCATTATTGTGGAGTATGCCTAATATTATGGGTATCAGACTATCAACCCATACCTATATAACAAACATATTCAAACACTATGAAATTCATAAGTATAAAATTGGTCGAGGCGACCAAGCTGGTGGACTGGGTAACATCGTGGCTTCAATGCGATCGATAATCCAATGTCTACAAAACAAAGTGCATCTAATAATGTACATGAGTTTTAGACCAAATAACTATACACTATGTAGGCAACTTAGAGCTAGAGGGCAATCGTCGGGTTTTCTTTCTTAAACAAGATGTTATTGGGTTGCCATATCAAGCATACACTCAATAACACCATAATAACTTAAAGATCATTCCCAACTATAAATGTTATATATATAGGCACAAAGGGGTTCCATAACACACTACCAAAAATACCTCACTCACTCAAAAAAAAAAAGACAAATAGCACTCGCCAACCCACCGACGAATATCCCAATGGCATGGCAATGGCATTACAGGAGGTGTAGTATGGCTATGCCATTGGGCACCAAAAATCCCAATAACATGTTATTCATCACTTGCACCGTGTGCTCGAAGACTTTGACCGACTATAATCCATCTAACACACGATCAGTCACTAATCGTGATTTGGTATTCGGTTACTAGCCCTTTCAGCCAAACTATGAGCTTGTCACATTCAAAAAGGGCGACTGTCTTCCTATTCAACAATATAAATAACTGCAATAAACCAGTTTCACTCGTTGGAACATCATTAAAGAGATATACGCATATTAGCTCTATAAACAATATGAATGCAATTCCGCTTGGAATAGGGGAACACCTTGAATACATGGAATGCTGATATAGTGATATCAATGTGTAGACAGTTAACCATACTTGTGCTGCAACAGAAAACCACACACACATTTTCAGCCCCATTAATGTGCAGGTATGCTCGTATGTTTTATTTATTTATTTATTAGGAATGTACACTCGAACCAGAACAATCTCAAGCTGCTTTTAAAACATGATTTTAAGTGTTTCCATCTAGGCTTGCACTCCAATCGAGTTTATCTAACAAAATCACTAGTTATCGATTCGCAATCTGTATAAGAATGAGATGGTTTGTAATAGGCATAGATCAAAAAGGAAAAACATGCATCGTCGTCATCACTTACTTTATACTTTCAACGTGAAACAACAATGGCTACTACTACAACTACTTCTACAAATCCTCTTCCTCTACCTCTTCGTCTTCATCTTCATCGTCATCTTCTTCAGCGTCTTCATCTTCTTCCGCGTCTTCAATTTCATCATCAACTTCAACCAGCCTCCCACAAACCCATCTTCTTCCTTTGCTTCCTTTTTCCTGTTTCTCACCATCTGCTCCCACTTCCTTCATCTTTAAACTCAAATCACTCCATAATGACGATGTCGACGACGAGGATGATGATGATGATGATGATAGCTTTACATGCTCCATTCCATTCACATTCGTCTCTAAACACGCCTCACCAAACTTTGCAGTTTCTACAGCTCCATTCACTCCTATTTGTTTTCTCTCACTTGCATCCTCAACTATCTCCTCCTTGTCAGGAACAGCCCCTGCAGATCCACTGTTACCCGTCTCTATAGACTTGATATAGCTAATAGCTTCAGCAATCAACTTCCTTGTTTCAATTAGAGATGCTTCAGCCATTGGGCTCTTTGCTGCAGCCGCCTCTAACGCCTCTGCAGCTCTCTGGGCTTCACCAATTAAAATACTGATAAAGAAAAAATGATTCAATATCAATACACATGTTTTAGCTGATCTGAACAAAGATTGTATAGAAAGTAAACTCACTTGGCTCTTAAAATAGCTTCACTTATTTTGGGATCAGAAGCTGCTCTTTGTGCTCGGATACTCTTTATCATCTCTAACTTGTATCTAGCTTGTGGGTCCTTAAATCTGGCATGCGGTTGTGGTTCCTTTACAGGACCGCTACTGGTCTTCACCTTAGGCCGTTGACTTCTCATTCGGGTGTCAAACGAACTTTCTCTCTTCTTCACGGGTTTTTTGGGTTCCTTCTTAATCCCCCATTCTGGATCTCTAGTGTCGGGATCTTTGCCACGGTGTTTTGCTATCCCACTGTATACCCGATCACGGTATGCCTGCTCCCATGTAGAGTAAATTAATAATTTCCAGGATCCATGATGCGTAATAAAAACATGGGTTTTATGCATATAGCAATAACATAAATTTTTATCTGTCCCATTTTAGTTATGGTACTATTTTTTGCCATATAGATGGCTTCCTCTTCTATTTGGTCATTTTGTACATCCGGGGTCATTTAAAAATGTCATATACTTGTATATAATATGAAAATACTATGATTACAAGTTACAAAAAGACCCAACAAAGACACAAACCATAACTTAATAAGTCATGTACAAAAAACAGTACAATGACCAATACGGGGCACATGAAAAAGTATGTCCGTATTTTATGTTAAAAAACCTAAAAACTTACAGGGTCAGCCCATTTGGCAGCAATGGCTTCTGAGATTTTCTTTCTTTGTTCAAGGGTCTTGGGTGCTCTTACTCCTGGGCCAGATCCGCGTTTCTTCCTTCTTGATTCAATACCCTCTCGAAATTCCTTATCAAGTTGCTTGCTCATTATCTCATAGGAATTCCACTGAAGCTCTTCCTCACCATAAAGCCCCTTTCTAGAAGCCTCTGCAATCAAGTCAAGCCATTCACGATGGCAACGAGCTATCATCCTACGGGTGAAACGACGTCTATCCCATGTTTGCCGCACTGCAGCCGCAATCTTTTGTCTTGTTTCACGACTGCATAAATATTGTAAGGGGTTAAGCGATTAGTATCAACATTAACATAAGACAGTTAGAAAACGGTATTGGAAAATGGGGATGAAAAGACACCAACGTTTGATTATGTATTCCCTTCATCAGTTTCTTCTTGACCTGCATAAACAGAAGTTGTGAATATGGATTGGTTCAGACTTATGACAGATATACATACAATACAAGGAAGAGGAAAAGAAACATCAGGACAACTGCTACCACACAAATATTTGTTTTGTAGCTTATTTTTTTGCCTTAGATCTATAAAACAAAATCACCTCAGGATTACGCATAGCAATCTTGGTTCTCTCACGTATCTTCTGCCGGGTCTCTGCAAAGATTTTAATGTTAGGAGGCGTTTGACACTGCTTTTGAGAAGTTACAGTACGATCATTTTCTTTCAGGCCAAAAACGTTTCTGGTGTTTGGGTAAAGTGAAACTAATAATCTGGCTCGGAAATCAATTTATCAGTAGCTAACGCAAAACAGATCTGATCAACTAGCATGTAACTTCTTAAATTATAATTTGCCAAATACTCTTAATAGATTATTCGACTTACACAACTTTAAGCGCATGAGCACTAGGTACTACAGCCTGCTTTAATAGCTGAATATCTAACTATTTAGGGGCCATTTTGCACGTACATACTTGATAACCAGAATTTGTCAAATACACCATAGAGTTTATTTAGATTGTCACAACTTAAATTAGCACAAGCACTATGTACTAGAGCCTGTTTCAGAAACTGGCTATCAAACTATGTAGGGTTAATTTTACACGTAAATACTAAAATAACCGGAATTTGCCAAATACTCGATACAGTTTATCTTGATTCTCAAAACTTTAAGCAGCATTAGCACTATCTACTGCAACCCATTTTGTTAGCTGATTATGTAACTCTTAGGGGTCATTTTACAGAAAAAAGTCGCCAAGTTTGTCACAACCTGTGTCTATTAGAGCCTATTTTGCTGGACGGTTATCCTAGTATCTAGGGTAATTTTACATTTAAATCCTTAACCAAATTTGCTAAATACTAAAACAGTTTATGCAACAGTCGTTTGCTATCTAGTGCAGCCCGTTTCCTGAGCTAATTATCTGATTGTTTAGCAGTCATTTTACATATCAATAAACGAGCAACAGCAGAAGCCTCAAACTGATTATCTAAAGCAACTTAAACGTAGTCTATTACATCCGGTTTCCTATGCTGATTATTTGATGTTTTAGGGACCATTTCACACGTAAATCTTTAAATACTCATTACTCGCCAAATACACAAAAACATTATCTATTTGTCGCAACTTCTAGCAGCATAATTAGCTGATTCCAATTCACAGCGGAAACACTAACAAACATCCAAAACATGTAATCAATCAATCACAGCACCTGGACTGTGCTTAACACCCTTATTCCACGCCTCCCGTCCTTTATTCGCCTTCGATATCCTATTCCGTCTCAACAACTCCTTCTCATCATAAACTACCTTATCCGTCTTATCCTCCTCAACCGAATTCGGCACCTGTTGGATTACCACACTATCATTCTCCTTATCAGAACACAACGGTTCAAGCGTAGCAACTGCTTTAATCATCAATCTACCACCGTGGCACACAGGAACCTCGCCATACCACCACCGGAACATTCTCCGGTTACCCGAAAACAATGAAACATTTTTATTATTATAATGAATTCGGTTTAATCCTATTGAATACAGGTTGTTGTTCCTGAACGAATATTGTACTGTAGCAATATCTGCAAAAAAAAAAAAAAAAAAAAAAAAAAAAATTAGTTAAGTTAGTTAAAATAGTTGAAGTTAGGGAGTGTTTGGATATAAGCTTTTTGATGACCTTATTGGCTTATTCAAAAATAAAAAGAAGCCAATAAGCTCATTATGCATGGCTTATGAGGTTGAGCTTGTGGCCTACAAGGCCATAGGCTCTAAAGTATATAAGCCATAAAAAACGGAGCTTGCTTCTTTTTATTTTTGAATAAGCCAATAAGGTCATCAAAAAAGCTTATATCCAAACACCCCCTTAGTTGAGATATTAGTGATGGTACCTAATAAAGGGGGTGTTTGGATATAAGCTTATTTGATGGGCTTATCGGCTTATTCAAAAATAAAGAAGCCAATAAGCTCATTTTACATGGCTTATGAGGTTGAGCTTGTGGCCTACAAGGCCATAGGCTCTAAAGTATATAAGCCATAAAATTGAGCTTATTGGCTTCTTTATTTTTGAAAAATCCAATAAGGTCATGAAATAAGGTTATATCCAAACACCCCCTTAGTTGAGATAAAAGTGGTGGTACCTAATAAAGGCATGAGGAGGACATTCAGTCAGGAAAAGAGTTGAGTGTGTGAAATAGTGTGTGTGAATATGATTGACATGAAAGGTGAATAATAATAATAATTAGGGTTTGGGTTTTTACAGGTTGTTGAAGATGAAGATGAAAAGGGGAGATAGCCACACACACAATACACACAGGTTAGTAGAAAAGATAACGATATTTTGCTCACTATCTTTTTTTCTTTTTTTGTTATTTTTAGATTTTTATCTTTATATAATGTGAAAAGTTTTTTTAACTAAAAACTTTAGTGGTAACTAAAGTTTTTAAGATCGGGATCTTACCTCGAATCGTTTTCGTTTTCGTTTTTGTTTAGTGACAGGATAGTCGCCGCCGTATTTCGCAATTACCGTGCTAGTTTTATCTTATATAATAAAAGATTAAGTCCCATGTCATAAATGTTAAGTCTTAAAGTTGTAAATATTTAATATACTTCTTCCGATTTTAGGTCCTTATATCGTCTAAACTCAAACACTTGCTACTTCCGGTTTCAGGGTATGTGGACTATTGGCGCTGGTTTCTTACATCTGATGGAGTGTTCTCGGTTAAACATATCATAGAGCTAATAGATGAGAAAACTCTTCGGTCGGTCGCATATGTTGAAGAA
This sequence comes from Chrysanthemum lavandulifolium, assembly GCA_022545495.1. NCBI lineage: Eukaryota > Viridiplantae > Streptophyta > Magnoliopsida > Asterales > Asteraceae > Chrysanthemum > Chrysanthemum lavandulifolium. The sequence goes on along the minus strand of CM040238.1, from coordinate 45,310,785 downwards.
ACATCTTAATATAAGTCCATGCCTCGGAAAGTAAATGTCTTTATATGGAGATTAAAATATGATCGGATCACGGTGTCAAGCTGCCCCTTGCCTTGAAAGAATTCACACACGACCACCAGGATTTCCCAAAATAAGGGACTCAGGTCGTCTAACAAGGCATGCGACCTATATATTCATTGTCTGTTGTGCAAACCCTTCCTCATGCATCTATTCATGTGAGCGGAACGAGAAAAAGGGAAGGAAAATGGAGAGAGAAAGAGCAGATGAATATTATCCCTTATGTCGAACACTGATTCCTAACTATTGATAGAAAGGCAGCTTGGTTATAGCCGTTATGAACAAGGGCTAATTTTTTTAAAAAAACATCATAGTTGTTAAAAAAAATCAACTTTAGAGTAGCAAACTAAAAAAAATACTCTTGTTAACACTAATGTTGATATTTTTGTCTTATATGAGTAGTAAAGACAAAAAAATATTATGTGATGACCATTTTACCCATAGATTTTTGAAAATTCCATCCACCGTCCTTAAGGTAAATTACATAAATGGTCTTGCGGTTTAGCGAAAATTGCATTCACAGTCCCTAATTTGTTTTTTCGAAATTTTTTTGTTGAAATTTTTTTTCGTCACATGTGTATTTTTTTTGTCACAAGTGAAAATTTTTATCGGGAATTTTTTTTAGAATATATTACGAAAAAATATTCAGGATTTCTTTTTCACATGTCAAGAAAAAAAAATATTTCAGAAAAAATAATTTCGACAAAAAATTACGAAGAAAATAAATTGAAAAAAAATTCGAAATTTTCTTACGCCAAAATTTTCGACAGGGACCATTTATGTAATTTAGCCTAAGAACGGTGAATGCAATTTTTGCTTTCACATGTCACGGAAAAATAAATTAAAAATATTTCAGAAAAAAAAATTAGACAAAAAGATTACGAAGAAAAAAAAATTGAAAAAAAAGTTCGAAAAAAAAGTTGGAAATTTTTTTTTTCCAAAATTTTATTCAAACGACAGGAATCATTTATGTAATTTAGCCTAGCGACGGTGGATGCAATTTTCGCAAACCCACAGGGATCATTTATGTAATTTGAAATGGTAAAAATGTCATACTACTCACATAAAAAAAAAGTGTCAACATTAGAGTTTATAAGAGTATTTTTTTTAGTTCGATAATCTGAAGTTGATTTTTTGACAACTATGATGTTTTTTTAAAGAATTTGTCTTCACCTACCGCTAGTAGTCTTCCTTCGGAATTCTACTGAAAAGGTCCCCCCCCCCCAGGTTTGTTTTAGCAACTTACCCTAAGGTCCATTGGGATAGATTTACATTCCACGTTATGCTACGAGAATGCAGTTGAAATAATTGATCACATTATGACTCAATGTTCTTTTGCTTTTATTGTTTGGTCGAAGATTTTTTTGTTGTGGAATATTGGTTGTTTTAATGGTTCATCCTTATTAGATATTTTATCCTCTGACGGTTTGGTGTCATCCAAACTTGAGAGCGTGTGGCAAGCCATCAATTGGAGTTCTTTGTATCTGATACGGAAAGAGCGTGATAGCAACTTTCTTGTTTATGCTTTGCAGGCCTGTAGTTTGTGCCTCATAGACTATGGGTCAGCTCTCTCTAGTTTCATGTGGGTTTTTAATATATGCTATTGCTTTTCTAAAAAAAACTTGGTGGAGCTTGTTAGGACCGTTTAACATATGGATTTATGTGGTTTGGAGGTCTAGGTTGGTGGAAGAAGATGAAGATCTTCATCCTTTTTAGTGAGAGAAACTAGAGAGAGGGAGGAGAACACACAAAGATGAGTTTATTGAAACAAGAAACAAGCACTAACTAAATGCTTCACCTCACCCCTCATGGAGAGTCATGAGGCGTATTTATAGGCTCAACAAACCTTAACTTTTCCACTTAAACGATACTAGTCCCTATGGGCAAAGTATACTACGCATCTAGTCCAATTCACGTAAGTGACGTTATCTTTATAAAAGAGTGAGGCTAACAATCTCCCTCCAAGATACCGTCACACGTGAATGGTTACAATGAGACCTATAAATACAAAACAAAGTAAATTACAATAGTAATGAACAATGTTGACTTTGTTGAAGCCTTGAGTCTCGTAGTCTAGATCTTGAGGCAAACTTGAAGTTCTCCTTCCGACGATCTCGGCATTTGATCTTTGGCGCTGACGTCACAAATCCTTGTAGCTCTGAACTTCAACCGTAACGGTCTAGTTAGGTTATTACTCCCTTCTATATAGTGAGCCTTTTTTCTTTCTTTTGCTCCCTCCTGAACCGACAACACTCTTCCAACATGCAGCGGAGAAAGTAGACTTGTAGCACAATGGTTGTCGTTCTGGGAACATCATAACAACATAACTCACTTAGTATTGCATCCAAGTTGGTAAAAACCCCCGATGTACACACACTACTTCTCTTTCTTCAGTCTTAAGCACAAAGCCCTTCGTAATCCAATCACGGAAGATGAAATACCAACTTCTCCCTCCTGATGGTTGCGAGCTATCGGAATCATCATAATGTTGCGTACATACCGTATTACCTGGCTCTGATACCAATTGTAGGACCTTAAATATATCAACCTTATACCACAAATACCACGTTTACCACTTTACGCGTAGACCACGAAACACAAACACAAACTATGCGTAGAAATAAAGAAGGAAAGATTAAGAGAAAGATGGTGACTTGATGTTATAAAACCGTGTATGTAGAGAGAAAGATGAACACAATATGTTGTATATTAAAAGGAAAACACACACACACACACACTCAAGCACACCCCTCAAATGAGACTTTGAGGGGTATTTATAGTACAAGTAACATGATGACCTAAGGCTTGGCCATGGGCCTTGTATGGGCTTCGTATGGATTGGATTGGACATGGATTGATATAAGGCTAGCTTAACTAAACTAATACCCATTTAGCTTAGCCCAATCCACGAGCCTGTTGACTATTCTAATACGATATCTAACACACGTTACAAAGTTCCTAAATGTGAATGACCATCACTTCTAATAAAAACTATTAAGGCTAACAATCTCCCCCTAAGGGGTGGTCATTCAAAAGATACTCCACTTGATTAGGTCTTTACTTTTCTCGAGCTTGAACTTTGTGTGTAGATATAGAATAGTCTTAATTCATTGTTCCTTCATGCTTTGTGATCGATTAATGTGGTTGTCTGCCGTTGTCAACTTCGTTGGTTAGGTGTCTCTACGCCTTTCTCCACCATGCTCACACTTCTATTTGTCTTTAGGTTACCAATGATGTAGTTCTCGAGTCTTTAAACTTTGTAGATTCTTTGACATTGACGAAGAATCATCTTAAACTTTTGTTGCCTTTGATTTTGATGAGAACTTTCATGTATTGTTGGTATGAGCATGTGGAGAATCTGCACGATCAATCCGCTTCGGAGCTTCCATAAGAAGAAAACATAAAAACAGGTTAGTAATAAGCGGATTCCGGCACTTACAAGTTTGAATTTCGAGTGTGTTAACAAAGATATTGTGAAAACACGCCTCTAATTCACACAAGGGCCGTGCTCGAACCTGAGTCCCACAAGTGAGATAACACGATATACCAAGTACATCTACAATTCGGATGAGTCGTTGAAGTACACAAGCATCACTCCACGATCAGACCGTTTGAGACACACTAAGCGTAATCCACGGGAGTTACCTAAGTGACCGCCGTGGTCGCTTGATGTTTACCACGACATGAGTTTCCATTCAATCATTGAAGATCACGGATGTGAAACTTCTCATAAATGTTCGGCGATTGCTAAGATCTGCGTAGGACTCTAGAATATATCACTTGTGTCCTTATTGATGAACAACAAGCGATGTCATGTCAAGTGTTCCTATGAGATCTTTGGATGAGTCTTGTGGCTTTAGACTCAATAGTGCATTTTGGTTTTCTGGCGGAGACTAGGAGAGGGTCTCTTCTTCAATATCAACTATCTCTAAGAGAAAGTCGATAGATTATGTAGGGTTCCAGTGAGAATGAAACAAATCATTTTAAGAGGAATTGAGTGGTGGAAGGTTTAGTGCGAGGCGCCACCGGGTCCATGACGTCTTTGTCTTCAATACCAGTGTCATCTAGTGACAACCAAGAGTGATGAATTGAACCGGTTTACGCCCTAAGGTTGATTATGGAGGATATTTCTTTTCATCCTTTTGCATTACTTTTCTTTTTAATTCTTCAACCCCTTCTTTCTCCTTTCTCACACTACTCCTTTTTTTAATCATACCTAAGGACTTCTAGTTCTAAACTATTGGTGATGTCCTTGGGTAGATCCCTCCGGCTCTGGCGGATCATAGGACGAATTTCCTATCCTTAGTCACCTTATAACTCCATGATTGTCCTATTGTTGCCATAAAACCATTTTTCATGAAAATCTCTTAAAGTGTTTATGATTGAAAACATGTTTGAAACATTCCGAGAGTTTTATATTTTCATAAACACTCCCCCTTCACATGTGCTTATATGTTTTGACAGAAATCTGCACATAGAGGGTAGAGTTCGCACTTTTTGAATTGATCGATTTTAAATGAGCTAGACCGATTCGAGACACGTTTACATCACTAGAGAACTAGCTTGAAATTATTACCCGTCCTGGTCAAGTCCATAGAAAGTTTCTCGAGATGGTCCATGATTCCTCGTCAATTCAATGGTTACGACTGAGTCGAGCTCTTTTGAGAATCAAACAACGATCATTAAACTTTTTGATCACATTTTAATCACGTCTCCTCCCCCTCAAAAATAGCATATTCGTGATATTTTTTATATCAACGGATTAAACAACATTTTAGAATCTTTTGGGGAGACAAACGGATTTGATTTAAGCATGAATTTAGAACATTTTTATTTTATACTCCCCCTTTAATAATGCATAATCAATTAAAGGGTTTTAGAGAGAGTTATCTTGAGCCCAAAATATTTTAAAAGATTTTGAAAATCTTTTTGAACAATCTTGAAAAGGTGCTCAAGATGATGATGATTTTCACCGCTTTTAAATGTAGTGCATCAAACGTACACTTGATTTTTCTTTAAAACACGAGTTTTGATTTGAAAATAATCAAAAGTCATCATTTTTGTCCGGTTTCGCATCAAGTATACGAAAGCCATTTTTGAAGAAATTTTAGAAACGATATGTTTTGGAAAACATTTAAAGAACTCTCGCTCAAGCATCTGTACATGCCCGTATCATTGTTGAATGACATTTCTAGAAACGCATGAATATCGATTATACGAGAGACATGTCGTAGAAGAATATTTTGGATTTTAATTTTATATTGTTTTTGTATTTTTATTTGAAAGTTTTATATTTTTATATTTTGCTTTTGTAGGTTTTTCAAATTTTGTAATTTGTTTTCAAAATATTTACTGATGAAGCTTTTGGAAAATCATTTTCAAGAAGATTCGAGAAGACGTTCTAACTCCTCCGGGGTTAGGCTTCGCATTCCAATTCGTCGAACTAAATCGTCAAACCTTTCTTTTGGAAGGGCTTTAGTAAATATATCGGCGAGTTGGTAATCTGTCTTCACGAAAAATAATTCAACAATACCTTCTTCAACGTGTTCTTTTATGAAGTGGTAGCGGACTCTGATATGCTTAGTCTTTGAGTGATGAACAAGATTGCATGATATGGCTATGGCACTTTTCGAGTCACAATACATAGGTATTTTATCGAAAGTAAAGCCATAATCTGTGAGTTGTGTTCTCATCCATAGAACTTGAGCACAACACGCAGATAAAGACACATACTCGACTCGCCGGTTGAAAGTGCAATGCAATCTTGTTTCTTTGAAGACCGACTTATTAACTTTTCACCCAAGAATTGTGCGCCTCTAATGTACTTTTTGTCGTAACTTGATCACTTGCGTGGTCCGATCCGAAAAGGCAATTAGATCAAATCCGGATTCCTTCGGATACCAAAGTCCCATGTGAATGGATGTCTTGGTACCGAAGATCATTTTAACCTCTTTGAGGTGCGGTTCGATAGGCTTTGCTCGAAACCGTGCTAATAAGCAAACAAACAAAATGAATATCGGGTCGACTAGCGAGAAGATACATGAGAGAACCAATCATGCTCGATATTTCTTCGGATCAATAGGTTTCCCAAACAAATCGGCTCCAATTTTGGTGAAGTTACCATTGGTGTTCCGACCGAATCACAATTATCCATACCATGATTTTTGAAATCTCGGTTGTGTATTTAGCTTGATTTATAAAAATTCCACGAGGGACCGATGTATTTATAAACCAAGAAAGAATTTTAGTTCCCCATCATGGACATTTCAAATTTGCTTTTCATGAGATTTTCAAAATGTTTTGAAAGATTCGAATTAGTGGACCCAAAATGATGTCGTCCATGTAAATATGAACAATCAAAATGTCATTTTGCATTTTGTGTAAACAAGGTAGGATCAACCGTTCCTTTGGTGAAATTGTTTAGGATAAGGAAAGAGGACGATTCGTCATACCACGCTCTGAGCTTGTTTGCACCATAGATTGCCTTTTGAGTTTGTAGACCTAGTATGGATGTTCCATGTCTATGAAGCCTTCAGGTCGACTCACGTACACTTCTTCTTTCGTAGTTCCATTCAAGAACGCGGTCTTAATGTCCATCGATAAACCGTGATGTTTTGTGAGTCGATAGGCTAAGAATATCTGATCGCTTCAAGTCTAGCTACCGCGAATGACTCTTCAAAGTTTATCCCTTCTTCTGCTCGTATCCTTTGGCCACAAGACGAGCTTTGTTTCAATTACGGTCATCTCTTCATCCCTTTTGTTCTTCCATAACCATTTGAGATCAATGACTCGAATGTCAATTGGTCTTGGAACCATATCCCAAGAGTCATGTAGACGGTATTGGAGAAGTTCCTCCTGCATCGCTTCTATCCAATCGGGTTCTGTCATTGCCTCCCGAATGTTCTTCGGTTCAATATTGCTAATTGAGCAAAGGTAAATGCACAAGTCGTAATCGGTGGCAAGTTGGCGTCTCGTCTGAATTGGCCTTGACGGTTCACCAATAACTTGTTCAATTGGGTGGTATTTTGTCAACTTCAGAGTAGAAGGATACCGTATGTTATACGAGTGCGAGTTAGATGGTTCTCGTAAGCTAGAAGATGATTCAGTTGATTCCGTAGCAAACGGGTTTTCAAATAAGTCTGCATCTAACGTTGCATCGTTCTGGTTTTGTATAGGTTCTTCTTGAAATGATATGTTATGGTTTTGCTCATCAACTGCTGGTAAAACTGTTTGAAGAATTGGAGTTGCTGGAGTAGATGTAGATGATGTTGATGGAGTTGGTGCATTGGTTTCGACCGTTGTAGATGCATCTTCTGTTAGTGGTGGTGGATGATTTTAAGCGGGTGAAACGGAATGATGGTTTGATGCATTTTTCGAAGTTCCACCATAGTATTCATCGAACATTAACTCGAAGAAATTCTCCCATTCTTGTTCATGAAGTGTGGCAGCAAAAGTTGATGGAGCTCTTTGATGTACGAGTCTGAATCGATGTGTCCAGTCTGCGGGTTTGGTGCGGGTTCTAGAGCGAGTCTCTCGAAGCCATCCGTAAAAGTTCATCAAAATTCACGCTCATCGTCTCCATGATCCTCCTAGTTCTCTGTTATACACCACGAATGCCCTCGAGCTATCGAATATCCAATGAAGATTCCAATATCACCTTTAGCTTTCGGTTTCCTAGATCTTCTATGTCGTTTGTCGATAGCACAAAGCGCCAAACACGTGAAAGTAAGAGATATCGGGTTTTCGTTGTTCACTATTTCATATGGGGTTTTATTGAATCTTGGATGGATTAGGGATCGGTTATGAGTGAAACAAGCGGTGGCAACAACATCGACCCATAGAAATAACGGTGCACTAGAATAAATTAGCATTATGCGAGCAACTTCCACAAGAGTACGGTTTCTTCTTTCAACTACCCCATTATCTTTGTGGAGTTCTAACAAGCGATGTCGATGAGTTATTCCAACATCTTCAAAATAAGCTCTTAACTCCGATTTGTGAATTCGGTGTTGTTGTCATTCTTACTACTCTTATTGGAGCTTGAAGAAGTACTTGAATACGTTTCGGGAAGGTGATGATGATGCACGGTGCTTCGTCTTTTGATCTCAAAACCTAACCCATGTATATCTTGAATAATCATCGACGATAACAAGAATATACTTTTTCCCATTAATGCTTTCAACTCTCATTGGGCCACATAAGTCCATGTGCAACATATGCAACCTTGCTTCCGAACTAGGTGCGGGTTTGGGTTTATATGATGCTCTTTTGCTTTTCCTTGTTCGCAAGATGGACATAGGTGATCCTTGGTGTATTTGAACTTTGGAAGTCGATTGACGATGTTGTCTTTGGCCGCTTTGTTGATAGTGTCGAAATTGAGATGGGATAATCTTCTATGCCACAACCGGACTTTGTTCCGGATGCTCGTGTCATAAGACATATTGGTGATGAAGAGGCCATTTGGTTAATGTCGATAGCATACAAGTTTGTATCACGATTCCCGTTAAGAGATTAGTGTCATTCAAGTTTCTAACGAAGCAAGCCTTTTTCCTAAAAGTAACCTCTAAATATGCATCACGTAAGGCGCCAGATCGAAAACAAATTATGTCCCAACCCTTCGACATAGTAAACCCGAGTGATCAAATAATTTCCAAAGGTAGATCTCCATAACCCATGATAGTTGCTACATGATCATTTCCAAAGCGTCACGGTTCCCATGAATTTCCAAACGAAATTGATCGCCACTTGATTCGGTCATGTGCTTGGAGCAACCCGAGTCGATGATCCAAAGACATATTTCGATAACTTGCCAATAACAGAAGAAGAAGATTTTGGAAACCGTTTTGATTTTGGTTCCTTTGGGTTAGAGGTAAAATCCTGATCACACTCATAGAAGTTATCTATTGGGTATTCTGGTTGGTCATTCATTGTACCATTCTGGAGTGTGAAAGTTCTACCTGTGGGTTTCCAAATGTCATCCCTAAAGTAAACAGTATGCTTCTTATCGGTAGTGTAAAGCCTAAGTCTTGCAACTAGTCTTCCTACTCGTTTAGCATAAGTTCTTTTTGGAACGTTCTTCTTGACAGGCTTATCATTCACATTCTTAGAAACACAATCATCTTGAACATTAGGTAAAGATTTCTTGCAAGTTAAACAAAGAGATTCAACACATTCATTAGTCTTAGCAAGTTTCATAGGTTCATTACATTCATATGAAATGTCTTTCTTATTACAAAGCGGTAAATTCCTAGGGTGTTCTTCTACTTTCTTCTCTTTATTCAAGCGACTATTGTTCCTTGTATTGCTCTTAGGCTTTAGTCTGCTGCTCCTAGAGGTGCTTCCTAGTCTTGTAGAAGGTAAGGCACACTCATTAGGATTCACAATTTTATCTAGAGAAGTGGTTTCAGCTTTCCTAGTCTCTTTAGAGTGCTTTTCTAAACTTATGTCGTTTGTTCCATATGTTTTAGATGTGGAGGCAGACGCATTAGTGGTACTCATCTTAAAAAGGCCAGGAGCTAAAACTTTTGGATTCTCAATAACCGCTTTTCCTTTTCAACATTTTGTTTAGGCAAGGCGGTGGAGGGACCGGTTTGATAAATCATTTTCTCGTTGACTTTTGGAGGAGGCATTGAGGCAGACATTTTGGTTTTAAAACCGGTTTGGGAACATTTGCTTTCTCCTCGGTCAATGGTTTTGAAATCTTAGTATCCACCGCCTTTCCTTTTTGACATTCCGGTGAGCCCTCAAAAGATCATTTTTCGCTTTCATCTCATTGTAGGCACGCTCATACGACAGTTTTCATACTTGCATTCCTCGGTTTTCGATCAAGTTGTTTAAAATATGAGACATTTTCTTTTCAAGTTTCTCAAGTGCTTTTCATATTTTGAAACAATTTTGGAGGTCTCGACCGAGTCTTTCATGATCTTCAACAGAATATGTTTATAAAATAATGGACATAATATCGGTAGTCGAACATCTTGAAGAGAGTCATTTAAATTTTCCAAAATTTGATGTGTTCGACATAGTCATTAGCTTGCTTTACTGTGGATTTATGGTCCTTGACAAAGTCGATGTTTCTTTAAAAAGCGCTTGTTCAAAATGAATTACCCTTGAGTTGATGTTATTCAAATTGAGGGCAATTTGAGTTTCAAAATATTTTTATTTTCATTATCAAAACTATTAAACCGGATGTTTGTTGTAATATTGGTTTTAGTTTTAACGATGTCTTGAAGATCCGTAATTCTAGTTTTCACATTTTCTAAAATACTTCTCGCATCACTTGTGTTAAAAGGATTGTTTGAAGACATTTGTTCAATGTTCGAAGAGAATTTGAGACAACAACTAGTTTTAAAGCAGATTTTGAAACAGTGTTGACTCTTTGTTTGAAACACTTGGTGTGATGGAAAACTTTGACTTTTCTTTTGATTAACAAAAGTAATTCCGTTAATTTTGTTCCATTTATTATAATCAATTGGTTTGATTTCGGATTTTTGTTTCATTTTTGATCTACTCTCCTCGGATAGTTCTAACGTTTCAGGAGAATCACGAACAATAATGGGTTCATGTAAAACATTTCCATTGTTTAACACATTCTGATGTTTCTGAGCTTTCTTGAGGAACGAAGAAGGGTCGTTACCAAGTGTCATTCTATGATTAGTATGAAAATGCGGATTTACTTGATTAGAAAGCATCTTGTTTGTTTGAGTAGAATGACCCGTTTTAAGAAGCAAATTTTCCAAAGATTGGATTTTTCTTTTTATCAAGAATTTCATCAAGAAGATAATCTTCTCGTTTTGAAAAATCAAGTAATCTCGCTTCTTCTCTTTTCAAGATCGAAAACATTTCTTTTGTTTAGAAAGTTGGTCATTTAAATCGAAATTTCCTTGTTTAAAGATTTAATTTTCAAGTTCAAATTCACATCAAGTGTGTTATACTTGATTTGCAATAGTTGTTCTTTAGAAACCAAATTTCGATAACCAATTTCTAATTTCGATTCTTTGTTTTATGAAATTCAAAGGCTTTTGCATTCTCCTTGTAACTCTCAAGCTCGGTGGTCAATTTAGCATTCGCGGCCTTAACTTCGCGATTGACCGTTCTAACTTTCTCGATTTCAATGCCACGATTATTGATTAATGATTCAAAATAAGCACGTGTTTCCTCATCGGCCTCGATTATTTTGTGCCCACGGTCTCCACTAGGATCCACATCCGAGTCTCGAGTTAGTATTGCTACAACTCGGATTGTCCGGTATGTATCATAAGTAGGTGCCGATGTCACGAATGTTGTTAAATCATGAGTAAACACATCAAATATGACATTGTTATAGCATGGATCGATGATTGGTACCACGATGAGTGTCTAAATACTCATCATTTTGTACTATTTAGAATGCCAAAAACATCTGAAAACACTCAGAAATGCATCAAAATGATAAAAATATCACAAATAAGTGTTTTATGTGTTTTAAATGCAAAAATATCAAAATCAGATGAAAAACGTATCAAGTTTGCATAATTGGCAGTTTTAGTCCCCCAAGTTTCAAAAGTTGTCAAATATAGTCCCTGGTAAATCAAAATAAAGTAAAATATCATTTAAGGTCCATGGGATTCAAAAGTTGTCAAAACAAACCCTTCAAAGTTTAAAAATTGCAAAATTACAACTTTGGTCCCTCAACTTTGAAAAATGTCAAAAATGGTCCTTGGATATTTAAAAAGTGAAAATTATCAAATGTGGTCCTTGTACTATTCATAAATGGCAGGATAGGTCCTTGTGTTAACTTTGGAATAGTGGCAGTTTCAGTCCTTGATAAAACAGAAAATTACATGAATGGTCCTTGTGCTTAACTAATACCAAACGGACCCTTGTTATTAATCCAATCCAAAAACACAACCCAAATCCAATCCCAGCTAACCCAGCCCAGCCCAAATATTAAAACCCGACCCACTCACAGTTTAAATAATAAAACCCGCCCTACCCTTTCTTCTTCCCCACTTGCCGCCATAGCCCTCCACCTGTGCCTCCCCCATAAATGCTTACACACTCCTTTCCCTCCTCCCCAACATACTATCCCTTCCTTGTCCCCCCTCCTCTTCACCCTGGTCCAAAAACCATCAAAGAAAGCAAGCAGGCACTGTTTACTTTTGGCGCCAAAAACCATATCAAAGGCTAGGATCTGTTTCAGAGCACCAATGGTCAAGATTGTTGATGGGATATGTTCAGAGGCATGTGGGGAGTCTCAAAAGTCTATAAAGAAGGAAGTAGAAGCAAAGAAGAGAAATATCTAGTGTAATTTAATTTAGCTTATGTCGTTTTAATAAGTTTTCAATTTCCAGTGTAATTTTCAGCTTTCAAGTCTTTGTTTAATCATTTTCAGTGTAATCTAAAACCTTTTTCAGTTTCAATTTCAGTTAAGTTCCAAGTTTTTAGGTTATGCAATTTTCCATGTTCAAAAATATCATGTTAAGATCAAATGTTGTTTGTAGCTGTTGTTAAGGACTGATAAGCCCACATAAGCTCCTAGATAGCTTGTTTAAGCTATTAGAAACATTTAAAACTCAGTTTAGAAGCAAAAAGAAAAAAATACCAAAAATACCAAAAAATTAGTGAAAAATAAAAAAGCAATGGAGATGGTGATCAAAGCTGGAGCAGGGTAGATACAGGATTGCCCTTGGGTTTAGAGCTTCTTGGGAAGCTATAGGGTGTGTCCTTGGCTTTTGGTTCTCAGTTCTGAGCTTGGACTCATCTTGTAAGCAATTGCTCAAAATTTGCATTTCATAGTTTATGTGTTTAAAATATGTTAATTTCAGTTTAATTCTATCTAATAATAGTTAGTATAAGTTAATTTATAGTTTTCTTGGTTTGAAAACTTGTTTTTGTGCTAAAAACTTCAAAACAGTCTTATAAAAGGGTGTTTGGAGTCTAGAGGTTTTCTATGTTGTTGTTTGTGGTTATAATCATCACACTAGTATTATATGTGCTGACAAACCGAGGTTTTCTATGTTGTTGTTTGTGGTTGTAATCTATATAAAAGATTTGCTATTTAATTTCACACTAGCATCATATAACTCATAGAAGCAATAAAATCCAGGTCCTTGTTAGTTAAATAGTCAAAATCCTTTTAATCTCACCTTGTTTGTCTACTTGTTGTTAGGATTTAGGAAGTAAAATCACCACACGGTTCGGTTTTGGTTTTACCATAAACCGAGCTTAAAACTTGTTAATCTAGCTTAATTACATCTTATTTTAGCTTAATACATTATAATCGTTAGTAGAATTAAATCAAAGTTCATTTTAGTCAAACCTTTAGTGTAATTTAAAAAGTCAAACTTTTCAATATAGTCGTTTTTGAATAAACTAGAAACTTTTATATAGGATTTAATTTTGAGTTTTAAGATTTGAGCTTTTGGGATATTAATTTTCAACTGCTTAGCTTTATCCTAGTATTTTTTATATTTTCTCATTAGCTTATTTAAGTGCTTATTTCTTAGCTTATTTTGACCACCTGTTTTAAAATGTGCCCTGTGCCAAGGAAGTTTGTGTTATCTGCTCATTTTAATAAGCTCACACAGAGCTTATTAGTGAGAGTCAGCTTGTGAATTTTAGCTTTTTGGAAAGCTAGCCTAGCTGTCTCAAGGTCCCAAGCTTAATATTCTATTTTCTAGCTTATTTAACAGGGCTGCTAGTAGCTTGTTTCTTGTCCCATTTCATTCAGTATATACTGAGCCCTCACTCAGTGGTTTACCAGCTTTTTCTCAAGCTCACCATAAGCTCTCTAGTGGATCCCACAGTGAGAGTTTTAGCTTTTTGGATAGCTTAATTGGTATACTAGTTAGTTCCAGTGTTTACTTTCATTTTCTAGCTTATTAAAGTGCTTAAATATTAGCTTAAAAGTACCTAGTAAAAACAAAAAGTGTCATGTATATCAGTGTAACTAGTGCTTATTTAGTGATTGTTAATTGCTTATTTCTAAGTTGTTTAGCTTTCTCAGTTGTAAAATTAGCTTATTATCAGTTGCTTAGCTTATTTTCAGTTTACATTTGCTTATTAACTAGCTTATTAGCCATTTGGCTAATACTTGTGCTTATTTCCATTTTTAGCTTAACTGTTAAGATAATAAGCTCAAACTGAGCTTATTAGTGGTTTTTAGAAAAAGTTTCAGTTTTATAATTTGCTTAATAAGTTTGTAAAAGAAAAAGTCCAAAAAGAAAATCAAAATCAAAAAGCCATTGCTGGGATTCGAACACTGGCCACCCAGCTCACCACACACACACCATACCAACTGCCCTTGGGTCTTTGATTGGTTATGGTTTGCAACATTTAATATATAACCCTTCTTTTCTATTTTTAGCTTATACGAGCTTTTAGCTTATTTCTAGCTTATTTAAATAAGTTGTCATACCTTTTATATTTTTCTTAACTTTGTATTAGTACAAAGTATTTTACAAAAAAGTTTCAGATTTTTCTTAATAGTTTTAGTATTTTTAATCATTTAATTAGTCTAAAATAGTATTTAATTCATAAAAAATAATATAAAAGTCAAAAAAATATAAATCTTTTTTCTAAAATTTTCTTTTGTCATATATTAAGTAAGAAAATTGTTTTTACACTTGTAGGACTTTTATTTCATAAATTTTACGTTTTTACTTGCGCACTCGCGTAATTTTTATACATAACGCACGTTTTCATTTTAGACCACGTTTTTAGATAATTTAGGTTTACGTTTTAATTAAAATAGTTTATTTAAGTTATTTTGTTTTATAAATCATAGAAAAACATCATTTTAAATATAGTGATAGCATTTATTTAATATATTTTAGCTTTTTAATTTTCTTTAATTTGCATTTAAGCCCCTGTATTTACAAAACTTTCTCTTTAGGTATAAATATTCCAAAATCCTTACTGATCACTATCCTTAGTGATTATTCGATATCTGAATTTGTTCAAACACCATTAAGTCTCCGTGGGACTTAACGACCTGTGGAAACACTATACTCTCCAGATCTTAATTGCATTTGTTTCTGAGCTGTTTGAAGTTTATTACGGTTGACCATTCACAAGTGGTTAGCTTGTGTGATAAACTTGACTGTTTGGGAGCCAATCAAAAATTTTGGCGCCGCTGCCCGGGAGGCTGTAAGCGTGTTCTAAGCATTTTTCATATCCATTCTTGCACATATACCACCTTTTTGTAAACAGTTTTTTTTGTAAAGTTAATCAAAATCAAAAAGTTCATTAACACTTTTCCTAAAGTGTTAACAACACCAAAAAAAATATAAAACAACAAAACAATCGTAACGTTTTCTAGCTTGTGTTTCCTTTAAGGTGATTCTTAAAGAGATACGATTTGGTTAAACGAGACGATTCCAAAAATATTGTCCAAAAGTTTTTAAACCCTTAGCACAAATCCATACCTACGTCTTTTCAGTGGTACTTAATAAATACATAAAAATCAACCACCGCAAACCAAGGCAAGACACCTACCAACCTGGGGTGTGAACATTAATAAGATCCCAACAAAAGATTTAAAACTTGCCTTTGTGTCCTTGTTATTTGGTGTACCTTTTCAAAGAAGCCATTTCATTTGTGATTATTGGTTTAAGTTCACTTGTCGCTTTGCCTCGCATTTGTTTTGAAACCGATTTTTATACTTAGTGCATGCGCACTGCTCTTCCGTTCTACAAGTCCACTTTCCGAGCTTGCAAATATTCCTCGTGAGACGTAGAGGACGCTCGCTCCTTCACCGTGGATCGAGGAACGCCTACCACCACCACCCCCGTCGTAATGGCGTAAGACAAACCTATGAATGAGCTTCTCCAAGCACCCATCGAGGGTTACGAGATGCCATTATTGTCCCACCCATCGTGGTCGATACCTTTGAGCTCAAAACCGGTTGCTTAACTGTAACCCAAAGCCAATTTTATGGTTTTGAGCGGATGATCCTCATGCACATATTCGATGGTTTAACAAGATTGCATCTACCATCAAATACAAGAATGTCCCACATGAAGCAATTAAGCTTCTTCTGCTCCCATTCTCTGAAGGACAAGCCGGAATTGGGCGAGAAACAACCACCTCGCTCCATTGAGACATGGGAGGATTTAGTCACCAAGTTCGTTAACTAATTATATCCTCCATCCCGAACTACAAGTCTTAAGAATGAGATAATGAAATTTTCTCAAAGATTTGATGAATCATTCGGGAGGCATGGGATCGTTATAAAGAATTGCTCGCAAGTGTCCACATCATGGTTTTACCGAGTTAATGCAAATGGATACTTTCTACAATGGTCCGAACCGGACTAACCAAGACTCTTTAAATGCCTCATGGAGGTAATTTCTGAGCAAGACCACAAAAGAAGCCTTGCAAATCATAGAAAACAAGTCCCAGTCCGCCTCTTTCCGCGACAAAGACATATCGGCCTCGCCTAATGTGGACCTTCTATTTCATCTCCGTGAGTACATCTAGCACCGATGCTAAGATTGACAAACTCACGGATATTGTTCGAGCTTTGGTTCTTGCTAACCAAAGAAAGTCACTTTCACACGCACACCATCACATGGTGAAGTGAAGAAAGTTGAAGTTTGTGTTACTTGTGGTGGCCCTCATGCATACTACAACTGATCGCCACCGATGGTAGTCCGTTTGAAGCCAATGCTATAGCCGGTACTTCAAATCAAGGAGGTAATCAATACCGTCCTCAAAATGAACCAAACTACCGTGCTAATACTTATCAGGCACCACCCGGTTTTAACCAGAATCCTAATATACAAAACCGGAATCAAAACCAACCTAGAATGAACCAAGGTTATCAAAACCAAGGTAATTTCTATCCCGGACCAAATCAAGGTTTTCAAGATCAAGGAAACCTTAATCAAAACAATTTCAATCGAGGGAATCAATTTCATGGGAATATGAATCCTAACCAAGGAAATTTTCAAAATCAAGGCCCTAATCCGAACATTAGAGGCCAGAATTTTCCTAATCAAACTCAAGCCATTGTTCCAACTAGACCATCATCTGATGAGCTATTGAAGCAATTCATGAAATCCCAAGATGAAATGAGCAGGTTGTTGTTGGTCGGATCACGATCTAAAGAAGTCTTTAAATGATCAACCCTCGGGCTCAGGAAAACTTCCGAGCAACACGATCGCTAACCCGAGGGGCGACGCAAAGGCGATCACAACCAGGAGTGGTGTATCATACGATGGACCCGCTATTCCTACTACCTCTTCTTCTTCTCTCCCAAAGGTAGTAGAAAGTGATCCTGTAACACCCCGACCCGACAAGGGTAAAGATATCACAATACGGTTTCATATCAGAACTTTAAATACTATACAATAGCGAAAGCCTTACAAAAATATTCAAAAGAAAAACATAAATAACTAAACTTCAAAATAAATCTAAGATCTCTATAATCGAATCTCGCCTGCCTCTACTCTCAACCCGGATCGGCTATCCCATAAGCTTATCTTGAACGCTTAATACCGCCGCAGAAAAGAAAATGCGGTTGAGCTTACAAAGCCCAGTGAACTGATATAACGAAACAAAAGCCAAACAAAACAAAATATACAAATGACGAAATCAAAATAAAATGATGATGAGGATCTTTTAGGATTCTGCGGAAGCACAAATATACGGAAATCCAAACAACCACATAACAAAAATAACAAATTACTTATAAGCCAAACGAAGAGTCTAATGACTTAACAAAAACAGTTACCAACAAATAAACATGGCATTCAACAAATTAATTAACCTTCACATAACACACTTAATTCAATATTGCAAAGAAATAAAATAGCAATTCAAATCATGGCGCCTCACAAATAAATAGAAACATAGTAGACAAACTATGATTAAAAAGACCAAACAAAACATAGCATAACCATTAGCAATTATAAAACAACTATCATAAACTAAACCAGTTCTCAGATCAAATCCTATCATCAGCAGAGTGCAAACATGGCAGGTCACATAGGCAATAAAACACTAACGTATAAACAAAGTTCCCAAAATTAACTGATCAGACTATACATATTAAACTTATATAATACTAACTATCACACTAATACATTCATCCCACAGTTCAAAGAATTCACATAACAATAAACTAACATGACATCAGATAACAACATGCGAATCATATTAAAACATATTAATCATATCTTAGCATAGCAGACGGTAGTCACATAAACATACAAAAGCATAAACACATATAATAGCATATAATAAGCCAGCACATAATCATAAGCATTTGAACATACCAAAACAAAATCGAATACTTATCATAGAAATAACGAGACAAAGATTTAGTTAACTACCTCGAGCCCGAACATATCATATCGTAAACATCATACATATATAGAGAAGTAATCTCGTAAAATAATTTGGAGTAGCTAGCTCCCGAAGTTGTGAAGACGCAGATTGCACACGACATCATTCACCGACAAATCATATCGGATAATGATCGATCTAGGATGCATCCATACGCCCGCATGCATGTATTGGCCATACTATCAATAAACAGATAATGAAAGGGACGTGATGAACATCACTCTATCGCCTAGAGTCATGTCGAGCATCATCGACACGGACATGGAACCCCATGACTAGTTAATAATTGGCTCGGTGTCAAACTAACTTAGGTCGGATAAAAGTTCAATCATAACGTAAGTCTCATTCAAACACATGGTTCAAACAGACAACATATCACTAACTCATATCATAAGGTTCATACTCAGACATAATAAGGTTCATCAATTACACATATCAAAGTCTTTCTAACATACAGTTAAGTCAAGTATCTCATAGTTCCATAAAACATAAGTTCAGATAAGCAACAAATCACACAATCAGGAAAGGGTTCATAGCAATGGCATTGGAAACCCTAATAAGTAAAATGGAAAGACTAACGAAAGAACATCAGAAGGAACCTTTAGTAAGAAGGTCAGAATGTATGTACGATAACATAAGTGTCTTAAGGTAAGATGAATATCCGCACCTTAAAGCAATTGAGAGAAAAGTAACGAATGAACGAATACGAAGATGTAACGTCGCGTCTCCTCCAACGAATCTACACGGATTATGATTTATTTAATATTTATTAGCATCATCAATGTTATAACGGATTTATCGTATTAATACTTTTAAAGTTGTCAGAATATTCTCATTTTAGTGACCGACGAAATTACAACATTTTAGAGTATTCCTCATTAATTCACCAACTTCCTATTTAGGTTCTAGGGTTTCCCATACTCTTTAAATACTACTAAATACGCATTAAATTCACATATTACTTCTTTTAATGATTTCCCAATTTAACCTAGAACGTAAATGATAACAAACCGAAATTAACTTAAACGCATACGTGTCCTACAAAAATCAACTTACACTTGTTGAACCCATAATTGCTCAGAATTTCAAATTACACCCTTGACATCTTTAATTTCACAATCTAACCTTACTTTATCAGATTTTACACTTTTAACCCAAAGGTTTTAGAATTTACAAACGCATACCTAATAAATTAAATACAATTCAGATGGCCCTTTAAATATCCAAAATTACATGTTTAACCCCCACACTTATTTTTATACGTTTAGTACCTTTATTTTACTGTTCACAAAAATAACCCTTAAGTTTCATAATTTACAAAACCAACCCAAAACTTTTATTTAGGACCGAATAGACATAATTCAAGTACAAACCCTAAACCTAAGTTTAACCAATCATTAGCTCATCATTATTACTTCATTAATTACCTTTAATGATTACAAGAAAACCCTAGTTCATGCAAAACCCTAATCGCCCCTTTTTAAAACCTTCCTTTTTCCATGTTTAACCGAACCATAAAACTCAAAACAATTCATACAAGCTTCGAATTCATAATTATGTATTTTATTCAGGTTCTATAACATGTAATAGCTTCTGGAAAAATCAATTCATGATCTTAAAAATTATTATATGCTCATTCGTTATTTGTATACGCTTTTTAGGGTTTTAGATTCCAAATAATTCCATACGACATATTAAACATGCATGGCTAATTTTTATGCGTTCCATATGACTTATAGGACTGAAATCAACATTAGGAACTTACCCTTAATGAGCTTGGATCGCTAGAACAAAAGAAGCACAAAACCTCACTTGTCAAAACCCTAATTCACCCAAAACTCACCACGCTTAAAGCGAAACTTAGGAACTCGAACACTATTTTTCCCACCTTCTTTACCTTCAAAGTTGTCCAAGAAAATTGGTCTCAAGCTCTGGAAACTGGAAGTCGATTTGTTTAGGGTTTTGGGAGTCGGTTTGGGTTAAATCGACAATTAGGGATTTATGTGAACCGAATAATGTATTTATATAGGCTTTACTATTTTTCTTGTGGGCTTTATAATGTATTGGACTTAAAATAAATGGACTCTAAATAATATAAATTATATTGGGCTTTTATTAATTAAATTCTTTATAAAACATATGAAATATATTCGGGTATTTATATAAAATACATAAATGATTTTAGAAAATTATAATCTATAAAATTAACTTTACAAAGTCATTCAAGATTTATTTGGATCATATGTGATATTTCTTATAAGTTTTCTGAATTTACATAGCTCATTTGGTATTCTGTTTATTTAATTATTCTTACTTTTGATCATAAGGGTATTTTGGTCTTTTTTGTGAATTTTAGAAATTCATGTATTACAGATCCTAAGACGCATAATGGACCTTCGACTCCAATGCCTCCTCCACTAGGAGCAATGAGTCAAGTTACCAAGGATACAACAGACAAGTGCATCTCTCAAGCCCACGGCATCAAGACACGTCCCACCTTCGGTAGTCCAAGCTTTAAGTCCGAACCCAAGTTCCTAAGACAAATTCGAGCCGAAATGACTTACGTCCCGACTCAAAAGTCTAGTCAACTTCCTTACCCATCAAGATTGCATGATGAGAAGCTCAAAGACAAAACCAAAGAGCAAATGGAAAAAATTTTCCAAATTTTCAATGGCGCACTTTGATATAAGCTTCGTTGATGCTCGCTTTAATGCCTAAATTTGCATCCACGCTTAAAGGCTTATCGAGCAACAAAGATAAGTTATCCGAGATGGCTAAAACCCTCTCAATGAGCAATGCTCATGGTCCTTCTCAAGAAGCTTCCCAAAAGCTTCAAGACCCCAAGCAGTTTTAATCCCGTGTGATTTCTTGGGATGGTTCAATGCTCCGCCTTGGCCGATCTTGGCGCTAGCATGAACCTCATGCCACTCTCAAGATGGAAGAAACTGCTCTTCCTAAGCTTACATCTACTTGTATGACACTTGAGCTAGCTGGTGTACCATAACTCGTCCACTGGGATAGCCGAGGATGTCGTGGTAAAAGTAGGAAAGTTTCATTTTCCCACCGATTTTGTTGTAGTAGACTTTGATGCGATCCTAGAGTTCCCTCATCTTAGGGAGAGCTTTCTTGAGAACGAGCCGTGCTCTAATTGATGTATTTGTCAAGAGTTGACCATACGAGTTGACAATGAAGAACTCACGCTTAATATCAACCGAACTCCAAACCTCTATCCAAACATAGTGTTGCCACAATTGATCAAAAATCGAAAGAATCAATGCAACACTCTCAAATTTCACAGTTAAGAGGAGTCACCAAAACGTGATGAGCTAAAAGCTTTGAAAATCAACCTGGTTCAAACAAATGGTTTGAAAGTTGTACCGTGGAAGTCAAGAGTATTCTTGATGATGATGATCTAGAATCGGAGACTTTATCGAGTAGTGGAAATTGCTAGCTCTAAGAGCACACCACTTGTCCCACCTCCGAACCGGTTTATCGTATCGAGTTTGTTAACTCGTGGATGGAACCAAACTCTCTTCGTTTCATCTGGATTGGATGATGATGTTTGTGATCCAATGGGAGACATTCTTCCCATTGAAGAATTGCTCAAAAATGATACATCATCTCTAGTCTTATCATTTCCGACTTTTCCATTCCTTCTCTCACTCCGGATGAGGAAGATGACAACTTTGGAATGAAGTCGATGCCTTTCTTAGTGATGAGTCGATTCCAACAGAATTGATAATACTTACTTTGATTCGGAGGGGACATCCTTTTTCCGGAAAATCATGATTGAAGAACCGTTTCCAACCCTCCCTACCGGAAAGTCCTTTGACAATCACCATACAAGCTTCAAGTTTAAGCTTAAAATGTCAAAATGGTGATTTGCTTTCATCGATGAGGAATGGACATGCATTGTGATGCACATCTTTATTCCATTCTTCAAGGATGGTGTGGTTGCTCTTTCCTTTCTCTTTCGGGAATGAGGACACCATCTTTGACCCCGTATTATCCTTTATAGTTTCTACTATTAACAATACCGCGGTTGTATCTCGTCGGTGTGGAACTTTCGATGTTCATATGTGTATTAACACCGTGAAAGAAAGTCCGATCGAGATTGGTTTTCCACTTTGCTTCCCAAGAACCATTGAACGCGGGATCGAGTCAAGCTAGCGACTCGGTAATCAAAAACAAAGAGCACACCACATGGGTTTTCACCGTGAGTATCACCTAGTGTGGGAGTTGCCCATTGTTGTATATAAACCTCTTTATAAAAATAAAAAAATTGTATATATCAAAATAAAATAATGGCCGTAGTATTTCCCTTTACGTTCTATGTTTCGCATAATCACGGTACTTTGAATATTGAGGGCAATATTCATTTCGAGTGTGGGGAATTCTCACGAATTTATCATGTAATTATTCCACCCAATTCCCGCTTTTGGCCAAAATTTTTTTGGAGTAAGTGTTTTCACTTACTCAAAGAAATGGTAATCATCCGCCATGTCTAACACACATAAGGATTGGCTAATCCAGAGCAAATGACTCTTGGTAAAGATATATCAAACCCGTTGATGGCTTGCAATTTGCCCAAAATTTTATGGTGTTCACCACCATATCCTAAAAGTGAAAAGTTGGCTAGCCGCAAGTTTATGTCTTGTGGTAAAGGCGGTGGAAAGCCATAATTGGTAATCGGCTCACCAAAGATAATATTGATAATTTATCTAAGAGTTGGCTAGTCCGTAGCAACGGCTCGTAAAGACAAATCAAATCCGTTCTGACTTATGATTTGCTCAAAATCATTTGGTTATCATTGTACCAAGGTTCTTACTTGAACTAAAATAATTGGCTACCCGAGTAATGGCTTTTGGTAAAGAGATGAAATCCATTAAGTTTTTCAAAACATTGCTAGGGACTAGCAATATCTTAGTGTGGGGATTGATGAGTGTCTAAATACTCATCATTTTGTACTATTTAGAATGCCAAAACATCCGAAACACTCGAAATGCATCAAAATGATAAAAATATCACAAATAAGTGTTTTATGTGTTTTAAATGCAAAATATCAAAATCGGATGAAAACGTATCAAGTTTGCATAATTGGCGCTTTAGTCCCCAAGTTTCAAAAGTTGTCAAATATAGTCCATGGTAAATCAAAATAAAGTAAAATATCATTTAAGGTCCATGGGATTCAAAAGTTGTCAAAACAAACCCTTTAAAGTTTAAAATTGCAAAATTACAACTTTGGTCCCTCAACTTTGAAAAATGTCAAAATGGTCCTTGGATATTTAAAAGTGAAAATTATCAAATGTGGTCCTTGTACTATTCATAAATGGCAGGATAGGTCCTTGTGTTAACTTTGGAATAGTGACAGTTTCAGTCCTTGATAAAACAGAAAATTACATGAATGGTCCTTGTGCTTAACTAATACCAAACGGACCCTTGTTATTAATCCAATCCAAAAACACAACCCAAATCCAATCCCAGCTAACCCAGCCCAACCCAAATATTAAAACCCGACCCACTCACAGTTTAAATAATAAAACCCGCCCTACCCTTTCTTCTTCCCCACTTGCCGCCATAGCCCTCCACCTGTGCCTCCCCCATAAATGCTTACACACTCCTTTCCCTCCTCCCCAACATACTATCCCTTCCTTGTCCCCTCCTCTTCACCCTGGTCCAAAAACCATCAAAGAAAGCAAGCAGGCACTGTTCACTTTTGGCGCCAAAAACCATATCAAAGGCTAGGATCTGTTTCAGAGCACCAATGGTCAAGATTGTTGATGGGATATGTTCAGAGGCATGTGGGGAGTCTCAAAAGTCTATAAAGAAGGAAGTAGAAGCAAAGAAGAGAAATATCTAGTGTAATTTAATTTAGCTTATGTCGTTTTAATAAGTTTTCAATTTCCAGTGTAATTTTCAAATTTTCAAGTCTTTGTTTAATCATTTTCAAGTAATCTAAAACCTTTTCGTTTCAATTTCGATTAAGTTCCAAGTTTTCGTGTTATGCAATTTTCCAAGTTCAAAATATCATGTTAAGATCAAATGTTGTTCAGAGTCATCGTTAAGGGTGATAAGCCCACATAAGCTCCTAGATAGCTTGTTTAAGCTATTAGAAACATTTAAAACTCGTTTAGAAGCAAAAGAAAAAATACCAAAAATACCAAAAATTAGTGAAAATAAAAAGCAATGGAGATGGTGATCAAAGTCGGAGCGTGGTAGATCTGTGGATTGCCCTTGGGTTTAGAGCTTCTTGGGAAGCTATAGGGTGTGTCCTCGCTTTTGGTTCTCAGTTCTGAGCTTGGACTCATCTTGTAAGCAATTGCTCAAAATTTGCATTTCATAGTTTATGTGTTTAAAATATGTTAATTTCAGTTTAATTCTGTCTAATAATAGTTAGTATAAGTTAATTTATAGTTTTCTTGGTTTGAAAACTTGTTTTTGTGCTAAAAACTTCAAAACAGTCTTATAAAAGGGTGTTTGGAGTCACTGTACTATCTGTGCTAGAGGTTTTCTATGTTGTTGTTTGTGGTTGTAATCTGTCACACTAGCATCATATAACTCATAGAAGCAATAAAATCCAGTCCTTGTTAGTTAAATAGTCAAAATCCTTTTTAATCTCACCTTGTTTGTCCACTGTTAGGATTTAGGAAGTAAAAATCACCACAGTAGCTTAAAACTTGTTAATCTAGCTTAATTACATCTTATTTTAGCTTAATACATTATAATCAGTTAGTAGAATTAAATCAAAGTTCATTTTAGTCAAACCTTTAGTGTAATTTAAAAAGTCAAACTTTTCAATATAGTCGTTTTTGAATAAACTAGAAACTTTTATATAGGATTTAATTTTGAGTTTTAAGATTTGAGCTTTTGGGATATTAATTTTCAACTGCTTAGCTTTATCCTAGTATTTTTTATATTTTCTCATTAGCTTATTTAAGTGCTTATTTCTTAGCTTATTTTGACCACCTGTTTTAAAATGTGCCCTGTGCCAAGGAAGTTTGTGTTATCTGCTCATTTTAATAAGCTCACACAGAGCTTATTAGTGAGAGTCAGCTTGTGAATTTTAGCTTTTTGGAAAGCTAGCCTAGCTGTCTCAAGGTTCCAAGCTTAATATTCCATTTTCTAGCTTATTTAACAGGGCTGCTAGTAGCTTGTTTCTTGTCCCATTTCATTCAAGATATACCGAGTCCTCACTCAGTGTTTTACCGCCTTTTCTCAAGCTCACCATAAGCTCTCTAGTGGATCCCACAAAGGAGAATTTCACTTTTGGATAGCTTAATTGGTATACTAGTTAGTTCCAAAGTGTTTACTTTCATTTTCTAGCTTATTAAAGTGCTTAAATATTAGCTTAAAAGTACCTAGTAAAAAAACAAAAGTGTCCCAGATATCGTTGTAACTAGTGCTTATTTAGTGATTGTTAATTGCTTATTTCTAAGTTGTTTAGCTTTCTCGGTTGTAAAATTAGCTTATTATCAGTTGCTTAGCTTATTTTCAGTTTACATTTGCTTATTAACTAGCTTATTAGCCATTTGGCTAATACTTGTGCTTATTTCCATTTTTAGCTTAACTGTTAAGATAATAAGCTCAAACCGAGCTTATTAGTGGTTTTAGAAAAGTTTCAGCTTTTATAATTTGCTTATCTTATATTGCTTAATAAGTTTGTAAAAGAAAAGTCCAAAAGAAAATCAAAATCAAAAGCCATTCTTTGGATTCAACACCGCCACCCACCACCACACACACACCATACCAATCGCCTTGGTCTTTGATCGTTATGGTTTGCAACATTTAATATATAACCCTTCTTTTCCATTTTTAGCTTATACGAGCTTTTTAGCTTATTTCTAGCTTATTTAAATAAGATGTCATACCTTTTATATTTTTCTTAACTTTGTATTAGTACAAAGTATTTTACAAAAAAGTTTCAGATTTTTCTTAATAGTTTTAGTATTTTTAATCATTTAATTAGTCTAAAATAGTATTTAATTCATAAAAATAATATAAAAGTCAAAAAATATAAATCTTTTTCTAAAATTTTCTTTGTCATATATTAAGTAAGAAAATTGTTTTACACTTGTAGGACTTTTATTTCATAAATTTTACGCTTTTACTTGACTCGCGTAATTTTTATACATAACGACGTTTTCATTTTAGACCACGTTTTAGATAATTTAGGTTTACGCTTTAATTAAAATAGTTTATTTAAGTTATTTTGTTTTATAAATCATAGAAAACATCATTTTAAATATAGTGATAGCATTTATTTAATATATTTTAGCTTTTTAATTTTCTTTAATTTGCATTTAAGCCCTCAGATTTACAAAACTTTCTCTTTAGGTATAAATATTCCAAAATCCTTCATCGATCACTATCCTTAGTGATTATTCGATATCTAAATTTGTTCAAACACCATTAAGTCTCCGTGGGACTTAACGACACTGGAAACACTATACTCTCCGGATCTTAATTGCATTTGTTTCGAAATGTTTGAAGTTTATTATGGTTGACCATTCACAAGTGGTTAGCTTGTGTGATAAACTTGATTGTTTGGGAGCCAATCAAGATTCTCGAGCATCTTGCATTGGCCATAGATGTGAGGTGCGTCGAGTCGATGTCGACTTAGTCTCCTCAAGATTTGCCATGAAGATGCGGCTTGCATTGATTTCCGAGGTCTTCCAAATCATCCCTAATAGCGAAAAATCATTTTCCTCAAAGACTCAACCTGTAATCCTTCGTCTTTCATGCTAATAAAGATAACTTTCTCAAGATAGTCGCAGCCTTCTTGTTCGGCTTAGTAGGAAAATTCCTTGCCATGCGACTCCAACTTGACAGTTATAACACTTAACTTGATTACCCCGATTCACATTTCCATAATTCCCAACGACCGAGCGCAACATTCCCATTCGACACCCATCGCTCTATTCCCAACATTCGACCCATCGATTAGCCTCGATTCGAACCGCTGATTACCCATATGAAATCCAAGAGCATATCCTCGCCGATTCCCAATAACTCCAACCATTTGTCCTCGATGACCCATATTCACACCCGGCTATGCAATTTTCTGCTATGCGAGTGTTCGAGGAAATCCTTTGGTTGTTGTTAGTTGGTGTGGAATAGACGATCAATGCTTTACCCAAAATGCAAATGCATGAAGCAAAGCTTGTTCTTGTTCCATTTCAAGATCGGTGATTCCTTGTTCTGGTAATGTTGTTGTTCGTGGATATGTTTGTTGTTGAGGATAATGACTTGTTGTTGTGGAATGTATTCTTGCAAGTTGTTGTTAGTGGAAGATTATGAAGCTTGTTGTTGTGTACTCACCGGAGTTCGAGTCTTTGCAATGAGTGCCAATGGATCATGATTCTTTGCTAATCTTTCTTTCCCGACTTCATTCACTTCATTTTGGTTTTGTTTCGTAAAATCGCTGAGTTGATCAAAGTTCACTTGATGTAAGTCTTTTGTTTGGTTGACAATAGTGACATATCGTCCCCATTCTTCCGGTAGATTGTTCAGAACTTGATGTTGCTCACGATGGTTCCGGGTGTCAACTTGTTTCCGATCGACTCATTCATTAAAGTGCGAACCTTCCATAGTAGATTCAATGGATTCTCCTAGAGTAGATGTAAACTTTTCCCAAGCGCTAGCGACTTGTTCTCTCGTATCTTGTTGACCAATTTCGGCCCATGACAAAGCCGTCTAACACGCTCCCACATATCGAAAGCGCTTCACAACCGCTCTATCGCAAAGAAAGATGTCTCTTGGTAAACCCAGTTGGACAATATGAATTGCCATGTCATCCGCTTTGACTTGCTTCCGATCCTCTTCAAATGTATTTCGATTCCTTTGAACACGAAAAGATGGTGGGACGGAGGTGTTGCATCATCATTTCCGTGGTCTTGGACTTGTCGAGGTATGAAGGTCCATTCTTAATGGATTGAATCATCAATTTTCCATTAGGTTTGGTCTTAATGTAGCTAAGCATACGACTTGTCCATTGAAGATAACCACCTTTTTCCAACATAGAGGACGGTTTTCGGCACCTACCGCATGAATGTCTTGTTGAGTTTCCATAGATGAAGGTATGATATGATAAAGTTGATGTAGGATCGATTCAACGATAAAGGAGTTGTGATTGATGAAGATTAAGCTCGGTTGTTGTAGTGAAAATTTGGTCTAAAAACTTAAAACCTCAATAACTTCTTTTCGGAGCGTTTTTAGGACTTGAAGGTTGACCCGATTGAACTTTAATTAGGGTAGTTCATTCGGCGGTCTATTCTCCTCGTTCTCACGGTCGTTTTGATGGGTAGATCGCTGAAAACGGAGTTACGGTTCAAAAGTTATAGCCGTTTGAAGTTTTGCTCAAAATCTTACTCGTAAACCTGTTATTAAGCTTAGAAATTGGTGCTTATGCGTAGGATGCTTATGCGTAGGATTCTTATGCGTAGAAAGCTTAGCGAAGGATTCCTTATGTGTAAACAAAGATTCACGGTAACCGTTAGGCTTAAGCGTAAGCTTATGCGTAAACAAAATGCTTAGTCGTAAAAACCTTATGCGTAAGTGTTAGCTTATGCGTAGAGTGTTACCGTAGCGCTTATGCTTATGCGTAAACTTAGGTTTAAAACCAAAATCCTTTACACCTCACAAAGTGTAAAAGATATCCATAAGTCGGTGTTCCACACACTTATCCAAGTGAGGAAGCACCGAGTAACCGCTGAAGCTCAAGAATCGCACCAAAATCTTATGCGTAAAATTCAAATCTTACGCAGTAAAACCTCACGCGAGAAAACTAGGGTTTTGAATTTTCTTCACGAAAAGAGGGTTTTGACCAAAAGTTGCTTACGCCAGAAACCGCCCGCTTTTGCAAAACACGAATGTTTCACCAAAACACGCTTCAAACGATTTCTTTTGCACAAACTTCTTCCAAAACACTTAAAGATCAATAAAGTCTACAACTTTAACCTTAAAACCACGTAAAAATCAAACCTTTATACAAAAAGCCCACGTTTATAGATAAAAACGCAACTTTTCTTTGTAAAGTTTGAATAAAAACGTAACACAACACTCCTAAACCATTGTTAGGCGATTGATACCAATTGTAGGACCACTTTGTTATACCAACCTTACGCGTAACAACCTTCAACACACAAGATGAACACGAAACAAAAACACAAACTATGCGTAAAGATTAAGAAGAAGAAAGGAAAGATGTTGGTGACTTGATATGTTATGCGTATAAGATGACAAGAAAACTTGTTATGTTGCTTAAAGAAAACACACACACACACACACACTCAAGCACACCCCTCAAATGAGACTTTGAGGGGTATTTATAGTACAAGTAACATGATGCCCTAAGGCTTGGCCATGGGCCTTGTATGGGCTTCGTATGGATTGGATTGGACATGGATTGATATAAGGCTAACTTAACTAAACTAATACCCATTTAGCTTAGCCTAATCCACGAGCCCGTTGACTATTCTAATACGATATCTAACACACGTTACAAAGTTCCTAAATGTGAATGACCATCACTTCTAATAAAAACTATTAAGGCTAACAGAGCTAATATCTAGGAAAATGAAATACTTGCATAATAAGTTTAAAAATCACAGCAAACCTCAAGTAGCCTAAAAATAAGTTATGGATTTCAATTTTGGTTCTAGCTTTAGCTAGTTTTTGCCAAACATATACATACGCTCTTAAATAAGAATTTCAAACATCTCAAAGTAGTTATTCGGTGACGTACAAATCACATTTCTTAATTATTTTATTATCTTACATTGATACGGAGTATATTTTGATTCGATAATCAAGGTCTAGTGGAATCTCAAATGAACCCATTAGTAAAATTCGATGATCCCTTTTTATGCCTTTTCTAGTTCATGTTTCTTTCTGAAAATTTGATAATGTATTAGCTTATTAACTTTTTTCAAGCTACAAAAACAAATCCAAGCATATCTCACACAACACATTTTATGATATCACACGTCTTATTTTCATTGTTCAACATCTTCTAATATTAAGACCAAGAATAGGAGTTCAGAGTAATAACAGTCAAAAAAATTACAAACATCTTGAATAGAAACATTCATCAAAGTCCAAAAATTCAAAGGAAGAAGAAAATAAAAAAATATAACACAATTTATACACCCTTAAAATTTTAAACTCTCAGAACCTCAATATCATATATTCAAAATGGACCAACAAACATTATGATCATGTCAATTATAGCTTTATTCCTAGTCATGTTCTTTTCGATCACCGTTTGTTTCTTCCTCAAACGATGTCTACAACATGCTGATGTCTCTTGTGACTTGGACTGTGAAGAAGGATTGGTATGTGTAATTTGTTAGTCGAATCTAGAAGAAGGTGACAAAGCTTGGATATTGTTAGAATGTAATCATGGCTTTTCATGTCGAATGCATTGATATGTGGTTCCGATCACATTATACGTGTCCCATATGTAGATATCCAATCAATAATCAAACGAAAATCACGACATGACAAGAGTTAACACTACCACCACCGCTGCTGCCACCTCCACCACCATCAACATCATCATTGTAGACACACAAGGATACACGAATACCACGTTTGGCAAAAGACATACGGCATACCACACAATAAAAGCAAAAATGAAATAGACTAGAAAACCCTCAATGGGCATTCGGGATTGAGATTGTTAAAGAAGATTCCAAACACCCTTAGCACGAGGTTTAATCCTTATAGTCCAAGCTCTAGTACCGAACTAGTGAAGAATCTAAGAGTAAACGAAATGTGGTTGTTTGGCTTAATCAATTGTAATAATATCAAGGAGTCAGAGTTTGAGAGTAAAACTGTAGTGTTTGACGATAGTTTGTTTGAGGATTTCGTGTAGTCATAAAATGTCAGGGCACGGTGCATGTAATAGGTGCCAAAAATGGCACCTATGCCATCGCTATACTTGTTATACTGCACCGAGGTTTCGTGTTATAAGGCCATAGCCATTAGGATGGATTTTTTTTTAGTGAGAGGTATTTTTAATGTGTTATAAGATTACTATTTTTTTTGGAACGGCAATTGTGACTACATGACCCCTAGCCCAAAAGGTGTAGCGAGCTTACACAACCAGGTTAGGTCCAGCCCAAAAGGCAACGACACTCTTTTCTTTACGCACGTGGGAGGAAACCCCTATCACCCTAGACAAGATTCGAACTTGAACTTGCCTAGGAGGGTAAAACCTCTATACCGCTGGACCAGATGCCCGTTGGTTTATAATAATACTAATGAAAAGGGTATTTATGTTATAGGAGTGTTAGTACAAGCTCATGTGACAAAGCTTATACCAACAGTTATAAGGTTTTCATGCAACTAGCTCTCTTACATATAACAAGACTCGTACAACGAGTAGAAAAATTTAATACACATAGAAAACATTAAATCACAGTACGCATATCAATAGTCAATAAGAAGATTGAAAATTGAGACGCCTCAAGAGCTATAAAACAATCTATCCGTAGTAATTCAAGATGGAAAAAATCACAAATGAGAAAATGACTCGGAACATTTTACCAATCACCATTTTCCAACTAAAAAACCAAAACACCATTACGTGAAAATTAAT
Organism: Chrysanthemum lavandulifolium; assembly: GCA_022545495.1. NCBI lineage: Eukaryota > Viridiplantae > Streptophyta > Magnoliopsida > Asterales > Asteraceae > Chrysanthemum > Chrysanthemum lavandulifolium. The sequence continues at coordinate 45,278,798 of CM040238.1, read as the reverse complement.
TGCATGGAGTGTGAGTGTCGAAGTATTTTTTTTTGTGAGTTCTTTTAGTTATCCTTCAGCCTTATGACATAAGTCTTCTGGATACCTGCTAAGATGAACAACGCGTTAGTCTCGCCCCGGGTGTTATCCCAAGACCAGACTCCGGCGTGAGAGTAAGTGTGTGTTTTACCGAAAGGTATAGTATAAAATGTGTGTGTGTAGAAAATGATACCTTTTTCCCACCATCAGATGTGTATTTATACTCCTTGATGTCGCTATCTAGTCCCCGGGCCCGTCAGACTTCATGGGACCGTTGGTGTTGTCGGTCGACATCGTCTCCGGCCATCCGACGCCCTGTGAGAATGAGACGACTGTATCCGTGCTAAATGCCAAAGGTACTGTCAGGTCAACGAATCCTTCGGATAGTGGTCGTTCGGTGTGCCCTCCGTCAGAGTAGTTGGTCCTTCGGCTATTGGGCCGATGAGCCATATACGTCGTCATGTCCCCCCAGTATCATGTTGCTTATTTTTGACAAATGACGTGATACTCAGTGTTAATCGTCTACTGTATCCATCCGGAGTCAATGGGTTTGTTCTGGCTTGATGGGCCTGGCCAGGAACAGTGAGCCCAAGCCCATTGGGGGAGAATAAGTTAAAATGAGTTTTACCGGGTTCCGTAGGATCATGCCACGTGGTGGAGGCGTATACGTTGACGGTTCAGATTCGTCCTTTCCTGACACGACGCGACGTTTCGTGTCCCCACTTCCTTTGCCTATATAACTCTTTTTTACCTCATTTGCCAGTTTTACCTTTTACCCTTATCTAATTCACTGTTTGTTCTCGAGTTTTCAGGCAAAATCCAGGTGCGTTCCTCTTCTCTTACTTCGTTTTCGTTTGCGTTGCCTCTTCGTTGATATCCTATGGCTTCCGGTTCGGAACGTCCGGCTTCCGATCTTGTTCCCAAGTCAGACATGCACATTTACTCTTCCGTCCTTTCTGAGGGGGAGTTGGAGGGCCTTATTAATGAGTACGGAATTCCGATGGATCTGCATCCTCGCTTACCCCCAATGGATTTTACCATGAATAATCTGAGCCATTGGCTTATATGAGCAATATCTTGCGTTCTCAGGGGTTCGTGTTCCTTTCTCCACTTTTCTTTTGAAGGTGATAAAGTATTTCAAGGTTCACATCTCACAGTTTGTGCCTATCGGGTTGAATAGGCTAGTTATGTTTGAGGTATATTGCCGAAGCCTTGAGATTGAGCCCACTGTGAATTTGTTTAGGGTTTTTTACAAGTTGAATAAGCAGGGACATTGGTTCTTGTTCGCGAGTCGAACCGGAGGAAACTCCCCGGCACGCATATTCAAAGAGACTTGTTCAAGTCTGAAAAATTGGAAAGAGAACTTTTTCCTAATTGACTGGAGAGCCATACCCGATGCCATGCCTTGGAGACATCCGGACTCAAGTGTTTCGGATGATGCTCCGTCGGGAGGTTATTCGGAGGCTGATGTTCGTAAGCTGTGTGAGGGGGTGGTAGAACTTCGACCCATCCATTAAGGTATTCTGTACGAAGTCGGGCTAACGAAGGTCTGGAAGCACTCCGGTTTTCGTCCGGAGTTTATGGATATTGAGAAGAATGGTAACGCAAACGTTTTATATTTATCCCAGCTTTTGATAATGTGACTCCTCTTTTGTTAATGATTTTCTTTCTATTTTTTGCAGTCATCACCATGTCTCGTTATTTACGTTTGAGGTCTGACCAAGGGTCCAGGTTGGGGAAGGGTCGCCCTCTTGCTGAAGGAGAAGAGATACCTCAGCACGTGACCCAGCCTTTGGAGGCGGATAAGGTGTTCCGAGCTGCCGCGCTCAACGGATTGTGGAGAAGGCGATCCAGCGGTTCTAAAAGCTAAGGAAAAGAAGCGAAGCAGCAGGAAAGGATACTGCCGGAATCAAGGCCATCCTGCCGAAAAGAGAAGACCGGTGATAAGGTTTTAAATGTACCTTTTGAGGGTCGTTTAAGGCCTTATTTGATCACTTTTGTATCTCATATTACTTAATATCGTTCCTTTTCACTTTTTAGGTATCTTGAAGGCAAAATGTTGGAATGACACTTATTCGCATTTAAAAGGCGCTAATTTACTGAAGAAAATGGCCAAAGTCAAGAATCGATACACTCAGTCGTTGAAATCAAGGTGACGGCGTCAGAACAAAACAAGTGACACCAGAGGACAACTTTTCCGACGGCTCAAGAGCTAAATTGCTCATTTACAAGTGACGGCTTGTGTTTTAAAAGAGCAGGCGCCGCAACTCGCACGACCTAGATTTGATCCGACGACGCCGAGATTGAAGGGACGATGCCACAAGCATAAGGTGATGCCGTCGCAAGACTAACGTGGCCAAGACGAAACCCTAATGATGGCGACCCGACGGTGTCACACATCAAAGGGTGACGTCGTCGCACTTGTAATCTTATATATAATCCGAATTTTTAGTTTTCGATGTGTAGTCTTTGGAGTAAAACCTAAACCGAACCAAGGTCGTCTTGTACATTATTTTAGGTTCCATACCCTATCTTACATCAAGATAAGTGTTTTACTTCATTAATTCAATTATGTCTTCAATTAATTGTGTGTATGCTTGCATGTTTCTCATGTCCGCTAATTTACTTGTGTGTTTGCTTAGGAATATGAAACTTAATTATTGAATATTGATTGGTTGTCTCTTATCTTAATTGTTAATGATCTAGTATTGCGATAGATCATCCGTTGTGTAGTTAATGCTTGATTAATCTTTGTTGAACCTTAGCTTATAGTACCTACCATTGTAGGCTAAACCATCCGAAGAGTACCTTAGTGTTAAGTTTATAAATCCTAGAGATTTTGTAGGCGATAACCTTTGGTAGTTTCAAAGAGTTAAGGATAAACGCATACCTTACGACCTTAGACACACAACGCGATTAAGAATAAGGACGTGACAATTCAACCATCAATAGGAGATAATTAAGGAGTAATAAAACCTAAGTAAACACATCTTTAAATCATCATACGAGCACACAATAATTAGACATAGACTACATACACCTTAGATTAGATAATTAGACGAATAGAGTAATCGGTAGAAATACCAACCCCCAAATCCAATACCCCAAATTGTACCTTTCCATTTCCTAAAACATAAAAAGATAAAAAAATAATCTTCCTCAACCCCAACCTTAGCGTAGTAACTTCTCACTAGCATTCCTATTCCCTAGAGAACGATATCAATTCCGTGGCTTACCCTTATACTACACTACAACGATTAGGTTCAACGCCTAGGGTGTTGAAAACTTGCTCGACGAAAAGGAAGTTCCTTTGACCCCGAACGACGCGTGTAGCTTTATCAAGTTTTTGGCGCCGATTCCGGGGAATAGAATAGCTAGTTAGGAGTCCACCTCATTTAGGTTTCCTTGCTTGAATCCTATCAAGTAAACTTTTTTTCAATTTTTAGCTTCCTTGTAGTCTATCCCCCTTCTTCGTGACCTTTGTTAGTAACCCCATCATTTTTCATCATGGAAGGTGATAACCAACCACCATTCATCAACCTACCACCATGATGAATACTCGAGACCAAGCCACCTAGGCTATAGAAACACCATTGAGCTTCCCGACCAAGCCCAAACTACGGCCTCATGATCCGACACCATCCGGTTGGTGCAAAACGGATGTGCATTCCATGGACTTTGTTCCAAGATCCTAATCAAGATCTTAAGGATTTCCTTAAAATTGTCGATTCCATCAACCTCGATGCTACTACTGGAGACCACGCTTTTGCCTCTTCCAATTCTCTACAGACCAAGCTAGTAATTGGCTTGAGCGACTTCCACGGCCCATCTCAAGTTGGGATGATCTCACCTCTCGCTTCCTTGCTCAATTTTTCCCACCGAGGAGAACCACTAAGCTTAGGAATGATATCTTGATGTTCCAACAACGCAAGGTGAATCAGACGAAGCATGGACTCGATTCAAGGACTTACTCCATAAAGTCCTCATCACGGCATTGATCTTGGCTTCAAGTCCAACTCTTCTATGATCATGTCAACTTCCCCACCAAGCGATCCATTGACCAAGCGGTGGTGGAAAACTTAGTGACCTCACCGCGGAAGAATCATGGGTATAATAGAGGACCTTTCTCTATGACAACGAAGTTGGAATGACCCCGTAAGTTGCCCAAAACCGTTAAGGCAATCTCCTTGCCTCCTATTGACTCACAACCTTCCGACCGTAGGATGCTTGAGCTTGAAGATCAAGTTAAATTATTAATGAGTTCCTACGAAAATCCTAAGTCTTCACACCATGTGAACAAAGTTTCTTCCTCGTATGGGCCGTGTAGTGATCCTCATAACATGCGTACTTGCACCAGATTCCCGAACAAGCTTCCGCTGACTACGCATCCTCGTGTACTAATGGAACGGAGGAAGATTCCTACAACACCGGACCTAGGACTTTTAATGACACCCGAGAAGCATGGAAGGGCAAGCCCGACTTTATTGGGGACAAACCAAAGAATTCACATCCAATGATTTATCATGGCCCCATCTCACACCCCTAACCAACAAAACATTGAGGATGTTGCAACATCTAGTCGCATCCCAAGAAGCTCAAATAGCTAAGCTCTTGGACCGTTTTAACCAACAACAAGCCTAGATGGATAGGAAGATAGATAACCTCTTGAAAGACATGACCAATAGTGATAGGAAGGTTAATGCTATCTCAACTCCCGAACCTTCCAGTGTAGAGATTAAGGACCCAAGTAAGCTAGCCAAGCACGCTCAATTCGTCAATACCATCACCTTAGCAAAACCTAATAGAACAAATGACGAGTTAAACATGAAACGATACTTGAGGTTAGTGAAACACCTAGGAATGGAACAACCAAGGAAGAAGATGAAGTAGACAATGACTATTTCAATAAGTTTCCTATGGAAGAAGAACTATCTCGCCACCCTCACTTAGTGTGTGACCTCCGTCACATGTATGTTAGGAGAAGCCCTAGGAACCCTTGGAATCTTAACATACCATGTTGCATAGGACACCTTTTCGTGGCAAAGGCCTACATTGACCGCAAGTCCCCAATAAACATAATGACTAGCACCTACTATAATTGGGTAATGAAGAAGCCTATCCCAACTAGGCAAGATCCCGATAATCCTAGGGTTAGTTGCAATTTTCTTGGTAGAGTTAAGGGATTGCCCGCTCATGTAGGTAGTTTCACGCTTCCTACGGATTTCATAATTGTGGAAGATATTAGTACGCCATAGATCCTAGCTTGTCCCACGTTATTTTAGGGAAACCTTTCATAGACAAAGACCGGATGACTTATGATCCCTCGTTAGGGATAGTGCGATTCAAGGATGAGACCGATGACGTAGCCTACCAAATGCCGCTTAAGATTGAGAAATTTTCATCACTCTCCAATGATGAAAAAGAACTTAAACTATCGGTCTACTATAGGAATGAGAATGATAAGGAGAAAGGAGTGGATTATGTTTTGGCTAAGATTTGCGGTTTCTATAGGGATTGTTTGAACTTAGGACCGGAATATAGAACTGAGTGGAGAGAGGACGAACTCTTAGAAAGGTGCATCATAGGGCACTTTTACAACATGGAATCACCCACTAAAGACCGTCATCAGCAAGAAGGTGACGGTAATGAAGTCACGTAGGGGCACGACTTGAGTCTAGCTACAAGACTCATAAATAAAGAAAAGCGCTTCGTGGGAGGCAACCCATGCTTAATTGTTTGCTTGTTTGTGTCGTGTATCTTTTATTGATTGTTTATTCTCATGTTTAAATTTGTAAAAATGCTTTATTTTGTCTTTAACCTCGTCTTAATTACATATAAAAGTATTTTACATAAGGGATAAGTGTAGGGAGGATTACACACGTTTTCAAAAGAAACGTAAACATGAGAATTACAATTAATTAAAAGACATATAGGAGTGGGCCATTAGTCTTAATAAAGCGTCTCATGACATATAGGATTTTTTAGTTTTCAGTGTGTAGTCTTTTGGAGTAAAAACCTAAACCGAACCAAGGCTGTCTTGTACAGTATTTAAGAGTTCCATACCCTATCTTACATCAAGATAAGTGTTTTACTTCATTAATTCAATTATGTCTTTCATTAATTGTGTGTATGCTTGCATGTTTCCCATGTCCGGCTAATTTACTTGTGTGTTTGCTTAGGGAATATGAAACTTAATTATTGAATATTGATTGGTTGTCTCTTATCTTAATTGTTAATGATCTAGTATTGCGATAGATCATCCGTTGTGTAGTTAATGCTTGATTAATCTTTGTTGAACCTTAGCTTATAGTACCTAGAGTCATTGTAGGCTAAACCATCCGAAGAGTACCTTAGTGTTAAGTTTATAAATCCTAGAGATTTTGTAGGCGATAACCTTTGGTAGTTTCAAAGAGTTAGGATAAACGCATACCCTACGACCTTAGACATACAACGCGATTAAGAATAAGGACGTGACAATTCAACCATCAATAGGAGATAATTAAGGAGTAATAAAACCTAAGTAAACACATCTTTAAATCATCATACGAGCACACAATAATTAGACATAGACTACATACACCTTAGATTAGATAATTAGACGAATAGAGTAATCAAGAGAAATACCAACCCCAAATCCAATACCCGAAATTCATACCTTTCCATTTCCTAAAACATAAAAAGATAAAAAACAATCTTCCTCAACCCCAACCTTAGCGTAGTAACTTCTCACTAGCATTCCTATTCCCCTAGAGAACGATATCAATTCCCGTGGCTTACCCTAATACTACACTACAACGATTAGGTTCACTGCCTAGGGTGTTGAAAAACTTGCTCGATGAAAAGGAAGTTCCTTTGACCCCGAACGACGCGTGTAGCGTTATCACCAGCTACTCCTTCTGTTGATATGTCGTCAAGCCCCAGAAATTCTCAGGGTGCTCACTCGGCGTCTCCTTTAAACACCTTGAGGCCGGAAGACCTCGTTGATGATACGGAGCAGGGAAGTGTGGGTGGTGGTGGTGGTCAGGAGGGAGGCTCGCTTGATGAGGAGAATACCTCGGTGGATGTTCCTCCCGTTGTCTCAGGGGCCATTCCCGATCCCACCGGTCAAGGTATGTTTCTTAGCTTGAGGTGTACCTTGTTATTATTCTTTATTCCCTTTTGATGTGTATTTCTTTTCGCAGGTCGGAACGAAGTCTGACGTGGTGAATGTTCAAGGTGCTGCTCTTTATCAAGCTAGTCCTTTTGTCGGAGGTATTTGATGGCTTCTTGTTCTCCCGGTTTTTTTTATTATACATGTGAGACTGATTCCCCCTTTTTTAGGTGGGTTTGGTCGAACGAGTTCAGGTGAGCCTTTCATTCCCGGCTGGGGTTTGTCGGCCCATACCAGTTTGAACAACTCTGTTCAATGTCGAGACATGATGATCAATCTCGCTCCTCCCTTTATCCGAACGGAACATGAGGACCTAACTGATGAGCGTGCCTTGTATAGGGGATGGTTTGAATTATGCCATGGGTCTTTGGCTATTGCCGAGGTGTTCAAGAGATTTGAGCGTTTAAATCATCATTACGCAGAGCTCTACAGAGCCCATTCTACTTGCTGCAGTGTTGATTCCCAACTCTTCGAGACCCAGAACAGCCTCAGGGCCCAGATGGAAGCTAATGAGAAGCTTGTACAGGATCACCAAGCTCTTCAGTCATCTCATCAGGATTGTGGCCGGAAGGAGGAGGAGATGAATTCCCGCTTGGCCTCCTTGGAGAGGGAAGTGAGTGAGTTGAAAGCTGTGGGCGGGGAGAGGGAGAAGAAGATTGAGTTATTGGAGGAAGCTTTGAGGAAGAAGACCTTGAGCTGGATGAGTCAGAGAAAGAGGCTACAACGTTAAGGGCTGATGTTGAGAAGCTTGCCGTTAGCGCCGGTCATCAGGAAATTTTGAGGTTTAATTATGTGAAGGAGTTGATTCCGGCGGTTATCCGACGTCTACATGGAATTACCGAATACCAGCAAGCATGGGGAGATGTCTTTAATGCCGCCATTGACTCTGGCTATCTGGATGGCGTAATGGAGGGCCGTATTGAGGAAGAGGTGAGTCAGATTCTTGCCAGGCAGAAGGACTTCGATATGCAGGTTGTTGAGGGATTTACCGCTGCATATGACGAGATGTTCGTGAGGTCCTTTCCTTATATTGAAAAGATCAAACGTTCCTATCATCTTCCCCTTGCTGTTTAATGAATGTGCTTCCTGATGGATCCGATCTACTCCGCTACCGGCACTTCCGGAGGATCATAGCCCTTTGTTTCTTATTTTGTGGACTTTAGATGTCGAACAATGTTCTATTTGTTTTGTGGTAGGCTTGCGTGCCTTTAAGATGTAATCGTGCAATTTTATTCGTATCTTTGTGGATGTAATCTTGACAATGTTTGTAACTATGCTAATTTAGGTCGTTTGTATATCCGGATGGCCGCTTTTGATTATTTATCCGTACTTGTTCAGGTTTGTACATTTTATCATCGCCTGTTGGTAAGTATACCTGGGGGATCATCACTGGCGTCGTCACGCCTTCGGGGTATCTGCGTGCCGTTTGGGCATATATGCCTCGGCTCTTCCCTTAATGACTTAGCATTATTCGGGGGTATGCAGTTGCCTTACCGAACGGTATGTGGGCCTTCCCTAGTGTCGTTGCACTTACGGGGGTAAAATAGTTTTGATTGTTGGGTATTCGGGTGCGCGGTCGGAGGTAGCTAGTCTCCGCCGGTTGCACCCTCTCCCTTTGCATGAGATATAATCATGGGAAAATTTTCCTCCTCCGTCATAGGTGGGAATATATCATTACTTGATGAAAGTGAAAATAAAATAGTTCATGCCCGTAGGCTTACATTTCATTTGTTAATGTCTAAAGAAAACACTTTTTCAAATTCATGGCGTGCCACTTCAGGGCACCTCCTCTTCATCCATAGTTTCCAGCTTGTATGAGCCGTTGAGATTTGCTTCCTTGATCCGATAGGGCCCTTCCCATTTTGGTCCCAGCTTGCCTTGATCTTCGGCTCTACTAGCTTCATTCTTGCGGTACACGAACTCACCCGGTTTAAAGGATACCAACCGTGCCTTTCGGTTGTAGTACTTTTCCAGCTTCGTTTTGTATCTAGCTTCCATCACAACTGCCTCTTCTCTCCGTTCCTGTAACAGGTCAAGATTGAGACGAATTTCCTCTTCATTTTGCTCTTCTATACGACGAGGGTCTTCCTCCTCGAGACCTTCCCGTATCACCCTCGTCCTGTATGTCGGCATACCTATCTTCGCCGGTATGACTGCTTCACTTCCATAAGTGAGGCTGAAAGGCATTTCTCCATTGCTCGTCTTGATGGATGTTTGGTGTGCCCAGAGGACATTCGGTAGCTCGTCCACCCATCCTGCCTTTGCACATCCTAACCTTGTTTTGATTCCCTCCATCAAGCTTTTATTCGCCCTTTATACTAGTCCGTTGGCCTGCGGATGGGCTACGGCTGTGTTAATTTGCTTGATGTTGAGTTTTTCACACCAGTTTCTGAAGGGATTGTCAACGAACTGTTTTGCATTATCCGTGACAATGACAGCTGGGAGACCAAAGCGACACACTATGTTATCCCATACAAACCTTGTAACGTCCTTGCCGGTGATCCTCGCCAGTGGCTTGGCCTCCGTCCACTTGGTAAAATAGTCGATGGCGACTAGGATGAACTTGACCTTCCTTGCCGTTGGGGTAGGGGCCCTACTAAATCCATTCCCATGGTAGAAGGGCCATGGAGCCATGATGGAGTCGGTTTGGTTTTGGGAGTCTGCAGCTTCGAGAGTGGATTTGGCAGAATCACATTCGAGTATTTCGTTCTCGGCCCTCGGTGCATGGAGGGCCAATAGTAACCTTGCCGCATGGCTTTTGCTACGATTGAGCGTGAGACCGTAATGCATCCCACATGCGCCCATATGTATCTCCCTTATAACGAATTCGCCGCAAGTGGACCCACACATCTCATCATAGGCACCAGATAGGCTTTTTGTAGAGCACTCCATCTTCTATAACATACCGTTGATCTTCATCCTTAGAGTGCGAGCTTCGCTAGGTCATCCACCTGACTCCCTATTCAAGGCAATTGAATGATAGAGGTCATCCGGTTGTCCCTTTTCTTCCACAATATTATTAACCTCCTTTCCTTTCGTCGACCTCTCTCTTAACACCTCTACCAGCACCTCCTTCGTCAGGTGATCAAAAGCAACAATGGCCAACTTACTAAGAACATCTTCCTTTTGATTCTGACCCCGGGGAATGTTCCCCGATGGTAAAGTTTTCAAAGCCTGCTATGTATTCCTTTGCCTTTGCCAAGTATTTGATCATGCTTTCATGGCTTGCCACGTAATCTCTGTTTATCTGATTGGCCACCAGCTTGGAATCCACCCGGACTTCGAGATCACTAACGTGCATGCTTCCTGCCATTCGTAAACCCGCTAGTAGCGCTTCATACTCAGCCTCGTTATTAGTGCTTTCAAAATCTAGCCGGATGACATAGGTGAACTCCATTCCTTCGGGCTAATCAGTACAAGGCCTGCTCCGGAGCCCTTGTTGTTAGACGCTCCGTCCGTTTACAAAAGCCACTTTCCTTTTTCCTTCTTCTTTGCAAATTGGTCGTTCAAAGTATTTGCCATTGCTTTCTCCGATGGGGGTTTCGACAGAAATCGCCAAAACTTGACCCTTGATTGCATTCCACTACTCATAGGTGATATTATAAGCACCCAATTCCACCAAGTACTGGCCAACTTTCCAGACGCTTCGGCTTGTCGAGGATCCGCTTATTGGTCGGTCCGTGATTACCTTGATGGGGTGTGCTTCAAATATCTCTCGAGCCTCCTTGACATGTGCAATAAAGAGAGTGTCAACTTCTATCGGGGCATAGTTTCTTTTCGCTTCGCTGAGCGCCCTACTTAAATAACGGACTGTAATCTGTTTCCTCCTTTCGGTCAAGAGAATCAGACCGACCGCCTCCTCCGAGGCTGCGAGGTAGACATACAATGCTTCCTTCGCCATTGGCGTTGTTAACGAGGGGAGATCCGTTATCAGCTTCTTTATTTCCTGGAAAGCCTTTTCCGCGTCCTCCGTCCACCGATACTCCTCTTTGTTTTCCTTGGTGATGTTTTTGAGTGTTTCGAAGAAGGGCAAGGACCTTTTCGTGGAACGGGATAAGAGCAGTTCGAGTCGTCGCCAATTTACCGAGGCTCTGATCTCTTTTAAGGTCCTGGGGACCGTGATATCCATTATCGCCTTTGTATTCTTGGGTTTGCCCAATTCCTCCGGTTACCATGTATCCCAGAACTTTCCTTCCTCCATCCCAAAGGAGCATTTTTAGGATTCACTTCATGTTTATCTTCCAAGGTTATCAAATGTTTCGCTATGTCTGCTAACATTTCATGCTCTTCTTTGCTCTTGATGACCATGTCATCTACATATGCCTCGAGTTCCTCCTTATCTCGCGATCGAAAGCGTAGTCTATCATCCGATGGTAGTGGCCCCAAGATTCTTTAGCGTAATGGCATCTTGGTGTAGCACTAAGTCCCTTGTTCCGTAGAACGTTGTTTTCTCCTCATCTTCTCTTGCCATCTGCACTTGATGATATCCTTTGTAAGCATCCAAGAAACACTTGTACTTGTATCCCATGACCGACTCAATCTTCCACCAATCTCCCAGAGGGTAGTAGTCCTTGGGGCAGGCCGAGTTGATGTTTTTGAAGTCGATGCACATGTGCCAGCTTCCGTCGCACTTCTTGACTAAAACAGGGTTGGATATCCCGGTAGGATATTTTACTGTTCGGACGATGTCGGCTTTGACCCACTCTTCCATCTCTTTGTGATCACCGACGATCCGCCGCCAACATTCGACGTTTTGGCATACCAGTCCACCGATGGGTTGGCATTCAGAGTGTGCTCGATTATTCCCGGGAACCCCGTCATATCCGCCGGCCCCATGCGAATACATCAAGGTTTCTTTGAAGCGCTCTTTGAGGCGTCTTTTGCATTGGGAGGACATGGTACCTCCTATCATCACGACTTGCTCAGGAAAAGCCGGATTGATCATCACTTCCTCCGTTAAGCCCATTACATTGGCTTTTGCTTATTATTCCTTATCCTGCTCAGGAGGATTGGCCTGCAATCTTTCCAACCTTCTATACTCTGAGATGATGACGGAGCGAGTGACAAGGGTGGCAATTCCCTGAGCGGTTGGGAATTTCATCATGGAGTGGACCGTGGACGGTACATCTCGCAGAATCTTCAATCCGGTCCTTCCCAAGATTACGTTGTATGGTGAGGGAGCCCGAATAACCGTGAAATTCATTATGACCTTCCTGTAAAGTCCTTCATCTCGAACGAAACATCCAACTCAATCTTCCCCAACGGACTAGTCACTTGTCCAGCAAATCCGAGCAGATCTGTCTATGTTTGCTTCAGTCGGGATCTTATCTCCGGGGGCAAGTTGTTAAAGCAGTGCTCGAACATTACTTCCACCGAAGCTCCTTCATCCACAAAGACCCTCCTTATCAGATATCCCTCCATGGTGGCTTCAACTATGAGCGGGTCGTCCGACACATCCCCGTCGGGAAGGGGGGAATGTTGTGGGCACATTCATCCATCTTTCTTCTTGTTCCGACGACTTCCTCTTCCTTCTTTCAGGCCATGTCCGGATCATATTGACGACTTTATCCTTAGCTCCCGTTTCATTCTTAGGAGGTCCTCCTCCTCTTCGTCTCGAGGTCCCTAATCAAGTGATTCAACTTCCCCGACTCTAAGCCTAGCTCCAACTGCTTTTTAAGTCGATAATACTATTCGTGTAGTGTCCTTTCTCTCAATGATAATCATAGTATGTGTCCTGGTTCTCCTTCCGGGCGGGTCACGATCGGCCGGAGGAGGTAGGCGCAATGGTGTTCTGTGGCCAAGATTTCTTTCTGGGTTTTATGAGTGATTCCAATGTCGACGGGGTTGCTTGATTGTGTGATCACCTCGGAAGGCAAGTAAGGTGCCGACTGTCCCGTGACGTGTGCGAGCCCGCGATCCTTACCCGAATATCCATACCGTCCCTCATTCCTTTTATCTCCTCCAGATGACCTCTGGCGACCCTTTCGTCCTTTCGGAAGGGTCCCGCTGAGGCTCTCCGGTTGTATCATAATGTTCTCCCGAGGCAACTCGGTGCTTGCAAAAGCCTCCGATCTTACAAAGTCATCCACCCAATCATCATCTCTTCCACGGTCTGGGACCGTATCGCAAACCGTTTGCCGCCTCCGACATTTACACCCATTCATGAACGAGCAAATCCTCATGATCTTCTAAGACACCTTGTATGAATCTGCCTCGACGGTCCATGTTTCTTTGAACTCGGGTAGTGTCTCATTAGTCTTTCTCACTATCTTGGCTATTTCAAGTAGGGTCCTTGAGACAAGCCTTGTGCAGAGAAACGAGCCTCGAGCTCGCTCCCGAAACCGCCCACTGCCTATGCTTCCCGAGGAGCTGGCCGAACCATCCTCCGCCTTTCCATCTAGTGGTGCGTTGAAACATCCGGCACCATACCCAAGATCGACCATTCTCAATGTCCTGCGGCTCCGGTGAACCTATTAAGATGATCTTGAGGTGCATGACCCGTCAAATTTTGATGCGAGTGGGCATCTTGTGCTCAAAGCGGAGAACTCGATGATTCGCTTGGTGAAGGGGATCTTGAGACTTCTTTGAAGGATTTCCGGATCACCGCCTTTTATTTTATTTCCGCCATTATCTCCTTCTTCGCCCACGGCTCGCCACTTGTCGAGTCGTTTTATCCTCAAAATCCAACCAGACGGCTCAATCTGTATCCTTCTGGCTATTGTGCTCTTTTATCATAGACTTGAGTGCGCTACGCATTCTTCCAATTGTTCTCTTGTCATAGGGGAACTTCCTTCCTCCTCCGGTTACCGAGGTGTCGAACCCGTCATCCTATAGCTCTAGTAGATTGAATGCGGTCCCACGGATGGCGCCAATGTCAAGTATTTTTGTGAGAGTTCTTTCATTTATCCTTCAAATTTACGAGATAAGTCTTACGGATACCGCTAAGATGAACAACGTGTTAGTCTCGCCCGGGTGTTATCCCGCAACCGACTCTGCGAGAGAGTAAGTGTGTGTTTTCAAAGGTATAGTATAAAATGTGTGTGTAGAAAATGATACATTTTTCCCACCATCAGATGTGTATTTATCTTTCGACGTCGCTTATCCGGTCCCCGCCCGTCAGTCTTTGGGACCGCTGGTGTTGTTCTACCGATCTTTGTCATTGGCGCCATCGACGCCGTGAGAATGAGACGAATTGTATCCGCGCTAAACGCCAGCGATCGTCGGTCAACGAATCCTTCCTGATATTGGTCGGTGGTGTGCCTCCGTCGAGTAATTGGTCCTTGGCTATTGGGCGATGAGCCATATACGTTGTCGATGAGTAAAGAGATTCCACAATGCCTCAAAGGTACCTTTGTGGTTGCCCCTATCAGGTCTCAAATTTTTCTATTTCAAACGACTGCAGAGAAAGTCGCTCGCGTAGATTTGGACGACTTTTATTAAAAAATATAAATTGTACTTCTTACATTGATTCATTTCAATAAATTAAATTAATGGCACGGGTCTATCCAAGAAATAAAGACATACGTCACTTTTTTAGAGGAGTCGCTCAAGACCCACCAGAGACGAAAGTCGTCATGGGACATTTGAAAAATAGAAAAAATTTGGAGCACGTGAAGTAACCACAAACGTACCTTTCTGTCATTTGTGGAATTTGCTCTAAAGTAAATATCTATAGTACTAGCTATTTGGTGCTATGTTCTCCTTTATTTAACTTCGTTTTAATTTTTTGTGTATACAAACTTGGTGTGGATTTGTTCACCTTTATTTGCTATTTTAGTTGCTTTTGGGTCACATGTTCATTCTTATATGATTAGAGTCACGAACGATATCAGGACTAAAAAGTACCGGATGCACAAAAACATTTTAAACCATAATACTAGACGCAAATTTTTGAGACCGGGTGCATTTAGACAAAATCATTTAAAAAAAAAAAAAAAACACTTGGAAGCAAAATTTCATTAGTGTCATGTGACACTACAGGACCTCTTAGTTCCGTCCTATACTCCTATGTAACAAGGAACATTCATAACAAGGATGCTGTAATATAGTATGTGATATCAGGTTATAAATAGCGTGGCGTGGCATGGCGGTAGATGACCACGCCCACGCCTCATGCGATATGTTTTGCGCTTATAAAGCAGATAAGGCGACACAAAATACGAAAACGTTTATATATTTATATCATAATTCATATATATCGAGCTTTCTAAAACGTGTGTTATAAGCGCGACGTCATGACACGATCGCCTTCACGCTATGGCGCTTTTATAAGAGTGTGTGATATAAATCAAAGGGGGTTGACCACCAAAAGTGACGTGCACACCACAAAATCTGTCACACTAGTGATGCACATAGTATAACATCACATATGCATGATTATAGTGTGCACATCACTTTTGATGGTGTGCATATCAACTCACTAAATCAAAACAACAAAATACAAAACCAACTGTAGTTTAAAAATGACATCTATTGACTATTTCAAATTTTTGTTTTCTATACATTTCTGTAAACAGAAATAATTTGTAAACGCAAAAGTTTAATGGCCATTGATGGACCATGCAAAAGTTAATAGGGTAGACGTAATGAATACCAAGTCAAAAAAAAGGATTGGTTGAAATAGTTTCATGATACCAAACTTACACAAATGTAGTTTGGCAAGTTACCAAATTGCATTAATCTGCATTAATGAAAGGGGTTAATGTCCGTTCACTAAGTTGCACAAAATTTGCGTGTAGTAAAGATGAAGGAGGCTTACTATTTTGATTTTATTTTAGCGAAATTCGTAATATCTTGAGGTAAACGTGAGAAAGGAAAGACGTCTTTCCAATCTACGAGTACAAGAACACAAACTTCAACCTTGAACATGTTCGACAAACGAAATCCGTGACCAAACACATGCTTTTGTAGATGGGAACATGTTTGCTGGTTTTGTTTGTGAGGCTATGTGAGATATTCATCTCTCGCAACCTTCTGTTTATTAAAGTTAAATAATACAAGTATACGAGCTAGAGTTTAAGTTAATTTTACCAACCATACATTATGATATAATATAGATAAACAGAGTAAAGATCAAATAAAAAATAAAATTTCATAATTACCTTTGTATCGCAATAAAAACAAATCCAAATTTTTTCTCTAAATATAATGTTGTTAGGGGTGGGCAGTCTCACTATGGTTGGTGGCACCCATGTTCATTTATTTTTTATTTTATTTTTTTTTTCATTTTCTATTTCAGATTTTACTCATAACATTTTTGAAATATCATTATATATATTTTTATTTTGTACTTCAGTTATATAGTTTTATAATAAAACAAAATTAAAAATAAATAAAAAAAAGAAGGGTGCCAAGCAAGATTACAATAAGGCGTGGCGTGACGACGACACGATCGTTTTACGCCTTAAGAGCCCAAGACGTAGTTTTAGCGTTTATAAACGCGACATAACGCGACACAAAATACGAAAATATTTATATATTTATATCATATTTCATATATCAATTTACAATAGACGTAAGATAAAATAAGATATGACGGTGTGTGGCATTTACTCAGCCTCACTTTGAAATCTTTCATGGGCTTGCAGACACCTTTTGAACCGTGGTGCCAAGGGTACGTATAACTGAACCAACCCCCTCTCAATAACCTCAAAATAGCACCAAGTCGAAGAAAGGGAATTTTTGGAGTTAAAAACAGTCAAATAAAGAGAACCATTCAAAGGACAAAAAGTCAGAAGAAAAAACCAAAGTATAGAACACGAAATTGAATCATGAGCAGTCAACAGCCCACCTTCATAGCAGCCACTATATGTCATCATATTCTTCTTCCTTAAATCCTCAACTTTTTTCCAAAACTTGACACAATTTTTTTCACTTTTCTCATAAAAATCACATATCCAAAATGGGTAGTAACAAGTTTGAGGATTCGGGTGTAATGGACCTAACAAGAAACATCATGATCATGTCAATAGTCGGCTTATTCGTAGTCATGATCTTTGCTATCGTCGTCCATTACTTCTCAAAACATCGCCTACAACGTATGATGGAAGAGTACAACAACCAAATGCGGTCGTGTGAACAACGAGGCTTGGACGCTTCATTTCTGAAAACTATAAAGATTGTAGAATTTGATCCTAAAGAGTTTAAAGAAGGATTGGAATGTGCTGTTTGTATATCGGACGTGGAGGAAGGTGAGAAAACTCGGATATTGCCAAAATGTGAACATGGGTTTCATGTCGAATGCATTGATATGTGGTTTCAATCACATTCTACGTGTCCCATATGTAGAAACTTGATCAATGATCAAACGGAAATCGTAGTGGAACAACAAGAATCAACAACAAATGTTTCGTTGGAAGGAGATGAAGTTAACAATAATCATGAGGGTCAGGATCAGGGCCAGAGTCAAAGTCAGACGTCATCTTCTGAACAACCGTCATCGTCATCATTGGAAACATGCAAGAATAGAGAAAGACCAGATTTGGTAATAGATATACCGCGAGAAGAAGGCGATGATGAAGAAGATGAGAAAACTCCGGTTTCGTGTTCAAGAATGAAATCACTCAAGAGAATGATGAGCGGAAGTTCAAAGTTTAATCCTTTTAGTCCAGGCTCAGGCTCTGGGACCTTATAATCAACAACAAAATTTGAGCTGCATATACAATTAGTACAGTAATAAATTAGTTCCAACAAAAGTGTAAATTTATCATTTTTTATTCTATTCACAATTTTTGAATTAAGTATATATTTTCATAACATTCGCATATTTTCAACTCTAATAAGTGTGTATTGCGCGCCGTGTGTGTGGATATACAACATGCCTCAAATCAAGGGTGTTCAGGTGACTTAAATCTCATAAATAACACTGAAAAATAGTTGATCTAAAGCACTCTAGAATAGCTGATCTAGATTTTTACAGGTTCCGACTTTCGGTGGTTTGCTGTAATAAAAAACATGCCAGAACCCCTAAATATTCATAGTAAATACCCGAAATGAACTTGC
Organism: Chrysanthemum lavandulifolium; assembly: GCA_022545495.1. Classification (NCBI taxonomy): domain Eukaryota; kingdom Viridiplantae; phylum Streptophyta; class Magnoliopsida; order Asterales; family Asteraceae; genus Chrysanthemum; species Chrysanthemum lavandulifolium. Next base: position 45,260,629 of record CM040238.1, on the reverse strand, counting down.
ATGTGACAATACTGAAATAGTGGTATGGCATTGGGTACCAAAGCATGGTCTTTTTTACTTTTGAAATATGAAACACTACTACTGTATAAATTAATCTTGCACATTTGTAGCTGACACTAGATGGTAACAATATAAAAAAACTAACATTGGGATCAAATCAACTAGACACACTGATCAATGCACCATCACATTACTAATTCTTACTAATCTAATATTTAAAAATAGCCAACCAAGTGACCAACCATGAGAACATATTGACAAATGGAGCAAATAGAGGCCGCAAAGGTACCACAACAGCACTAGTAAAGTCTGCATCTTTCAGTATCTACAAACTTGTAAACTAATATTATCACGTGCCCAATCATGTGATAACCTTTTGAAAAGTACCAACTAATCTTGAAAATTAACAGTCAAAGATCCCTTCCACAAGAACGCAATCACCACACTCCCATATAAAGGGAGGTGAACATGCCTATTATCCTAAATACACACCAAAAGCAATCATGAACTCTAACTCTAGGACAATGTTTCTTATCTTTCTTGCAATAGTACTACTTATTGGTTCATGGCGTAGTGGAGTTGAAGGAAGACTAGTGCCAAAAAGGTCAATTTTAGCTGCATCAACATCACAGACTCTTAAAGATTTGCATGCGGGAACAAAGGAGCATTTCAAGAAGGTGAAAACGAGCTTCAGAAGGATACCTCCAAGCAGATCGAATCCTAACCAGAACAAGTAACGAGATTTTGGTTTTCAACATACTACACCATAGATTTATAATGTTTTATGTTTTAGGTTCAAGGGCCATTATGTAGCAAAGTTCTACTAGTTTTTTGTATCATCTTAGATTAGTTCATATTCCAACTTAAATGTAACCATCAGTACGTTTAGAAATGTGAATAAGAAGTCATCTATTACAATATTAATCATCATCACTGAGTACAAAATTGTGAAGATAGAACTAAACCGACTATGAACTTTGACTATATTGGTGCAAGCTAAGAAAATACACAGGAAAGACACTGGATATATAATAACGAGAAAAAACTAAGTTTCACGATCTTTCACCTTTATATGATGACTTTGTTTCAGTATAACTCAAGCATTGTGTTTTCTCTTTTTGTGCTTGGTTTTCCCAGCATTGTCTTCCATGGTATGTTTGGTGGATTTCCTAGAACCCCTTTCAGTTCCATCTGAGTGACGCTTTTGGCCTGACTTTTGAAAGATTTTGAGCCAGGAATGGAGTGGCATTATGGGTTAGATGAGTGTCAATCTCTTTCCTCATGTTCTTGAGCTTCTCTTGCTGTGATTTTGGACGATTTTCTGTGAAGGATGCATCATATTTTGATTTTGTTTCCTTTGAGCCAAATGTAGATATGAAATCATTGTATGCAGATTCTCTTGAAGTCTGTCTCGATTTCCACTGATCAGGTCGTTTTGCATACCTATTCAATTGTGATTTAAACTTTTAAAACATATCAATAAAAGTGAACTTAATATAGAAAAGGAAAATACCCTTCGATATCAAGTTTCCGCAAGAGGTGTGGGCCCTGTCTTGTCTTTGAGAGCTCTGCTTGAGCAGTTGACATCTCTGATACAATAACCTCTCTCAAAGCCAGACTGCTCACATCAAAGCACTTCTCAACTGTAAAGGAACCCGATTGAAGCACACAAAGCTCGGCAAAATGTCCTTTAAGTCTTCACATACACAACACAAGTCCAAAGAGAAACAAGTCAAACATCAATACTAAAGAAAACTAAGAACATATGGATTTTCGACCACAAAGAGAACATGCACACATACTTGATGATTAATTTACTCTTTTGTTTCCCAGAAGCGTCTGAAGTAAGAAAAGCTTCAATCACCCTTGCCCCTCCAGAGTCATTTATGGTGTCAAGAAGATGGTCTTCTTCCAATGATGTCATACTCGAGATAAAAGCATGGATGAAATCCTATAGAACAAATAACACCAAAATTATTAGTACAGTTTGCTACAAGCACGTACAAATATTAACTAATTGCACCATAATCATACTTTCACATTTTTGTCATTATATACATTTTCTTTTATTCCCCTATGTATGCAATATACAATAATTTTAATGCAACCGTATGTAATTACGTGACATCAATTGGTAAAAAAGCGAAAGCATGTTGTAATATACAATTGCATAGAGCTGTAAATATGTTGCTTATAATGAAAAAAGAATGCCGTGTACAATGACACAAAGGTGAAAGTATGTTACATTCTGCAGGAACTACTTTTTTTTTTTCCAGAATACACTTGGAAATTTAAAAACTGATTGAAGAATCAATGTCCCCATAGTATGCATCCTAGCACCACTTGGCCAATCCCAGTTGGATTTATCTTTGCAGTAGAAGTAGTTATCAAGAAATAGTATCCGAGGAACAATAAATCTCGGGGGCTCAGTTTCCATGGACACAGCACCAGTAAGAGCTTGACAACACTGCATAAAAAAAATCAAAAAAGAGCTATGATTAGAAAATGATAAACTTTAATTATAAGTGTAGTGAGTCAATAAAGATAAACATCGCATACCTTTTGTTCATGGCTATGGAGCTTCTGACATGCAGCAAGAAGAGATGCAACGACCCCCACTTGCCCATTCCAAACAGATCTTTAAATCTTGACCCAAGTTCCTTCCAAATCAGCTCAACCTTATATGTGACAAAAAAAAAGTAAATTAAGGGTTAAACGCCCATACAGGTCAAAGTTACCAGATTAAGGCAAGTAGAACATAAAAATGCTCGAAACTTTTGGATCACTTACATGATCCTCACTTCTGGCCTGAGAAATTAGTGCTTGAACAATAAAGTTTCCGCAGTAGTGAGTAGACATCTTATACAATGAACCTTTAAAACCTTTGTTATCAACTCGTGTACAAGGTATCAGGAGCAACTTCTAAGACGACCTGCATTGAAAGACAACAATGTCAAGATTTAATCAAGAGTTGTAGAACCCATTAAAAGACTTGATTTGTAAGCAAAACCATTTAATATTATTCAAACCTCCATTAAATGGCTGAACGCAGCTTCTTTCATTAAACCCAAAAGTTTTTTGGCAGCATTGCTGTCTATGAGGTTCCCTTTGTGTAAGGCCCGTGAACGACGCGACTTAAAATCATTAAAATTTAAACTTTTACGCGGAAACGATTTGACTTAAAACTGACCTGCTGTTATTAATCGTTGAACTGATAAAATTCTGTAACAAACTGACCCTTGAAAGTATTTTTACATGAAACTAAACTCAATTACCTTCGAAATGACGGGTGGCACGACCCGTGACGACTTACGGTTAAAAAGATATGATTTTTCAAAAACTGACTTTGACTAGTTCTCCAACTAGTTATCCAAATTAGTTTTCCAAGTAGTTCTCCAAACTAGTTCTCCACTAGTTCTCCAAACTAGTTCTCCAACTAGTTCTCCAACTATTTTAACCACTTTACAAACACTTAACCATATACATTGTTTTTACAAACATTCTTGACCCGGTTTGACCCAAAATGGGTTAAAATAGACCTTGTCCCAAACACCCCTTTTCCGCATATCCCTTTTATATACTTTTGACCCATTTTCGAAAACGACTTCTATAACATGACATAACACCAAAACTTCCAGAAATCATTAGATCATTATAAATATCAAATATATGCATAAACTTGGTCATAATGACCCACGGAAACGTGCTTTACAAAGTGATGGTGTTATGCCAAACGCCTGCTTTGGACCCGCTTGCATACACCACTTAAACATAACTCTTTAACATACTTTAAAACCAGTAAATGACTCTTAAAACATTTCAAAGACTTGCCACTATAAACATTAAACCTTTTATGACTCTCGGGACAACCTTGTCATGAGCTCTCAGATTCACCTAAGCTTTACCTTCTTATCAATCTTCTAAACTTTCGATAATCCAACCTTAACGCTTAGTTACAAGCATTTCCTTTCCTTCACATTTAAACCTATAAAACATTAACATCTTAAACCGTAAGCACAAGGCTTAGTAAGTAAAGCGTTCATAACATGTTATCATATACATTCATACATTATACATCATAACTCATTTCAAATCATTAAACATTAACACTTACCTTGGTTCACTTAAGTAAAACATTTCCTATAGTTCAACATCAACATACCTTATCCTAATCCACTTTGCCTAACCTTCATGACTAGTTAAGCCAAACTAGTCTCAACCACACTTTATATAAACATATATTCAATTGCCTCATTCCTTAGCATAACAAATTCACATAACATATAATGTGTAAAATCATATAACAACATATAATGACCGGTTTACTTACTTTAATTCCAAGATAGTGATATCAATTAGAATCATCATCATCAATACCATCATTAGCCTCTTCTTCACATCTTGTAAGGATGATTAGCACTAACTTATTTCTTGGTTTGGAGCATTAATCCTTCATCAATTTGACCATTGGAGAATCTTGTTCTTTTCCCTCCTTTTTCACTTCACGACACACACATACATACCTAAATTAGAAATCTAATGATACAAGGAGAAGGATTCCAGACATATGTAGGTGGTATGTTTGCCTAATTGGTACATTAGGTCCTTCAAGTCTCATTCCTTCTATTTTGGCCACAACATACTTTATAACATGTTTAGTACTTGGCAACTTAGGTCCCTTAAGTCAATTTTCCTTATAAATGTGACACATCATATTTTCCATAATCATTTACATAACATTTGTTGACTATTAGTTTGACTATCGGGTTGACTACAATATAACATTCGTTGACTAACCAATCACGTTAAACCTTGGTCAATTTAATTTAAGGTGGGGCCTATTTGTATTCGGGATACGGGTCTAACACTTTTCAGCCTAAAATAACCGGAATCGCATGTGATAACTCCTCCTCGTATCCAACCAGCAACTTCAAAGCAGTCTGTAGAACTAAGCTACCATATTGATCAAACTGCAAAGTTTCAATATCTTTCCTAGCAGCTTTAAGAATCTCCGCCACAAGAAACTTTAACATATCGGGAAATCCCATCTGCGTCCCGTGGAACCCATTCCCATCCGACCTAGAAGGCTTCTGGGTCACATGTTCATCGTTACACTGGTATGGCATTGTGTACCAAAGCAGGGTCTTTTTTACTTTTGAAATATGAAACACTATTACTGCATATATTAATCTTGCACATTTGTAGCTCACACTAGATGGTAACAATATAAAAAAACTAACATTGGGATCAAATCAACTAGACACACTGATCAATGCACCATCACATTACTAATTCTTACTAATCTATTAAAAAATAGCCAACCAAGTGACCAACCATGAGAACATATTGACAAATGGAGCAAATAGAGGCTGCAAAGGTACCACAACAGCACTACCAAGGTCTGCAACTTTCAGTATTTACAAACTAGTAGGAACCTTATTTTGTGTAATTATGAATAGCTGATTTAGATCCTTATTTTACTTAACGGCCGTTAGTCCATTACAAGTAATTACTTAACACTCGTTAGTTGTTTTGTGTAACTAATAATTATATATAACATTTTATATCTAATTATTAAACATTAATCCTTCATACGTAAAGTGTGCAATTCCGTGGTCTCGAGTTCGATCCTAACATACATATATTAATTTATGTCCATAAACTAACAAGTTCTCTATTTGAAGTTTTGAACCAGTAGAAATGTGCCTAGCTAGTCCACCCAAGATCATACATATTTCTACATGCTTATGTCATGGTAATATGCCTGCCTACTTAAACTTTAACATCTGCTTTTTCCATTGGACTTGAATGCATAGTTGGGTGAGAAATATTAGATGCTCAATTCTAAAATTAATGAATGTGCAAACATCATTATATATAATGATGGCGAGAGAGACAAGGCTAACAGATGTCGGCATATAACTAAACAATATCCATTCGCTCAATGGAAACTGCAACAAAACAGCACCAGATAGAGTAGACTCAAAGTAGTATCATTCCTCCTATATCTGCCTTTGGACTAAATAGTTGCAGGACACAAATCTATTACCTCTTTTCTAAGAATTAATATATTCTCCTGTTAATCTGTAGTAATTTAGTTGTGAATTTATCATATCTGTTGGACTATATGTACCAATGCCGAATCCAAATTTAAATTTTATCATGTGTACGTTGATGTAATATATCCTTATGTTAGCCAATGTATTATTCCAAACTAAAACTGCTATTAGAAGGATATGATTGCCAAATTAGACTATTAATGTGGGAACATTTGTACTGTACAAAATTACTAAATACCAAGGTAAAAATTCCATTAATAAGCTAAGATCGAAATGGGTACTACATCAAGTGACTGATTTTGCTGGACACAGGATTATAACTAGGACTCCTAGAGAATACCGAATCATCATTCTTGCTGCCGAGCTTACTTGTAACAACAATAATATTGTCCTTTCTGAAAGACAAAGCCCTATCTTCATCGATTTTCCCCATCCCAACGCTGCAACTCCGTGGCACACCTTTCCTGGATCCTCTCATGTACAATTCTAGATCTGGGCTCCTCATTGGTGAGGATCTGCAGCTTGTAGGAGCACTGGAAATAGATCTCACGAGGGCGCTCTCGGTTGGTGGGTCATTATGTAATATTCTACTTGTACTCACGCTCCGTGGAAGGCGCTGAGTGTTAGGTGTGTCTTCCGTGGTCATGATAGGTCTGCTAGAAGTATTAGCCAACTTGCTGACACTTTTAGCGTACAGATCTAATGCTTTTGATATGGCTCTTATTGGTGCTTTCATGATCCAAACTACCTTCTTCCGACTAGAAACTTGGTTCCTCATGATCTGGATTTCTCACAAGCTAGGCTTTGATCAAAGATAATGAAAAATGTATATTGGTTAGCACAAAGTTTGAATGATACGGAGAATAAATTGTACTGTATATAGACACGTCTATAATAAGGACGAATTTATTGAAGTAGATCAGTTCAAGGAAAGATCAAGGATGCCATTGATCAATTAATTATAGAGCACACCATATTTCTAGCATGCAGGTCCCATTACGGAAGACAACAATATCTATTTGTTTTTTTGTTCGTATTTAATACTTTATCCGTCTATAAATAAATGTCCACTATTGACTTTTAAATTTTTTCTTTTTTAACTTTAACTTTAAATTGTTTTATTTATATTATGTATTTTTTAATGCAAAACATATGAATAGATTGAGTTTTAAATGTACTTTCATTGGTATAATTTTCATTAAGTATTACATAACACAAATAAAATAATTTAAGGTCAAAATTGAGATAAAAAAACTTCAAAAGTACATTTATTTAAAGACGAAGAGAGTACTATCTTATATTAAATGTAGCCATTATTTAATCATCTTCATCTGTCAACCGTTTTTGACTTTTGCCAATATAGGATTCTCATTTAACTCATTTAACTTGATTAATGAACCTCTCTGTCTATCTTTATCTATACTACTTATAATGGAAGGATGATCCTATCTCCTATTTAATTTTTAAGATTTTCTAAAATAGATTTTAAGAAAATACAAATCATTAAACATAATCTACAAGATATTATATAAAGACAAATCAAACTACAATAAACGATAACTTAAAACACCCTTCACAAATAATTAAAATTTCTAATCATGATGTACACATTCATGTGGCAGCCCAAAAGTTCTAGCTTCAGCCTTTGTATTCTTTGGAGAATCCTTTTCAAACCTATCAAATGAATGTGAAAATATGAGATTTACAATCACATAAAACCATGGATTTATCAAAATCTAAGATTTATCAAAATCGTAACTTATTTATCAAAAAATTTAAGAAAGTACAAAACACAACTTGTTTCATCATTTCATTCTTTGGTTAAAGAACTAAACAAGATCTCGCCTATCTTTAATACCCACAACTTTGCTCTTAACAACAAAGGTATAAAAGAAAATCATCACATATCGTTTTGAAGGCTAGCTTCTTTAAATATCCGAAACTATATATTAAAGTAAGAACAAAACAAAAGCGTGTTTCATTCCCACTTTTGCTCGGTTAAAACAAAAACATATACAACCTTACCCGATACCCTTACAAGGATCTTGAAGCAAAATTTGAGTTTGTTTATGTTCAGCTTTTAGCATCTAAGAGACCATATTGATTTGAAGAAAAACACAAGATAAAGGAATTGTGTATCGGTTTGTTGAAAAACAAAACGATAAGACTTTTTTGTGGTTGCATAGGTTTGTAGGAAGAGAGTGACTCCACAAGAGGATTATAATTAGGGTTGTGAAGTAGTTTGGTGGCTGTAAAAGTTATGACCGTAGGGAAAAAAAGAGTCGGTATTAGGGTAAATATTGGGACTAAAACAACCTTTACTACTTAATGAGGTGGACTTGTGTTATCTTTAATGGGCCCATCTATAAAGATTAAAGCTGAAAAGTGTTATGGGTAATATTGGGCATGAAACAACCTTTACTACTTAGTTGTTACGTATTGTATTTTTTTTGGTATCACATATTAATAGTTAGCATATTTTTGTTTATGCCAAATTACATTTCATTTGGTAATGACGTTTAACTTATGTTTCAAAGATGTTGTTTATATTCCTTTCTTTCGTTTTAACCTTATGTTTATTTGGATATGAAATAGTTTGAATTGTTATGGGTTATAGTTATTTTAATTAAAAATTACAATTCTTTCATAAAGTTATCACTAGAAAAAATGTATAAATGAACAACATTTATTTGCCACAAAAAGAGGTAACAATTGTTTGTGTTTTTTTAGAATTTGTGTGTGTGCGTCTTCTCTTTTGTGTGTGTTGTTAGACTTTGTCGTGTGTGATTGTCTTTTATTTTCAAAGAAAGATCTAGGTTAAATTGTGTATTTGTGTTATATTATATGTAACATTGAATATTTTTTATTATTTCATGCGTCAATTTGTGTGTTTTAACTTATGTGACTTAATGTCCACATATACACAATTGCATTATAGAATGTCATTTGACTTTTGAGTTGCCAAGATACGACTATTATACAAACGAGTTTTGTGGGTTCAAAAAAAATCACAAAAAGCTGAAAAATCAAATGAGGCAATACTTTGCAAATGATAAATCGTTAAGTGGTAAAAAAATAAACAATTGCAATGTGAATTTTTTATTTTTGCCGGCACTTCGATGTACTTTCACCTAATTTAGCTTTCAATAGATTGTCCCATTTTATTTTTTATTTTGATTTTGTTAATTGTTAAAGCAAACTCATAAGTTCCAAAAACCTTTTGGTCCGCTTCAAGACGCGTGAGCATCCATCAACTTAAAATTTATCATTAAAAAACATGCGAGATAGAATTTGGAAATGACGCTACTTTATAAAGAGAAAGTTACCTACTTTCCTTTCAGAAAGGAAGGAAAACACGTCTTGTGATATAATGAAGTACTTAATTATAAATATTTTAATTTTATAAAAGAAAGTAGAACTTTCCTACTTTATAAAGAGATCATTTCTCCATGAATTTTTAAGATATGTAAGTTGTAAAATTTGCCATTAAATTTTTTAAAAGATATGTGAGTTGTAAAAATTTGCCATTAAAAAAAAAAAAAAAAACCTTTGGATCATCCAATTATTTTTCTTGTTTAATTTATTTGTATAGTCGCTTTTTGTACATTCTAGTTAATTGTTGTTTAATTTCACTTTTTAAGTTTATGCGTCTATTATAACATGAGTGGCCATCATACATTCAGGGTTTTTTTTTAACAAAAACATTGAAGTTTGAACATGCCTATTATCCTAAATACACACCAAAAGCAATCATGAACTCTAACTCTAGGACAATGTTTCTTATCTTTCTTGCAATAGTACTACTTATTGCTGCACCAACATCACAGACTCTTACAGATTTGCACATAGGAACAAAGGAGCATTTCAAGAAGGTGAAAACGAACTTCAGAAGGATACCTCCAAGCAGATCGAATCCTATCCAGAACAAGTAACGAGATTTTGGTTTTCAGCATACTAGACCATAGATTTATAATGTTTTATGTTTAGGTTCAAGGGCCATTATGTAGCAAAGTTCCACTAGTTTTTTGTATCATCTTAGATTAGTTCATATTCCAACTTTAATGTAACCATCAGTTTAGAAATGTGAATAAGAAGTCTTCTATTACAATATTAATCATCATCACTGAGTACAAAATTGCGAAGATAGAACTAAACCGACTATGCACTTTGACTATATTGGTGCAAGCTAAGAAAATACACAGGAAAGACACTGGATATATAATAACGAGAAAAAAAACTAAGTTTCGCGATCTTTCACCTTATTTGATGACTTTGACGAGTGCACGTTTCAGTATAAATCAAGCATTGTGTTTTCTCTTTTTGTGCTTGGTTTTCCCAGCATTGTCTTCCATGGTATGTTTGGCGAATTTCCCAGAACCCCTTTCAGTTCCATCTGAGTGACGCTTTTGGCCTGACTTTTTGAAAGATTGTTGAGCCAGGAATGGAGCGGCATTATGAGTTAGATGAGTGTCAATCTCTTTCCTCATGTCCTTGAGCTTCTCTTGCTGTGATTTTGGACGATTTTCTGTGAAGGATGCATCATATTTTGATTTTGTTTCCTTTGAGCCAAATGTAGATATGAAATCATTGTATGCAGATTCTCTTGAAGTCTGTCTCGATTTCCACTGATCAGGTCGTTTTGCATACCTATTCAATTGTGATTTAAACTTTTAAAAACATATCAATAAAAGTGAACTTAATATAGAAAAGGAAAATACCCTTCGATATCAAGTTTCCGCAAGAGGTGTGGGCCCTGTCTTGTCTTTGAGAGCTCTGCTTGAGCAGTTGACATCTCTGATACAATAACCTCTCTCAAAGCCAGACTGCTCACATCAAAGCACTTCTCAACTGTAAAGGAACCCGATTGAAGCACACAAAGCTCGGCAAAATGTCCTTTAAGTCTTCACATACACAACACAAGTCCAAAGAGAAACAAGTCAAACATCAATACCAAAGAAAACTAAGAACATATGGATTTTCGACCACAAGAGAACATGCACACATACTTGATGATTAATTTACGCTTTTGTTTCCCAGAAGCGCCTGAAGTAAGAAAAGCTTCAATCACCCTTGCCCTCCAGAGTCCTTTATGGTGTCAAGAAGATGGTCTTCTTCCAATGATGTCATACTCGAGATAAAAGCATGGATGAAATCCTATAGAACAAATAACACCAAAACTATTAGTACAGTTTGCTACAAGCACGTACAAATATTAACTAATTGCACCATAATCATACTTTCACATTTTTGTCATTATATACATTTTCTTTTATTCCCCTATGTACGCAATATACAATAATTTTAATGCAACCGTATGTAATTACGTGACATCAATTGGTAAAAAAGCGAAAGCATGTTGTAATATACAATTGCATAGAGCTGTAAATATGTTGCTTATAATGAAAAAAATGCCGTGTAGAATGACACAAAGGTGAAAGTATATTACATTCTGCAGGAACTACTTTTATTTCCAGAATACATGATGGAAAGAACAATTTTCGATAGATAATGAAGTTGAGGGAACATAAGTTAAGAGCATATATAAATAAAAAATGTCACGTACACTTGGAAATTTAAAAACTGATTGAAGAATCAATGTCCCCATAGTATGCATCCTAGCACCACTTGGCCAATCCCAATTGGATTTATCTTTGCAGTAGAAGTAGTTATCAAGAAATAGTATCCGAGGAACAATGCATCTCGGGGGCTCAGTTTCCATGGACACAGCACCAGTAAGAGCTTGACAACACTGCATAAAAAAAATCAAAAAAGAGCTATGATTAGAAAATGATAAACTTTAATTATAAGTGTAGTGAGTCAATAAAGATAAACATCACATACCTTTTGTTCATGGCTATGGAGCTTCTGACATGCAGCAAGAAGAGAAGCAACGACCCCCCACTTGCCCATTCCAAAAAGATCTTTAAATCTTGACCCAAGTTCCTTCCAAATTAGCTCAACCTATATGTGACAAAAAAAAGTAAATTAAGGGTTAAACGCCCATACGGGTCAAAGTAACCAGATTAAGGCAAGTATTAACCAACATAAAAAATGCTCGAAACTTTTGGATCACTTACATGATCCTCACTTCTGGCCTGAGAGATTAGTGCTTGAACAATAAAGTTTGCACAGTAATGAGTAGACATCTCATACAATGAACCTTTAAAAACCTTTGTTATTAACTCGGTGTACAAGGTATCAGGAGCAACTTCTAAGATGACCTGCATTGAAAGACAACAATGTCAAGATTTAATCAATAGTTTTAGAACTCACTAAAAAGAGTTGGATTTGTTAGCAAAAACTATTTAATATCCTTCAAACCTCCATTAAATGGCTGAACGCAGCTTCTTTCATTAAGCCTATAAGTTTTTTGGCAGCATTGCTGTCTATGAGGTTCCCTTTGCAGCCTAAAATAACCGGAATTGCATGCGATAACTCCTCCTCGTATCCAACCAGCAACTTCAAAGCAGTCTGTAGAACTAAGCTACCATATTGATCAAACTGCAAAGTTTCAATATCTTTCCTAGCAGCTTTAAGAATCTCCGCCACAAGAAACTTTAACATATCAGGAAATCCCATCTGCGTCCCGTGGAACCCACTCCCATCCGACCTAGAAGGCTTCAAATTCAACCGCTGTGCAAGAGCAGCAGATGACTTCTTGAATGAAAGTCTGATGAATCTAAGGGCACCCTTTACAAAGACACAAAAGACTTCGAAGAACATGAGATCCATGACAGTTGGTCATAACCTCAACAGGATTGGCAACAATTGCCTGACATATATCATTCAACGTGACTTCAATAAGAGATTGGTCTCCACCTTCTTGAAGATGTGCAGCTAAAGATTTGAGAGCTGTTTCAGCTACATGAGATCCGGATTTATCCATCGAAATACGAGGGAAATCTTTTGAACAGTTTTGAAGAAAGTTACAAAGTTGATCTAATGCACACCCTTGAAGAAGTGACTGTAAAGTGTGACTTATGATGTAATCAGTTGCAAGTTCAACTTCTTTCCCACGCGTTTCTTCCAATGCATTTCCACAAATAGATGATCGTTCCTCCATATTTTCGGCACCTTCGATTACATTTGAAATTTCTGAGAAGTATTTTGCTGTTTCCGGATCAACCTGTTGTCTGTGACATCATAACACACACACAAACCACCTTCGTAAGAAGCCATTAGTACGATTACAGGAGTGTTTGGGATTGCTTATTAAAGCTGCTTATCGCGTTTTCATACAGCATATAAGCAGTTTTGAGTTGTTGGATAGAAACTAAACTGCTTGTAATTATCTACTTAATTGATAGTGATAATAAGCACTTTGAAAGTTGCTTACAGGGTGTTTGGGATTGCTTATCTACTTATCATTGAAAAAGATTAGCAGATTTATGTGTTTGGATCCATTGCTTTTTTAAATGCTCATCCCCTTTACAGATAAGCAGGTATCAAGAGAGTGTGTATGATTGCTTATCAGCTTTAAATGCACAGAATAAGCAAATAAGCACGGATAAACAATCCACAAATACCATCTCAAACTTCTTACCAGATTCTCATTAATTTACTCTCAAATCCGTAAATAAGCAAAATTGCCAAACACCAAAAGAAAACTGCTTATATATGACTATAGTATAACATTTCATTACACCAATACACTTTCTTATAGCTCGATTAAAATTCAACTCAAATAGCACAAGCAGTTTCAATAAACAATCACAATCCTACAACAAACTTAAAAGAACTCAAATTTCACTAAAAAGAAGCATACAAACCTCAAAAACGACGTATGTGGTGCAGCAGACCCATCTTGATACTCCGAATAACCATCCTGCCCATAACTATCACCAGCCGCACCACCAGACTCTCCATTTTTACTTTTCTTCATCGACTTCCGACCCATATTCCTTCTACCCCCACCCTGGTTAAAACTATCACCCTCCCTAACCATATCGCATTCCGCTAACAAATCGCAGTTTTTCGCTGTTCTTAAAGGCAGAGCCTTTAATCCAATAGCAACCATAACCAAAAC